>CM028136.1:668867500-669447500 GCA_016271365.2 Neoceratodus forsteri | reverse complement strand
TTGCCCATGAGCTTTGCCAGTACCAGCAGTAGATCCCAATGGAGGTGGAGGTTCTCGACCGAGGGGAAATGTGATCAAGGCCTTGAAAAAGCCCAGACCACCTTCTCCTCGCCACCGACTGCTTCCCGCCCGCCCTGTAAGCAGAGATGGCTGCCAGGTACACCCTTAGGGTCGCCGACCTAAGCCCTTGATTAGAAAGGGACCATAAATAGTCCAAGATGCTTGCAAGGAACAGGAGGAAGGGTCCAAGCCCTTGTTCCTGACACCAAATGGAAAACCTTTTCCATTTGAAGGCATAGCATTTTCTGGTCGACTTACGGGACGCCTCAACTACATTGAGGACCTCGGCCGAAAGACCAAGGCCTGGAACTCTAGCCGCTCAGGAACCAGGCCGTCAGGTGCAGGGATTGAAGGTCCGGATGGAACACCTTCCCTGATTGACTGAGAGCAGGTCCGGCGAGCTGGAAGCTGCCGTGGAGTCCTGGAGCTGAGACTGAGGAGATCTGGTACCAGAACTGGCGAGGCCAGTCTGGGGCTATCAGAATCACCTGCGCCTTGTCCCTCCTCGCCTTGAGAAGCACCTTGTGGATCAAGGGAAATGGGGAAAGGCATAGAAGAGGCCCGGGGTCCACGGCCTCGAGAAGGCATCCCCCTGCAGCGAGCCCTGCTGAGGGGGGCGGGCATGGAACAGCCTCAGCGTCGCGTTCTCCCTGGAGGCAAACAGGTCCACCTGAGGTGTGCCCCAATGGGAGAACAGATGCTGTACTACCTCCGGCAGGAGAGACCACTCGTGGGATGCAGCCCCTATCCGGCTTAGGGCATCGGCCAGGGTGTTGGAGGCTCCTGCCACATGAATGGCTAGGAGATCCGCCTCCAGGCTGCGCCACGAGTGACCAGCGGAGAGCTTCCTTGCATAGAAGCATGGAGCGTGGCCCCGCCCCTGGCGGTTTAGACAGTACATGGTCGTGGTGTTGTCCGTCTGGACTCGGACCACTTGACCCGGAGGAACGGAGCAAAGGCGGTGAGAGCTAGGCGGACGCCGGAGCTCCAGCAGGTTGATGTGGCATCGGACTCCCTGCGGACCAGAGGCCGTGAGCCTGGTGTTCCCCCAGATGGGCACCCCAACCCATCAGAGAGGCATCGGTCGATAGAGAGACCGTCGGCTCGGGGCGGACGAACGGGATGCCCTCCTGCAAATGACCTGGAACGATCCACCACTGGAGAGCGTTCCACATCTCCTGTGTCACCGACACAAGCTGGTCCAAAGGATCGCAGCGTTGTGACCACTGACTGGCCAGTCCCCACTGAAGGAACGCATGTTCCAGCGGGCCCAACGGACCACGCTGGTGCAGGCCGCCATGAGACCCAGGAGGCGCAGGAAGTCCCGGGCAGGGCGCAATTGTCCAACCAGAAATGATTGAGCAAAGGAGGAAAGAACCTCGGCCCTGTCCGCCGGGAGCCGCGCTCTGGCTCAAGAGAGTCGAGCTGCGCCCGATGAACAGAATCACCTGCTCGCTCGAAGTTCCGACTTGGCCTCGCTGGATAAGGAGGCCCAGTTGAGAGCAGACCTGGAGGGCCAGATCTCTGACCACTCCACCTCCTGCCTGGAGGAGCTAGCATCAGCCAGTCGTCCAGGTAAGGGTACACCCGACCCCTCGGCCCGCAGGAATGCTGTCACCACTGCCATGCATTTGGTGAAGACCCTGGGAGCTGGAGACAAGTCAAGGGCATGGCTCGAACTCGGAAAAGGGATCCTTCCGCCGGAAGCGAAGGAATCTCTGGTGAGACGGATGGATAGGATCGGAAAACGCTCCTGCAAGTCCAGAGAGCAGAACCACATGCCGCGCTCCAAGGATGGTAGTATCTGAGCCAGAGTGACCATCCTGAAGGTTGAGACCTTAGGAACTTGTTTGGGTCGTGTAGGTCGAGAATGGGGCGCCAGCCCCCGTCTGCTTGAGAACCAGGAAGTACCTGGACACAAACCCTGGGTCTGAGGGGGTCCGCCACCACCCTGATCACCTCCTTCGGAGGAGGAGAACGACGTCGGCTCGACGAGCCGACAGTGAGGTTACGGACCCCGAGGCCCCCAGGAGCGTGATTTGCCTGAAGGGTGGGGCCTGCTCGATTCCAGAGGCAGGCCTTTCCCACCACCTCCAGTACCCACCTGTCCGTGGTAACAGCGGACCAGGCGAAAGGAAGTGTGGAGCCGTCCCCATGGGGAACCAGGGTAAGGTGGCACGGGATGGGGCGACACCCCTCAGCCCGCCACTGGGCAGGCTTGGAGGAGGGACCAGCCGAGGGACCCCTGGCTTTCCTCCTGCCTCCTGTTAGGAAGCCGGCGGCTTGGGTTTGGGATGCCAAGCCGAGCTCAATGGCCCTGACGCTGTTACCGGGCGCGCCGGGGCTTAGAGGGACCAGTAAAGGCTTTAGGCTGTGGTTTGCGGCCTTTGTCCTTCTGGGCGGAAGAGACCGAGTCCAAGGTAGCATTGGACTTCTCGATCCGCTGCAGGTGACCTTCCACCCCAGGGCGAAGAGGTCAGTCCCAAAGGGAACATCCGCCAACTTATGCTGGTATCCAGCAAAGGTGGATATCCTCAGCCAAGCCCGCCGACGCAGCCAGCCACTGCCGCAGCCACCACCTGGCACATGAGTCCCAATATCTAAAGCAGTCTGGAGCTGCTGTTTGGCCACTCCCTGCCCTGGTCCGCACCTGCTTGACCGTAGTCTGCAGATCCGCGGGAAGATGAGGGATGATTCATCCAGGAGCCCAACAGGGCATGAGAAAATGTGCCATGAGGACGCCGAACTGGCTTGACGGAAGTCGAGAGAGGATGATAAGATTTTTCGCTTCCGACATAATCCAATTTCTTGGATTCCTTGTCGGGAGGTTTGTCCACATCCCTGGCGTTGCCGGCGCGCCGGAAAACGCTGTCGGTAACCAACCCCTCAGCAGAGGGGTGCTCCGAAAAACCGGACAGGGAACCGGTAGGGACCGCATACTTCCTGGCCATCCTGGCCGAAGGCGCAGGACAGGAAGCAGGGCGCTGCCAAAGCTCCAAGGCCGGACCCACTATGGCCTCGGCCACCGGAAAGACCTCCGTTGGAGAATCCCCTCGGTCCAGAATCTCCGTGAGGGGATACCTGGCCCGTTTGGAAACGGGTTCGAGCTTCATCCCGGTGGACTCCGAGATGAGCCGAAGCAGTCCTAGGAAGGACGCGGGCTATCGCTCATTGACTGTCCTCCTGAGGACTCCAAGTCTATTCGCTTGGAGAAAAGGAGGACTATCTCGGACTCAGACGGGTCCTCGGAAGAGCTGCCTCTGGCCTGAGCCACCTCTACCTGCCGAGGTCGGTCCGGGGAGTGAGGGTAACAGACAGCCTATGGGCTAGACCCTTAGCCGAGAATCCCTGGTCGGAGCCCCAAATAGTGGCTGTGGAGGCGGAGGTTCCACCGGAATCAGTGGAGCAGCTGGTTTTGGCCGAACAACCGGCCTGGGTACAGGCTCCTCGGGTAAGTCGAGGGGTTGTGTCGGCCGCTCCGGTGACAGCCACTTAATGGCCGGGGAAGGCGACTGCGTCGGCTTATTCCCGGTCAGGAGGAACTGTTGCCACATGAGGTCCTCGTACCGTCGACGTAACTTACGCCGAAGCCTCCCCTCGTCCGAGGACGAGGACGAGCGGCGATGCCGCTTACCGCGGTGCCGAGACCGAGACCGCCTATGACGGCGGGATCGGCTGGACCGCGAAGAGGTCCGAGACCGAGACCGAGACCGAGAGCCTCGGCTTTTCCAAGGTCGGTGCGGAGAAGTGTCGGCAGGAACCGGCACTCCCTTCGGCCCGGAGGGTTCATCCGAGGGCTCCGGAACCGGAGGCACAGGCCACGCCCAGGATCTCAACTCCCGGGGAACAGGGAGAGGGAGTCTCGGCTTCTATAAGCGACAACCCGTCCAACGGATGAGAAAAATCTCGACTTCGTCGGCGGAATCTCAGTCAACTGACCTGGCGAGGACACCGTGAGACCAGTGCGTAAGCGCAGCGATCAAGTCGACGGTCGACGACTCGGGGAGAGGGACCTTTCCCGCTCCCAAGAGCGTCGACGGAGGGATTTACCTTTGTCCCTCTTTTTGGACCGAGAAAAAGGTCCAGCAGACGTTGGCCCTTCTCCCTTAGTGGAGAGGGACAGACAAAGCTCCTTAAAGGAAGCTGTGTAGGAAGAACCCAGAGAGAGCGGGATAAATGCCGCGGCCGAGGAATATTGACCCGGCGCGCCTCATCGCCGAGGGCGATCATCTGCTCGAGCTGATCCAGTGAACACGTATGACACCGCAACCGGGCCTCTCAGACTTCTTACACTGAGGGAACGCCGGGACGGCCCAGATGCAATCGGGCAGCACGGCCCTCGAGGACATAGGCCGAAAAGGAAGAGCAAGTCGCAGTCCGCGGGTGCGGGCTCAAGGCCTAAACAGTAGACACACGTGAGTGTGGATCCGTCGACATCTTCTCTGATCGCAGGGGCATCTCCGAAAACCGGAGTCGATTTGTCCATCGCAGCCATGAGATCGAAGACTGAAGTCTTTAGCAAAAACTTTTAAATTCGGCAAAGGAAGAAATAGGAACAGTCTCAAAACGCAGAGCGTTAAGGAGGGAACCTGAGCTTCCAAGCGGTAAGGAAGATCTGGCGTCATGGGGCGGAGCCGAGAGTTATACCACCCGGGTGGGTGGGAGGAGCCAGCTTGAAGACCTTCCGGCAAGATTTAAAGCGGCAAGGATACCTGCCAATAAGTGTGGATGAACAACATATCCATGTCCCTAGAACATAGTTATTTTCTGCAGTGATAAGTAAGCCCAGCAGAGATCGATGTGTGGTTTCTTGTTGTAGCTGGAAATGAGTTATGGAGTCTTGGTAGAGCAGTATCTCGCTAAGCGAGAGAAAAAAAATGGCAGGCATTTTCAAATTGAATGCGTGCTGTCAACCAATGGGCAAGCAGGGTGAGCACAAAGATACTTGAATGGGTGAAGGGGCACTTTTGCTGGTACTTTTTATTTGCTCGGCATCTATTGAAAGTTAATGTACCCCCTTGTCAGGGGTACCAGCCAATCAGAGCCCAACAAATAAAAAGCCCATTTTCTAATCTTGTTTACAGATCCATCCTGGAGAGGGGAGTTAAGAGAAGGAGGGATCAGCACAAAGTCCGAACACTATATACAGGCAGGGAAACCATTTTAGACACGTTATGTACAGACACAATGCACTGCAATTTGCAAACAATTTTTACAGTATGCATACAACAAGAATTCACAAAACAATCAAAAGGGGAGCAAGGCAAATACAGATTATAGTCGGGTTCAGTCACAAAATTGGGTAATGACATTTCTGAAGTATAGTTTGGCTGAGGCAATGCTGGAGTGTGAGCCATCTCCCAAGGCCAGATTATTCCACAACTGGGGGAGCTTGTGAATGAAGCAGACTGCCCCAAATTAAGTTTATGCCTAGGAACCAGGAATCTATTTCCTGAGCTAGAATGAAGTTTGTGGCTGGAGGGAGTAGATGGGGTAAGCAAGAACCTCAGGAAGCTTGGGAGGTTATTTAACCAAAACGTAAGACCATGTAAGCTAGGTGCTGAGTATGTCTGTCACACAGTGAAGGCCAGTGTAAGCACTCACAGAGTAAGTAATGGTGGCTTTGCGCTGGGCAATGGAGAACGAACCTACAGCGGGCATTCACTAGCAAATCTAACTTAGGTGACACTGGGATACAGAACCATAGACCACATCTTTGTAGTCAATAACCAGGAAATCAGACGTTCAACTAAGGACTTCTTCAGGCTTTGGAAGAAGCAGCCCCCAAGATAAGGCACCAATCTTTCTAAATGATTTTGACAACAAAACTGACTGTGAGGGAGAAGTCAGGATCAGTCAAATTTAATGCCAAGGTACTTGTACTCAGTTACAGACTCAAGATACCACCATAAGAAGTATTTATAATCAGGGAAGGACCAGTTGCCAAAGTTTTTTGGAACCCAACAACACACACTGTTTTTGACTGATTAAGGGTCTAAATGTCTGGCGAAAACCCAGGTGGCCAGAGTATCAAAGTCTGACTGCAGGGCAGCAGATGTGATAGCAGGAGTTTTACTGGACGTAAACCGTACAGTGTCATCTGCATACATCTGGATGTTACAGGATTTTACAACACTTGGTAGATCACTGATGAGGACGTCAAAAAGGAGGGGGCCTAGTCAGACCTATAAGAGACACCCACATTTACTTGCCGATGGCCAAAGAGGGATGAGCCAGTGAAGACAATCTGGAAGTGACCAGAGAGGTAGAAGGAGGTCCAGGAAATTGATGAGGAGGAGAGACCAGAGGCATCAAGCTTAGCCAGTAGTAGGGAGTAGTCCACTGTGTCAAAAACCTTAGCCAAGTCAAAAAATATGAAAGGGGTGAGCAGACTATTATCCATATTAGTAAGGATGAAGTCAGTAAACCTGAGAAGAGATGTGGAGTGGGAGCCCAAAAACCAGACCAGCAGTCAGAAAAGTAATTGTGAAGATAGTAGTAGTGTGTAAGTTGACTGGTAACTAGTCTCACATTTTTTGTAAAAGCAAGGGAGAAGCGAGAGGGGCTGGTAGTATGCAGGGGAATTTAAGGGAATGCTTTTGTGTAGAGGAATAGCTACAGTACTTTTCCAGGATGCTGGAAAACCCCCAGCAGCAGGGAGCAGTTGAAGACGTTCAATGACTGGTGCTGTAACAGCTGGAGCAGCCAACTTCAGGAATCTTGTGGAGACCATCAACCCCAGGATGTCAGCTGGGCTTGAAACGCATACACTCTTGAAGAACCTTGGTTTGGGGGGTAATTCAGGAGAAAGTAAACCTGGGTACGTCGGAATGGAGTTCCCAGATGCAGGTGAGGGGGTGGTACTAGTGGGGGAAGGGGGGGTGGAGGAACCACTGACTAGGGCCATCAACAAACTGATCGTTTAAAGCACTTGCAATGGCACATGGATCTAAGATTATGCCTGGGGCACACTCAGGGTTGGGATGGAAGAGGCAGTGAGCAGGCTGAACACATTTTTTGCACTGTCCCAAAATTCGGGAGACAGTGGGGAGTCAGTGACAAGTTTGGTATGGAAGTAAGCAGCCTTGGCTTTCCCAAGGGGCTTGGTACAGAGGTTTTTGAGCCTGTTAAAATGTAGCTAGTCAGCAGGGGTGCCGGATACCTTATGGGTAGAAAAAGCAGCATCTCTTTGCTTCAACAGATTGGAAAATATCTGGAGAAACCCAAGGAATACGCCTACCCCACACCCATAATTTGTTTTTACAGGAGCAGGAATATCACAGACAGATAAAAATAATTAAATTTACTCAGTGCCTGATCAGGGTACGGAGAGCAAGAATACAGAATTTCAGTTCACAGTGGCGAAGTCTAACAGGAAGGCAGCTAGAGAGAATTTCCATAGGGAGCGACTAGAGACAATATTAGGGGGAGATACAGGAGACAATACAGTTACGTACTTACCGTAACAGTAGATCTTCAAGAGAAATCTCTTCCCTTAAGCCACACCTTTGGAACAATAGCTGTCAGGCATTAGGACCACATGGAAACTTTTGCCAAGCTTGGACCGCCCTACCTCTCCTCAGTTCCCTGCTGGAGATTAAACTCGGAGGGCTGTCCTGTTTGGGGAACCAGGAGAGTAAGCTAGCACCAAGCACACTAGGTGAAATAAGTGCTGGCGGGAGCACAATGGAGAAAAAATACCAGTGAGAATGTCTTGGGTCATCCTAGGGGGACGGAGGGAGGGTCAGCATGGCCTAAGGGAAAGGATTCTCTCGAAGATCTACTGTTATAATAAGTATGTAATTATTATCTCACTTTGAGAATCTCTCTTTCCTTAAACCACACCTTTGGAACAAGTTCAAAACAGTGCCAAAAACAAATGGGAGGATGGCAGTCTGGATCAAGAGAGGATGCCTTGTAGGACTGCAAGGCCAAAACCACCATGTTTGCCAGAAGCAATATCCAGACTGTAATGCTTAATGAAGGTGTGGACTGTACTCCAAATCGCTGCAGCTCAAATGCCAGCAGCAGAGACATTTTGGAAAAAGACTGCAGAAGTGGTTATACCCCTTGTGGAATGAGCACAAAACACCGGGAAGTTCCTTACAGTACTTCCTATAACAAAAAAAAAAATACAATGCGCTAGCCATTTGGATGGAGACTGTTTAGACGCAGGAGCATCCACTTTCCCAGGGGTGAACAAAACAAAAAGCTGAAAGGACTTTCTGCAGTCTTTGGTGCGAGTAATACAGTATCTTAAGATTGTATGTACACTTAAGTATAGAGCGATGCTTCACCTTGACTGGCATGCTCAGGATAATAAACCGGAAGGTGGATGGAGTGATTAAAAGTAAAGTCAGACGCCATCTTTGATAGGAATTTAGGATTTGTACGTAAGGAAACTTGTCTTTGTGGAAGACTAAATAAGGAGGTTCACACATCAAAACCTGTAGCTCAGAAATTATTCAAGCAAAAGTAACATTGCAGAGGGACTGAAAGGGAAACTATGTCTCTTTGCAGATGACACAAAGATCTGTAACAGGGTTGATACGCAAGGCAGGGTGGAAAGGATAAAAAGGGACCTGGCAAGGTTGGAGAATGGTCAAATGTATGGCAGCTTAGATTCAATGCAAAAGTACAAAGTAATGCACCTGGGAAACAAAACCCAGGGAAGAATACACAATAGGGGTGAGATAATGACAACAACAAAAATGGAAAGGGACCTGGGGTAGTCATATCAGGCGACATAAGGTGGGCCAGCAATGTGAGAAGGCAGTAGGAGGGCTAGGAGATACTGGGATGCATATGGAGAGGCATCACCAGTAGAAAACAGGCGTTGTTGGCCCTCTGTACAGACAGTTGGTAGACCACATCTGGAGTACTGTGTACAGTTCTGAGACCCCATCTCACAAAGACATACACAGGGTGGAGGCTGTCCAGAGGAGGGCAGCCAAAATGGTGCAGGGGTCTGCACCAGAAGACATACGATGAAAGACTAAAAGAGCTTAAGATGTATAGCCTCGAGGAAAGGAGGGAGAGAGGGGACATGACTGAAACTTTCAAATACCTCAAGGAATCAACAAAGTCCAAGAGGGTAGCATCTTTCAGAAAAAGAGATGTGAAAGAACAAGAGGGCACAATTTGAAGATAGAGGGGGGACGGCTCAGAGATAATGTGAGGAAGTATTTCTTCACAGAGAAGGTTGTGGATGCATGAAACAGCCTTCCTGAGGAGCTCGTAGAATCAAAAACAGTGGGGGAATTCAAGAATGCATGGGACAGACATAAGGCAATTCTAGTGGGGGGCAGGAGGAATTAGGCTGTTGGTTAACTAGGATCTGCAGCTTATCCGTTAGGTAGAGAAATGGGCAGACTAGGTGGGCCAAGCGATCCTTATCTGCCGTCAAATTCTATGTTTCTATGTTTTTATGTAATGGCAACTAAAAATAATGCTATCCATGTGAGAGAGCATAAGTCATGAATTGCAGCTGGCTCAAAAGGAGGTAATGTCAGCTTTTCCAAGATGAGACTGGATTGTGGATGTGGTTTAAGATGTAGTATACCTTTGAGGAATATACGGGAGACCTCCAGTTGTGCAACCAAACGCCTGCCAGTGGGTGCATGGAAAGCTGATAAAGCCGCCAAATTCACCTAAAGCATACCTCTCAGCCTCAGGACTCTGAAATAAGGGACACCAACCCTTGAAATGAGGGACACCACACCCGGAAATGAGGGGCTCCATGAGGGACATCAGAATTTTGGCACTTTAATGATTTAATGCATGGTTTAAAAGCATAACAGAGCCTGAAACTCAGTCCAATAACATTAAAGAATAATGATTATTTCCTCCTGCTTCATCCCATTCCCAGCCAGGGCCATTTACTCCCTGTAGCTTGTGGGGCAAGTTACAAACAAATACTGGCCTGGTCTGGGTAATTGGGGTAAGTATACTATTGGGGCAGCCCTGATTACATGTTTTGTGGCCTTGTTGGGAATTAGGGGGATCCCCAGGCCAGCCTCCACACACAGCAACACTGGGTCATCTCATCTGTATGGGTATTTCCCTCCCTGGGCTAGTGAGCTGTAGCCTGTTCGGAGGTGACGGGCTACTGGGCTGGGGTGGGAGACAAACAGCTTCCCTTCCTAATCCCAACAAGCTCAAAAAATTAAATGTATTGGGGATGCAAAGATCATAACTCGTTTCAAAGTCCTTTTTTGTAATGACAATCACTGTGTCCTCCCATCTCACAGTGCCACATCAGTCAGACAGCCTCAGGTAGCATTGATGCAATAATTTTCGATAGATTTATAACTGAATTGTATTGTTAGATATGGTGTTTGTGAGTGATTAACAGTCACGGTCATAAACTGGAGCACGATCTCGGCTGTCGGTTAGGGTAGCCGACCTGTAAGTTTAGCAAACAGCAAGCATTTTCCCTATTGCCTTACTGCTTCCCCACCACCACCACCAATGGGCCACAAAACATTTAAAAAACACTTTTTAATCAATCATTCATCCTCAATACAGTCCAGTAACGGCAAGACTGAGACATGGTTGGGAATAAATGTGCAGACAGACTGAACTTGAAAGAATAAACCATAAGCCCAGCCCCTACCCCTGTACAGTTAACCTTTTTACAAGCTTCTTTTACCCTACCTACCTCCCTCAAGTGAAGAAGTCACCGGCTGGCAGCACCACTAAGCCGATTCAAGCTCCCTCTAGTTCAGTGCGTGGTCTGGACTTTGTCTCTCACTGATAGCATGACACTCTCTCTTTGTTTGGTCTTCTCCTAGGCAACTGGCTTGTTCTCCAACAGTGCGGCGTGTGGTGGCAGGCAGTGCAGCTGCAGCAGGCCAGCAGCAGGGCCTTGATGGGGTGCCATGTTTGGGGGTGGGGCTGCAAACTCCAGGCTGCAAGCTAAGATGCAGCAAAAGGTTGGGTGAGAGGGGAGCCGGGAGGCAGATTTTAGAGCAGGCATTCCGAGGCAGCAAAGCAATGGAATTCCCAGGCTGGTGCCACGAATGATCGATGTGACGGCTTTGTCATTTAAGTGTGCCCACATGGAGGATTGGGGCTTTGTGGGGGGAGTCGATAATCCAAACTGGAGATCCTTCACACTGGAGCAAAGCAGATTAGCTGTCACAGAGGACAGTTTAATACTTAAATTTCTAATTTTTCGCCTTGAGGATGGCTGGTTGTGGCTGATCCACTGTTGTAGCTGAACTTAAGCAGGCGCGCTAAATTCAGCTTGCCAATTTTGATTGGGCAGAGTCAGCACTGAGGAGGCAGTGGAGGCGACCAACCTGTACTGGACTTGTTGCTTTTCTGTCATTCTGCACGCTCGCTCCTGCTGACCCATCACCCGATCGTTCAGGAGGGTCGATCGCACGTCTTTAAAGGGCCGCTGCTGTCCGCACTATTGTCACTGTCAAATTCGGGACAATGACCGGTGCTAGTGGGACGACTTCCAAAAATGGGGGCAAATCCGGGATGTCCTGCACCATGGGACAGTTGAGAGGTATGACCTTTAGGGATGAATATTGCAGACCTAAGTCTGACAATGATAATAAATAGTCCAAGACATCCTGCACCAGACAGATGAAGAGTCTAGGTTCCTGGAAGGACCTATAAAAAATCTTCCATTTTTAGTGCATAAGTATATCTGTTGGAAGGCTTTTGGACTGCCATGAGCACGCTAGCTACTCTAGGTGATACATGAAAGCGTGCAATAGCTATGTTTTCAGGAGCCATGCATGAAGATGCAGTGACTTCAGGTCTGGATGTAGCAAGGAGCCCTTTGTTCTGTGAGAGAAGGTTGACACAGTGGCAAGGGTAGTGGAGGGTCTACCGCTGGCTGACACAGAAGGGGAAACCAAATTTGGCATGGCCATAGAGGGGCTATGATGATGAGGGTAACACTCTCCACCTGCAGTTTGAATATACTCTCTATATGAGGAGGAACTGGAGGAATGCATACAGGAACCTGCCTTTCCAGGAAAGGAACACCACATCCATGAGAAACCCAGGCCCTGGGTGAGCAAGCAGAAATCGGCAGTTTAGCACTGTATGGGGGCCGCAACAAGGTCCAACTCGGAATGACCCCATTTTGTGAATATGTCTTCAGTCACTGTGGTCAGAAGTTTCTATTCGTGCATCTGGGATGGTGACTGTAGTTTGTCTGCTAAGGCATCTTGGGAACCCAAGAGATGCAAGGCTGATGCGCTAGGCCGTGTTCTAGTCACCAGTACGAGACTCTCACTGCCTTGCAGCATAGGGGATAGGAATGAGTCCCTCCCTGTTTGTTGATGTAGTGGACTGTGGACTACACTGATATTATTCCTCTGGATCAAGAGAGGGCCTTGTTTTAGATGCTGCTAGAATGTTAGAAGACCATACAGTATAGCACTCATTTCCAGTATACTGATGTGCCAACTAATTTTCCTGTTGGCTCCACAAGCCCAGTGTTTATAGGGCCCCAGATGAGCCCCCCAGCTGGAGTCAGATGCATCTGTGGTGAGGATCTGAGTTGGCACTGGAATCACAAATGAGCCACTCTTTAACAGGCTGGTGAGGTCCATCCACCATAGCAGGGTTTTTCTCAATGGGGATGTGACAAGTACCAGTTGATCCAGGTCATCCATTAACTGGGTCCACTGAACTCTTACAGTCCACTGTGGAATGCACATATGAAGGTGTGCCAGAGACACTGTAACAATGGTCGCTGCCATAAGGCCCACAAGACAAAGATCTGGCTGTGATCTTGTAACTGTTGTAGAGAACGTGGGTTTGGACAATAATGGGTTCTGCCCTGTCTAATGGCAGGAGGGTTTTGCCCTGAGCAGTGTCTAGGACTGTACCCATGTACTGCAGATGCTGACATGGCATTAGGATTCACTTCAAGATATTCACTGTGACTCTCAAGTCCTCGAAGACCTGTCTCGTTCGAGAAAGGGTCTGCAGAAGACTGTCCCTGGAGCCAGCCTTTAAAAGCCAGCTGCCTAGGTATGGGAAAATGTATAGACCTTCCCTGCAAAGGGCTGATGCCACCACAGCTAAGCATCTGGTAAAGACCCATGGTGCAGAGGATAAGCCAAAGGGCAACACTTTGAATTGGTAATGCTCCCCCTCCAGTATAAAGTGTAGATGTGATCTGTGATTCTTTCTGATCCTGATATCAAGATAAGCATCCTTCATATCCAGGGAGTAAAGCCAGTCCCTGGATTGTAAAAGGGGAATGAGAGCCTGAAGAGAGACCATATGAAACTTCATGTAGTCTATGAAGAAGTTGAGGCCCCTCAGATCTAGTACAGGCCTCAGATCTCCTGTACATTTGGGGACTACGAAGTACCCGAATAGATCCCTTTGTTCTTCTGAGTTGGAGGAACCAATTCTATGGCATGTTTTTGTATCAGCGATTGTATTTTCTGTAGCAACGATATATGTTCTGGAGGAGTTTGTAAAAGCTCCAGTGCATGTCCCTTTGCAACTATCTCCAGTACACATTCGTCTGTGGTGACCGGCCTCCACTGTGGAAAATGAAGGGAGATAAGACTCCAACAGCCACCCTTGGAGGTAAAAGTGACTGGGGTGTATGAGGAATGGAGTCTGGCTGAACCGGTGGTGGCAGGGCCACTGGTTCCAAGTCCCTTTAGTGCTTCTGAGTGTGCACCTTGTGGGCCTGGCAAGGCACCACTACTTCTGGTTCTGGAGGGCTGACGGAAGGTGTCACGACTACCTCTGATAGCAGTGGTGCAAAAAGCTCATCTACCTCTTCCAGATGTGGGAACAGAGAGATTTTACTGACCTGAGAGTCATTTTGGATGACTGAAGACTACTTAAAAGTTTCTTCAACGCCATAACCAAACAGTTTCTTGCTCTTAAATGGCATGTTTAACACTGCCTGCTGGACATCAGTGGCAAAGCCAGCCACTCTCATCCATGAATAGTGTCTCATGTAGATGGCCAGAAGCAGCAGCCCTGGCACAGGCATATGAGAGATCATAGGCCGAGTGTAATAGATGTTTAACTACCTCAGTATCAGCATTTAAAGGGGAACTGTCAACACTAAGAGCCCCACACCCAAGTATGGGGCTGGTCCTAATTTGCACTCTGAGAGCAAACACATTTTCTTTACTTAGTGTTTGCTGCAGCGTAGACTATTGTATCACACTAATTCTGTTGACCTGCAAGCTGACATTTTCTATAACTACAAATCCCTGAATCTCCTGCAGCTGACATCAGAGGAGGGCTGCAGCAGTTAGAGATTCAATGGCCTGCAGTGTATTTTAGAGCTTTTATAAGCTCTGATCATGTTTGCTGGTTCAGCTGTTTTCCCAGGGCTAAGCACAGTCATCTGTGACTGTACTTAGCCCAGAGAAGACAGCAGGAACAGCAAATAAAAAAATCTGAGCTTATAAAGCTCTTAACAGGTACTGCAGGCTATTGAATCTCCCATTGCTGCAGCCCTCCTCCGACGTCAGCAGCAGGGGATTCTGGGATTTTTTGTTACAGAAAATGTCAGCTTGTGAATCAACAGAATTAATATGATACAAACTACTACACTACAGTAAACAGTAATATTTGTACACACAAAATGTAAGCTAGGACCAGCCCCACACTTGGGTGTGGGGTTCTTAGTGCTGACAGTTCCTCTTTAACTGTTTTAGTAACTCAGTTTTAGCAGATTCACCTGGTAAAGCCCATGCAGCTGCCTTGGCATTCTTCCAGATTACATTTTGATATTTATTCAGATGGGCCTGATAGTTAGCTATTCTAAGGCCCAACAAGGCTGAGGCATATGTTCTTTTGCCCATGACATCAAGCCACTTACTTTCTTATGAGGTGGCAGGGAACTAAGATGTTCAGGTGCTTTAGATCTGTCACGAGTAGCCATAACCACCACAGAATCGGTTTCTGGTTGGGTGGCATAATATGGTTTAGCAGTAGGTGCACTGCAGGGATAGTATTTGGCCTGTGCCAGGCAGCAAGGTAGCATCCTCAAAGCTGGAGAAATAGGATGTAGGAGGATGGAGGAGTGCATGGCACTTCTGAAACTCCATTAAATTCTTTTTAGTGGAATCTTCTTGCTCCTGCAAATCCCAGCTTAGTCTGAATTTGCCGCATTAAAGACTGAACGAGGGATCCTCAGAAGACCTTGGTGTATATACTGCAGTCTTCACTACAGGAAGATGAAGCAGACCTGAAATGGGGATTATAGGGTTGATCCCCATATTCCTCCTCCTCTTCACCATAATCCTCCTCCATCATGAGGTCAGGAGTATATTCCACATCATTGCCGGTAGGCCTGTCGATGAGAGGGATGGATGATTGGGCTGGCGATGCCGGCGGCCACAAGAAAGGAATAGGTAGTGAACTGGGAGCATCAGTCTACGGGGCTTGAACAGTCAGTGGTCCCGTTGACAGTAACAAGGGTTGGGAAGGCAGACCCAACAACAGGCCTTGAATCATCTCCGAAAAAGATGCCAGTACTGTCTATGAGTCAACAGCACCCTGTCCAAGGGCCATGCTCAGAATGATCGACGACTGTCCAAGACCAGATGATGATGGCATCGTACCAGCCATAGTAGGCCCAGTAGTGCAAAAGCCAGACCCCGACCTTGTTGTCTGCTCCACGTTTTTTTTTTGGGGGGGGGAGATGTAGTTAATGTTTTCTTAAGTAGAGATGTTTCTAGTTCTTTCCAAAAGCATCACACAGTGGCTTGATTAAAGCCCTGGCAAATCTCACAAGCCTGGATGTCATAAGACAGGCCGAGGCAGGCAGCAGACACACACTTTGTGTGTCGTTCCTGAAAATCTTTTCTCTGTACTTGGAATATCGGAAGAGCGTAGATGGCTCGGAAGTCATGCAGAGTCAAAGAGAAGAAACTTTTCTTTATTAAAAAAAAGTTATGTCAATGGCATTTCTGCAACATGTCTGATGAGGCTAATCAACAGCAGGAAAAGAATTAAGAAGAGGCAGGGCGGCCCACAGTTATGTACACACTAACGCGTGACATCAACATGGGTGGCCCCAGCAGGGCAAAAGTTTCTGTGTGGTCCTAATGCCTGATGGTAGCTGTTTCAAAGGGTGTGGCTTAAGGGAAGAGATATCCTCGAAGTAAGATCTAATCTTCTGGATACAGTGGGTGATATAATAGTCGCAGAATATGTCAGGCAGGATATGTGCAGAAGCAATACAATGAGGATGAGAGGACAGGATGCATACATGTGATATGTCCAGCTTACTTAAGAGGGAGATTTGGTTCAAACTAGTAGGGAAATTGGCCTGCTAGTAGGGAGATGCTGTAATGTCAAGAGTTTGTCATTAAATAGCGACAAAAAATAAGAAAAAAGCATTTAAAAAACGTTCAATATATTTCGTTTTGTCAAGAATAGGCACCAAAAAGAATCAACTACTTGTAAAAATGTATCACTTATACTGTTCATCACTAATTTACTTTTTATGTGTCTTTATCTGGCAAAATAACATGAATGGATATTTTGGGCAAAAATTTTACTTAAGTAGGAGATTTTGTTTCCCGGGAGGGAGTTCAGTCAAAAAATCAGGAGTCTCCTGCGGAAAGAGGGAGGTATCACATGTATGAGAATGCAGTTAATGAGGGAGTGGTTAGTGGACTTGCTATTAAATCTTGTTGGCGCCGACAGCATTCGGTGGAGATTTAGGCCTTTTGTTTTTGGAGTGTAGCAATGAGGTGGGGCAAGACTATGACAAATTTTGAAAACAGCAAGGGTAGTCTTGTACTGAATGTGGAAAGGAACTGGGAACCAGTCTAGGTACTGGAGAACAGGTGCAGGAACCAGTGTAGCTATTGGAGAATAGGTGTGATGTGCTCACACCTCCTAGTATGCATTAGAAGAAAGGCAGCAGCATTTTTCACATACTAAATTTATTAAATGAGAGATTCTGGAACACCAAAAAAAGAAGAGAATTTCAGTAGTCAGTTAGAAAAGAAAAGCATGGATGATGGTTTTAGCAGTAGATAGCTCTAGGCGGCGACATGGAGGTGGAAGCAAGCAGTTTTTCAGAGAAGGAAGATGAGAGTATGGAGTTCAGAATCGATAACACCAAATTTGAAGCTGAATTCTAAGCACGCAAGGAGTAGCTGGCCCAGTGGCACGGACAGTTGAGGCGCTGGACGCCACGCTGGTGACCCATGTTCAGGAGCGAGCACGGGCCACCGTGGGTTGGCAGGGGAGGAGCGATGGCTCTTCTTCTACGGGGATGGGGGCGATCAGTTGTCGGTGCATGCCTGGCCTCTAGCGGAGGCTGGGGGTTGGCACACCAATGCTGCCAACTTGGGGTCAGAGGCAGGGCAGATGCCTGATGGGACGTGCACAGAAGTGTGCATGCTACCACCGCTGACGTCACTGCATGCTCCACCCCTGAGGGGGTGAAATAGGAGGAAAGGGAGCTCCTGGCTGGATGACAGAGGGAGCTACTTGAGTCCTGCCCCCAAATAGCCACAAGCGCCCGACCACACTGTAAGCGGTCTTCGGTGGGGTTTGGGGCCGGCCCACTGGGGGAGTAAGCCCTGGGGGTAATGGTCGGCGTTGGCTGGTGGACGTTGGGGGACGGGACTAGGGCTCCCTCCCAATCGAGGGCTGTGGAGCAGGAAGGATAAAGTAATAGGGGGAAAAAGTAAGTAAGGAGAGGGGCGCAGTACAGATATGACTGAGGGCAGTGGGTTAGAACTTCAGTTTTGGAGACATAAAGCTTAGGGAAGTAAGCAGCCACAAACTGAACGGAAAGAAATTTGGCCTGCATTCATGAACATCACCGCTAGCCTAACACCACTTTACTTCACCTTAAAGGAAAAGTACATACAAAAATTATAAACCATATTTTGTGCATTGTAGTTTAGTTTTTTTTCTGATGACCCCCGAGCTCTCTATTCCATGTGCCTGCAACAATTTTTTTTTTTTTTAATTTTCATTTTTTTATTTTACTATTCCCTGACAGTTTTATAGTCCCTGGGGTAGCCATTCAGGTTTCTTTGATTGCCTTTGATTTGCTGGAATTTTCCCCAAAGTGCCTCTGGGAATGATGTAAACTAGACCTAAGGACTTCAAGGTTGTACTGGCTTTATTATCACCTAGTGACAGCACTTTACAAAGAAAATTGCCATACACCCAGAGTGACAGTTGGCACGTTGAAGAACCTGACTTTGTCTGGGAGGGCAAACACTTTTTCAAAGCAGTTAACTTTCAAAAGCAGTTGCAGTTAGATGCTGCGACTAGATTATAATAGGATTATTGGCTCTTCGTTCTAACACAAGGTCTAATTCACATCATTCCCAGAGCATTCTGGGAAAATTACAACAGATCAAACAGGGTTTTAAATAGCTGGTATTGCACTGCATTTTGTAAACAAACCAGTGGGTCTAATCAAGTCAAAACAGAATGGATCGTAAAAAGTGTGCTCCATTTTTTCTATGTATTTCATTGTTTTCTGAGTATTTCTTTGTGCTGAGAGGGGTGATTTTGGCTCTGCAATGTCAATTAACCAAAAATTGGTGTGACACTGTGCCTAACTCTGCACACCTCTGAAAGTGATTGGCTGCCTGATCCTGCTGAGGAGAAGAAGTGGATGCTGCAAAAAAACATGCCTCAGTGTGGTGCAGTCAGACAGACCAATCGGCTGAACTCCGGACCGTGAAAAACTGATAAAAACTGAAAGGTGGGTAAAATATATAAATCAGCCATTTTTGCCAAAATCTTTTGTGAGACACAGTCAGCATGGGAAAGGTGTAGGTGGTCTGGTGGGCATGCTGCTTGAATTGTTAGGACAACACAGGAGCCAAGTCAGGTTCAGGTTTCTGGTCATGGCTAAGGTGGTGAACTTTGTATGGCTGCAGGCATTTTTTCACCCTCCTACTCTGTGTGACAGAGACAGACGCCTGTAAATTCTGCAGCATGCAGCTAACTAAAAAGTTGCTGGGGGGGGAAAGAGTGTCGAGGCTGTGTGGTCTGTAGTATGATTTGGTGACCTTCTGATGTCCCGTCTGCTGCGCAATGATCCCCCTAGCCTAGCTCACAGTCAAGGATTCAAACCCCACCCCCACCTGGGCTTAGTTGCTCTGAGCAGATTTGGCCCCAAAATCTTACCGTCTCCCCTGAGATTTGGCCAGCACACAGCCCGACTTTACAATCTGGCTGCAAATCCATTGACCTCGGCCTAGCCACTCGACAGCCCTCCCTGATGTCGCCTCAGAGCTCGTGCTGTGCAACTTCATCCTGCCGCAAATCCGTTGACTCCAGCCCAGCCTAGCCCACTCGACAGTCCAGTCCGGTGTGGGCTCAGAGTTCCGTGCCCACAGCGTGTCCCTCAGCAAGTGAAGCAGTGTCTGGAGTCAGAGTTCGCCCTCACAATCACAGACCCTCCTCACTGCAGGCCCCACAAATGATCCAATCAGGGTGCATGTAGATAATGTGTGTTCATTGGTTCCTATTTGGCCAGCAAACCTCCCAGTTGAGCCACATGGTATTCAGCTTCCCTCCAGTTAGCTCACCTGGCCTCCGCCCTCAGTCCCGTGTTAGCCCACCCAGCCTTGAACATACTTCTCTGTAAGTGCAGCTGAGCACATGGGGATCATTGGCAGGCTGGTCCTCATCATCCCGACCCGGAATGTTGTACTGCCCCCTCTCCAACTCATCACTGCTCGCCGAGGACCTGATGACTGAGGGACCATTACTAGTCATGCATTTGTTTGCTGCAGCCTGTTAGTTATTTTTCAGACCTGTCAAGACTGTGTCTTGTGCAGCTCGGGAGGGGGGGGTGCTTCAGTGGGTGGCGGTGCCCTCACTGAGGAAAGTTTGAAGTGCAGTCTGGTTGGTCAAGGCTGGGGGAGCCAAGGTAAAGGAATGTTTAGCTTTTTAGCAGAGCTCTGTGACATGATGGGTCTTCTGGAGGTAGGGGGTGAGAGAGAGATGACAGAGAGTCAAAGTCTGTGCCTGGCTTGTACTGCACTGTCATCTGGGCCCTTGGGGGGGGTGACCAACTGAGAGCGCCATGGGTGCTGCACAGTGAGTCTCAGGGGCAAAGTTAGTAGATTGGCAGAGAAGATACTGTGTAGACACCTGACCATCAGTGAGTGTGCAGAGGATCAAAGAGTCCAGTGGGCAGAGAGAGATCATGCCATCAGGTATGACTTTGTGTTTGAGTAGTATTTTCTGGGCTATGCAGGACTGTCTCTCTGCCACAAGTCAGGGGAGGGAGAGGGAGTGTTTTGCGAGGAGATGCTCACTGGCAAGGTCTCTGGTTTGCAGCAACCCCACAATGTTGACTCACGATGTCCGCTGTGGCTTCAAGGGCCGCCCACACATTCCAGCTGGGAGGGGTGAGGTGGGCTCATTGTATAGATTGTTCTGTGCTCCTTGTTGACCCAGAGCAAGTCTGGCACTAGTACCGACAATGCCCTTATACCATGACAGGGGAATGAAAGCCTAGGCAATCAGCATTGTGCTGGGCTTATTGGGGCCCTCAAGTGCAAGCCATTGACGTCTCACTCCAGTCTTTGACCCCTTCTTCACCTAGGAGTCGTGGCCTCCCATCCCACCAGAGTTGTGCAAAAAGCAGCCCACTGTATGGGATGTATCCCCTCGTCATGTTTGTAAAGTCAAGAGTAATTAGGTGCAGCAGCTGCCTATTGTCAGTAGCCAGCATCCAGTAAGTACTGCTGTTAAGTTTTGGGTGGCTTTGGGAAGTTAGCAAGTGGAGCCACACAGTCTAATGCACTACTTGACTTTTACAACTATGAGACACACCCAACAGGTTCCCAGCCACCCATGCAATTAAATTTCCATGAGCAGAATCACTGCACCAGAGGCTTTAGGCTAAGGTCAGAAATGGTGGTGTAATTTTAAGTCTTCTGCATTTTATCCAGTAGAGTGTGTTTGAGACACTGAACTTGAAAAACATTTAATAAACTGCTAGTCAGTGACTGTACACTCCTGTACTGAGTCTTTTTTTCCTTTTGCTCCACACCTCAAAGGAAGTCAAAAATGTGTTTATCAGGTGAGAAATAACACCAATCATAATGTGTCTAGTAAATATGACATTTTCATTTTGCTAATCAATTCAATCCAACTGCTACACATTAGCAACACTGAGTAGTACTTTTCCGTGCAAAAGTGCTAATCAATGAATCATTATTTAAATCCCTGTCAAAGGCAATAAAGAAGACTGAATGGCTAACACTAGGGCCATTAAACTTAACAGAATACAAGCTATCATCAGAGAAACAAAAACCCACTGCACAAGTGTTTTTATAACTTCTGCTTATAGTTTTCTTTTAACATGAATTTCAAAGATAGTGCCTATGGCCTATAGCCCATTACCTTATGGCCTTGAAAGTAATTCCCTATAAAGTTGAATTTTTGCTCAGTCTGTTTTGGAAAGGAAGGGGTCATACATCTTGCCAAACTGATGGCCACACAATCCCTTCCACTTCCCTGTCTGCCGGCCCTGCCCCCACGCTGAAACATTTTATAATGTCTAACCAGGGAAAGCATGGGGACGCACCCCATTATAGTCTATGAGGGGCATTTAAAAAAACATCCCCCCTCCCTTTTTTTTCTTTGCCAGGCCCCCATGGAGGCTCAGCCCAGTTTCACTCGCTGCTCCTGGCTTATCCCTCTGGGGCGGGGCCACCAGGCAGATACGCCCTCCCAATGGACATTTATTTATTTAGTTTTTGTTAACCGGGTAAGTGCGCTAGTCAGCAAGTAACTGTTTTCAGGCACGACCCGGGAGGTACAATTACAATACACAAAGAGTACAGCCAGATTATTAAGACAACGAGTACAAAAAATGCAGAGAGAAATACATATGGCAATGTAACATACATTAGTAAACAAAATATACTTTAGCACTTGATCATGGAACATACTCAAAAATGTGAATAGTAGAAGGCAGAAAATAAGAGAGGATAGGCATCAGTAGAAAAGACACAAGGAAGGGAAAACTGGCAAAAGGACGGGAGGGAGAGATTAAGTGGAAAGGAGGTGCTGTCAGATACGGCAACAGTGGGGTGAGGTACTAACCTGCGGCCGGGCCTATGGAGCCGAAAGACGGCAGGCGAAGACAGGGTGGTAGGGGGGAGCGGCAGTAGACGGCAACAGCGGTAGGAGGTAGGAAAATACAGCCGGTCTGGTGGAACCGATAAGACGGCAGGGGCGAGTGAGGATGCGGTGAGAGGGGATAGAGGCGGAGGAGTTACGGCAATAGCAGCAAAAGTGTCAAAGTCAAGCCGAGCCAGTGGAACCAAGAGACGGCAGGGCAGGGAAGGGGGTCGGTAGATGGTGGGAGTAGGCGGTAGTAGGTGGAGAGAGGTGACTAAGCACAGCCAGGAGGGTGGGGACTAAGGAGGGGCATGGATGAGGTAGGAACAGGTAAAGGTGAGTTTGGTGGGGAGTGGCAAAAAGGGGGGAAGAGGATATAACAGAAGAAGTGGGGGGAAGAGAGCAGCAGTGGGGTTAAGTGAGGAGAGGCTGTGAAGTGAAGATAAGAATGTTATGGAGTAGAATAGCGACTTACAATTGTCAACAGCTAACATTAGGCTTATAAAGAAACAGGTTAAGGCAACATTAATTACAAGGCACAAAATAAAACATTAATTACAAGGCACAGTATAGAACATTGGGGTAGGAGAGACCCGGCTTGCCCCCCCGGGTCGGGGCCATGAAAGCAGGACCCTCCTGGCGGTCACTGGTAGGCAGCGGGACCAGCGTCATGATTGGGGGCTAGCATTTTCTTTCTCCGGCCCCCTGACATATGGCACCAGCCACAGCAGTACCCCCAGCCTCAGCCAGCGGTCCACAATGTGCCGGATACTCAATCCCCTCCCCCCAGAGAAGAAGAGCAGTCCCCAGGACGCTAAGTCCTTCCCCCTAAATTTTATATACATATATATATATATATATATACACATATATATATATATATATATATATATATATACACACACACACACACACACACACACACATACATCCACACACACACACACACACACACACACACACACACACACACACACATATAAACAATGTTTTATATAAAAATCAATTAAGTGGTGGCTTTCACTTATATAAAACATTACTTTAATACACATACACACACATATACACACATATATATATATATAAAAATGTTAAAACCCCCAGACTACAATGGGGCGCGTCCTTGTGCTCTCCCTGGTTAGACAACATAAAATATCTGAGTGCAGGGGCAGGGCTGGCAGACAGGGAAGTGGAAGGGATCGGGTGGCCGTCAGTTCAGCAAGATGTACGATCCTTTCCCTTCCAAAACAGACTGAGCAAAAAATTCAACTTTATGCAGGTGCATTTCAAAATGTATCGGACTCTCCCCTGCTAGCCTTACAGTTGCTGATTGTGACATCACAGTCTGCTGCCATGGTGAGCACTATGATATCATGACAAAAGTACTGTGAGGTTAACTGGGGAGAAGCACATATTATCAGTGTGCGAAATTCCTATATCTTAGGTGCCTCAGGGCAGGCATTTTTGTCTCAGGACACCTAATGCAGTTTAGTACCTGCCCAGTGGGGCACCTAAGGTATTTAACCAAGTCCCGGTTTCTTTTCTGACGGCTTAGCAGCTTTGTTTACCCATATGTCGGCTCGTCCGTTTTTTTAAAACTCACGCTCATTTTCCTGTTGGGAGGGGGCTGCTGAGGAGCGCAAGCGTCATTTTCCTTTAGGTGGGTGGCCGTCTGAGAAGTGCCGAGCAGCCTGAGTTGATGCCACTGCCAAGACACAAGATAGGCCCTTCAGAGACCAGCTGACATGCTGAGAACAACGGGCTGACATTGACTGGGCACGGCTATCAACCAGCTGTACATCTGAGGGTTGGAACATTGCTGGTGGCGGGCTGCAGGAGACTGACACCAATCAGGAGAGTCAGTCTGCACAGTTAATCCGCCCCGCCTAGTGTGTCTTGCCGTCGAGTGTACAGTGCGCCACCTGATTTTTATTGGAAAGCAAGACATGGTGAGTGGCGTGCTTTCAGCTTGCCCATTACATCCATTTGGTTGCGACTGCGATCGGCGATCAAACAGTTCATAGAAAAGCTCTTTTAAGAGCTGTTGTCCATTAGCTCAACATCAAGTACTGAATTACTACTCTTTTTAAATACTGCAGTGAAAAGTGCTTGCAAGTGATAAGGGGAGATCATGAAGGGCGGACTCGGTCACAACTTGGGAGGAAATAAAAAATAAAAGCTCTTATAAGAGCTGTTCTTGAGTTAAGCAGTGCCTAATCAGATCTGCCTGCAGTCTGCAAAAGTGATAGTGGGGAGAGACTACAGTGAGACCAAAGTGAAGAACTCTAGTCAGTTACTTGCATCCAAAATTACAGCCTGACAAGATTCAACTTCTGTTTGGGGTGAAAAAAAAGAAACTGGAGCATTGTACAGCATAACTAAATTTGGTGGTGAGGTGACAGAGAGACTTGTAGAAGCTCTACCTTAGGACTCGGCTAACTGATGTAATTAGACTTGGAGGGTAAACCCAGCTGTCACAAAGTGAATTAAAACAGCTTACAGGGGCCATTCTCAGAGTCTAAACTCTAGGATGCAACAGGCTTTTTTTGTGGAAGCTCTACCTATAGTTAGGGGACTCAGCTGCTTGAGTTTATATAAATATAAAAAAGTGTAAACCCAGTTGCCACAGAGTGAACTAATTAAATAATAGCAGACTACTAGTCACAGCTGCTGCTGGGAACAGAAAATAAAAAGTAAAAAAAGTCCTTGCATTAAGTGTGATAAAAGCTGCCTGATTTACTTAAGTGGGGTTTAACTAACTAAACTAAGCCCTCAAACATCTAAATTGAGAAGGGAGCTGCTCAGCTGAGGATGTCAGCTTGAGTAAATAAAAAAGGTTTAGGAAGAGAATTGATCTATACTGTGATCCAATTTAAAGCACCAGATTAAAAGCCTTTGACTGCTGGGCTTGCAGCCTGCCTAGTGCCTACTGATTTGTCCTCTTGAGGACTGATTGGGAGGGAGCCCCAGAGGGTAGTCAGTGGCTACTGGCAAGGCAGGAGAAAATAAAAATAAATGTAAAAGTCCTGTCCTTTTGTGTGTTGAATTTGTGGGACGACTGAGTGACTGTCATTTCCTCTTAAAAATAAATTACTTTGTCACCCTTTGAATGTTTGGGTCTGTCCTCTCTTCTTAAGGACTTATGAGGCCTGAGGACACTAGCCAGGGAGTGGCTATACAGAAGGGCAAAACAAATACTGTAAATGATAACCCTTTCTTTTGGACTGCTGTACTAGTCCACACTACACTGCATTTTGATTTGTCCTCTTAAATAAAAAAAAAAAAAAAACCTTGTTAGTTGCAATCAGTGCTTGTTGGGGCATGCACAGGTAGTGTTACTGAAATAAATCACACAGAACCAGTTTAATTTCTTTATATTTCTGTTTATTATTTACAAGCTGACAAACCAGGACGATGAAACCAAAATTATGTGGAAAAAATATGGGTGTCAAGTAAAAAGTTTCCTGGGCACGTACTTGTACTGCTTACATGCCCCAGTGGGCATGTACTTTTTTTTTTACGAATTTCATGCCCTGCATATTATACTGTATATACAGACTTTCTGGATAGACTACCGAGATGAGCTATAAACTGTGGGAGGAAAAGAGTTGCTCACTGTAGTAATGTTGTTTCTTCTTCAGGGAATCCCTCAGTAAGCTTTGCAATAGCAATCAGTCCACAGGATTGTGTTGCCCCAGAGACAGAACTTATGCTTTTAGAATTTTAGAATTAGAACTAAGTTCAAACTGTGCACTGTGTTCACACTCTGACCAACAATCAGATTTGCTTCTGAAGCTAGGAAGAGCTGTGACCACTAAAATATAAAATTTATGACAGAAATTTTCATTACATTTTGGAAAATATTACTCAACTAATGGCAGATTCAAAAACACTTGTAGAGAACTTTTTGTAGCTGACTACCTATAAACAATTATTAAGGAACTGCAATAAGTAATGTTCAAGCAAACTGAAAAATAGAACTGATTCATGTACAAACCTATTTTCAGGTTCTGGAAGGGGAGGCAGGTTAGGGATTGTAAAGCTTACTGATGGATCCCTTAAGAAGAAACATTACTGGAGTGAGAAGTTTTTTTCTTCTAACCCCAGGAATTTATCAGTATAGCTTTACAATAGCACAGCAGTACCTGGAGAGGCTGGGTCCAGAACCCAATTAGGAAAAAGGTTCTGCAAGACAACAGTGCCAAAACAGGCATCCATTAAATGACTTTAACTGGCCGGTCACTCGAGGAAGTTGAGCGTCAGAATTGTCTAGCAGTCAGAGGGCTGGTTCTCTTGTCTGTTTGTCCTCCCCTATATTGGAGTCAAAAGGATTAATTGTTCTGTATTTTACATCTGCAGGGGATTACTCCTGCTTCTGGCAAAGGAGAGAGATTATTTTGATTACTGACTTTGCAATCACTCCTACTACTGCCCAGGGGAGTTAGTCTGGACCTTTCAGCCAATCAGTGGGCACTCAATACAGGTGCCACTTTTTAAAAAATCCAACAGCCATTATTACTGCTGAACCAGCAGCTCAGCAATTCCTCGAGGAGTTGAGGCGTCTGGATTGGGGGACCTAGGGTTTGATTCTCTGTCTGTTTGCTCTCCCCCTATACTGGAGTCAAAGGGATTAACTGTTCTGTATTTTACATCTGCAGAGGACTGCTCCTGCTTCTGGCAAGGGGAGACAAGACTATTTTGGCCCACCCATCCACCCCGCCCCAATCACCTATTAAATACTTTGGAATCTGTTTAACATAAACTCCACCCAAGGTCCCTGTCCTTGGTGTGCCAGAAGTGGGAGGGAGGAGCATTGACAGCCAATGGGTTAGGTGTTGCTTACTGCTGTACATCTTCTTGTTTATGAACTGGCTAATTATTGTTTCTTTTAGCTTAATATAGTTGTGCCAGTAAAGAGAAACCCATTAATTACTATAGGTAATATTAGTGAGCCCTCATCCAGTTAATTACAGCTTTCGGATGACTAGAGGCTGGGTAGGTTCAAGTTAGGGTTATACAACGGGGTCTGCTCATGGTCTAATTCTATTTTAAACATTTATCTCAGCTTCTCACCTTGCTGTGGACTGTTACACTATTCTCTGTTAATGCAGGCTCTGCTTACCTAGTGGGCTGTTCGCTATTTTTGGGGTCTCCTACCCATGATAATACTGACTAGTCATTGCTTAGCTAGGGGAGTTGCTCAGCTACTCTGCGGGCTCCTACCCACGTTAAAGGGATTTACCAAGGTTTGCCATAAAACAAATGTGACTAGTAACCTGTAGGTGCTGTGAATCAGTCTCTTACCATTCAAACTGTCAAACAGTGCTGTTTTCCATGAAAATAATCTTTATTTTGGTGCTCTTCTTCATTTACATAACCTGACCTTTTTTTTCCCCTCAGTGCTACAACACCCAACTGTGACATCATACCAGGGAAACAAAGTTATTAAAGGGACAGTGTCCTTAAATAGTCCACCTCAACATTAGGAGCCACTTCCCAAAGAATGACCAACTTCAACCTCTCATGATTAGCATGAAACCAAGTGTACAGATCATCACTGAATTTCTGCTCTAACATACCAGACACTGCCATTTCCATACCTGGTTTCTCCCTTACTCGGCAGATCAGTCAACCAGGGGAGTGGAAGTAGCCATTTACATCTCTTCAGCCATCCAGTATTCCATCTGCCTCTCTACCTCCTCCTCATCTGCCTATGAACTTCTGTTACTAAAACAATCCCTTCCCTGCTCCCTACCTATCTTTGTGGGTGGTGTTTACTACTGTCTTAGTCTCTCTTCACCCTCTATCTCTGATCTCATCTCTACTTTCATTACCCACTCCACAACGGGTGAACTCTTCATCCTCAAGGATTTCAATGTAAACTGGCTGTCCAGCACCCAATCCAAATTCTGTAACCACATCTCTTCCCTGTATCTAAAACAACTAATCCCGAACCAACCCGTTTAAACCACAAGTCAGGTAAGCATACCCTGCTAGACTGGGTTCTGGCGTCTCACCCCCACCAGGTAGTTACATCAGGAATCCTACCTAAGGCACTCAGTGACTACCACTTGGTCTACTGTGTCTGTAAAATCCATTGCCTCAAAGCCCTCCAAATATCCTCTATCTATGCTACTTTAGGTCACTTGACCTATCCTCCCTTCACGAGGAACTTGTTAAAACCAACTTGTCTCCCACTGCATATGCCTCCCAGGGTTCCCCACTGTCTGAAAATATAGGGTGGTGGCAGTGATGATCGAGTCCAAAGGTGTATTATTTTTTTGGACCTCCTATATGCACTGTACATGTGCATAAGTGGATTTTAAGTCAAATATAGTGGACTGGTATCAGAACAGGGGTAGTACTACAATAAAGGATGAGAATAAAAGACAATTTTGGAGGATTTTATAACAAACAATCAGTAATGGATAAAAATAAAGGGTGGTGGCAAGAAAATAGAGGGCGGTGGTAAAAAATATAGAGTGGTGGTGAAAAAATATAGGGTGGTGGCCCACCGCACAAAAATAATGAATGGGGAACACTGCCTCCTCCGTTGACTCAGCATTGAGTTACTTCAAAACACAGTTCCTAAATGCTTGGGACCGGCACGCTCCTTTTAGAAAGACCAGAGTCCGAGGCTCTCACCTACCCAGGGTATCAGCCGAGCTGCTTGCCTGTCCGCGTGCTCGTGGCCTGGCGTGGATGACTTACAAAGTATCAGGTGTTCTTGATGACTTGCTTAGATATCGAACTCTCTGCAACGCCTGCACCAGAGCTATCTGTTTTGCCAACGCGGACTATTTCACTTCCACCTTCCAAGAAAACCTCAACAGTCTTCTAAATTCTGGAAGGTAGTCCACGCTCTATTTTCACCCCTGCCCAATCTCCTCCACCATTCCTAAAGGTAGGCGATGTCACCACCTCTGATCCCCCCCCACTGTAGCTGCTGAATTCAACACCTTTTTCATCACATGTGCTTCTACCCTTCTAGAATCCCTGCCTCCCTCAGCTCTTTCCTTGTCAGTTTCACCCACACTGACTTCTTCCCCTTGCTTCTCCTTCATTCCAGTCTCCCCTATCAACACCCTACAAGTTCTTCTAGCTCTTAACCCTCACAAGGGCAAAAGCCTAGATGGAGTTGACCCTAAGCTCTGCACCTATCGGCTCATGCTACTGTTCTCTCACGCTCTACTCTTCCGAATCTCTCCTTTATTTCTGCCACTGTCTCAGACACCTGGAAGCTTGTCACTGTCGTCCCTCTTCACAAAGGCAGTGACTCCTCTAACCCAGGTAACTTCCACCTGATAGCTCTACTCCCAATCCTTGCAAAACTTTTATGGTTTTTGCTTCAGTCTGCACAATAATAGAGAGACTTGCACATTCTACAGCCCTTTGGTGAGTTGTTTCCTGTCGTTACTGCCAGTTTTACTGTGTGTGAGGACTAACTGGGCAGTAGCAGCGCTATGCTACACAAGCCTTTGTTGGTGCCAGTTCTCCTGAGCTGTTGGTTCACTTTTGTTGACTTGTTATTTGGACCATGGCACAGCAACAGCCCCAGGTGCAACGGTATCCCTACATGTACTTTGAGACATTCATTCTACTGGGTGCATGGGTTTTAATTTAAAAAAAAAAAAGAAGCTTTCCTCATTTCTACACTAGTTCCTCGTTTGCCATGCTCCTGCTTATACTGGTTTGAACTATCAATGGCAGCTCCACTGTAGGTGCAGCGATACTTGCTCCTGAAATCTATTGTGTTATGGAACACCAACAGCACTGACAGCTACACAAACATCTTAAATGATACTAGCAATGCTGCTCAAAGACCATATAATACTAGGCAACCTTTGCTCAATTTGAAAAAGCAGCGTTTAAACTTAAAGACTTTAATGGGAAGAAATAAGCTTCAGAGCATAGCTTGCAGTGGAAAGAGTGCCCTGAGGTCTAAAGTCTTTTAAAAAAAAAAAAAAAAATTTGAACACTTCACTTAAGGTAGGCGCTGGCATCACACCTCACGACCACTGACTGACCCAGGTTCAGGAATGAGCCTGGCCCACTGAGGGTCGGGCGGGAGAGAGAGAGAGGATTGAGTGTCCAGAGGACTGATCTTCTCTTCGGAGGAGGGAACTAGTTGTTCTGCTCACCGACTGCCCTCTGGTGGTGGCTGGAGGGCAGTTCGGTCGGAGGCTTGGCGCCAACATCCTTGTGTCAGCAGGGAGGGGGTCGGGCAGAAAAGCAAGAAAAGGGAGCCTGGCAGGCTCATGATGCCACCCTCCGGGAGCGGACCCCAGTTCTGGATCTGGTCACCAAGGGGAGGGGAAGCCGGCAGCACCTCCTGGCCCCCTGCAGGGGAACTACGAGGGCTGCCTAGTGTGGGAGTGGCGGAATTGGAGAGAGAGTCCCTCTTATTGGAAGGCTGTAGCGCCTGCCAGGAGCTCAGGAGGGGAAAAAAGCAAAAAAAAAAAAACACAAATTGTGGGGCTAGTGTCCTGGTTTTCAAGAAAAATGGAACAATATTAGTAAGAAGGCTGGGAAGGAATACATTGAATTAATATTGTCAGAGAAAGCTCTCATCTAAAAGGAAATAGAGGAGGAGGAGTTAAATTAAAAGAAGAAACACTTAACACCTTCTCCAAGACACCACAACATGATCAACTGTGACAATTTCACTGAAAACTTCATAAAATACAATGAAAAAATAAATAACATTAAAAAAACAAAATTTGAAAGGGATGAGACGGATTATAAAGAAGAGAATTTTTGATTGGACGACACTTAAGCAAGCAAATTTAAACACTGGGGCCCCAGATTCTACCAATACTGGTGAAGTAAGCAATCAAAAAGAATCCCCTACTGAACAGAGTACACAGGATATACAGGTTATTCACCTGTAACAAGAGTTCTAGGAGTGGTATATGTTGTTCATCCACAATGTCTGGCAGGTTCCTTGCCACTTTAAATCTTGCCGGAAGGTCTTCAAGCTGGCTCCTTCCACCTACCCGGGTGGTAAAACCCTCAGCTCCGCCCCATGACGCCAGATCTAGCCCGCTGGAAGTCAGGTTGCAAGTCGAACCGGGGAGGTCGGGTGGGTCGTGTGGATAAACAACATATACCACTCCTAGAACTACTGTTACAAGTGAGTAACCTGTATTTCTAGGGACGTGGATATGTTGTTCAATCCACACTGTCTGGTAGACTCCTAGCAGTTCTCCAGGAGGAGGGAGGCAAGGCGAGCACCCCCTACTTAGGGAATAAGGACTGGAGAACCGAGGTTCCAAAACCAGCATCCCGGCGTGACTCTAGGTCAATGTGGTAATGGGAAATGAAGGTGTGTGCCGACTTCCAGGTAGCAGCCCTGTAGATTTCCTGGATAGGGACGTCCCTAGAAGCAGCCACCGAAGCAGCGGTATGGCAGGTAGAATGAGCTCTTATCCCTTTGGGATGCTCCATGCCCGCCAACCTATAGCAGAGATCTATGCAGGAGGTGACCCACCTGCTTATCGTCCGCTTGGCTGCATCTCTGCCAGGTGCGGCTTCAGCGTAGGTGACAAACAGCTGGCGAACCACTCCCTGAACTTCAGCCGTTCGCTCCTTATAATAAGCGAGTGCTCTTCCAGGGTTCAAAGTATGGAGCCTATATTCGGCCTCCGAGGTGTGATTGGGGTAGAACACCGGCAGAGTCAACACCTGGTTGAGGTAAAACTCCGACACCGCCTTTGGAAGTAATTTCGGGTGGGGGCAAAGGACAACCTTGTCCCTGTGAAAGACCAGATAAGGAGACTCAATGGAAAGCGCCTGGAGCTCTCCCATCCTTCTGGCTGACATGATAGCCACCAAGAAGGTGGTCTTCCACGACAGGTGAGAGATGTCATACCTGTGCATCGGTTCGAATGGCTTGCCCATGAGCTTAGCCAATACCAGCAGTAGATCCCACGAAGGTGGAGGTTCTCGCACTGGAGGGGATATGTGGTCTAGGTCTTTGAAAAAGCGCATGACCACCTTCTCCTGCACCACCGATTGCTTGCCGGCCCATACCCAGTAGGCAGAGATGGCTGCCAAGTGCACCTTAAGGGTCATCGACTGAAGCCCTAGCTGTGAAAGGGAACACAGGTAGCCCAGAATGCTAGCCAAGGAACAGGAAGAACTGTCCAACCCCTTGTCCTGACACCAAATGGAGAATCTCTTCCATTTGAAGGCATAGCATTTTCTGGCCGACTCCTTACGGGACACCACAACGACGTTGAGGACCTAGTCAGAAAGACCCAAGGCCTGGAACTGTAGCCACTCAGGAACCAGGCCGTCAGGTGCAGGGATTGAAGGTCCGGATGGAGAACCTTCCCCTTGTCGACTGAGATCAGGTCCGGGCGGGCTGGAAGGCGCTTCGGGAGCCTGGAGCTCAGGCTGAGGAGATTTGGGTAGCAGAACTGGCGGGGCCAGTCTGGGGCTACCAGGATCACCTGCACCTTGTCCCTCTTCACCTTGAGAAGCATCTTGTGGATCAAGAGAAATGGAGGGAAGGCGAAGAAGAGGCCCGGGGTCCACAGCCTCGAGAAGGCATCCCCCTGCAGCGAGCCCTGCTGAGAGGGGCGGGCGTGAAACAGCCTCAGCTTCGCTTTCTCCCTGGAGGCGAACAGGCCCACCTGAGGGTAGCCCCAATGGGAGAACAGATTCTGTACTACCTCCAGCAGGAGAGACCACTCGTGAGATGCAGCGCCTAGCCGGCTGAGGGCATCGGCCAGACTGCTGGAGGCTCCTGCCACATGGATGGCTAGGAGATCTGCTTCCAGGCTGATCACGAGAGACCAAATGCGGAAAGCCTCCTTGCACAGAGGCAAGGAGGGCGTCCCGTCCTGTCGGTTGAGATAGTACATGGTCGTGGTGGTGTCCGTCTGGACCTCCTGACCCCGTACAAACGGAGCGAAGGTGATGAGGGCTAGTCGCACTGCTCGAAGCTCCAGCAGGTTGATGTGGCATTGAGACTCCTGAGGGGACCAGAGGCCGTGGGCTCTGAGCTCCCCCAGATGGGCACCCCAACCCATCAGAGAGGCATCGGTCGTTAGAGTGACCGTCTGCTCGGGGCGGATGAATGGGATACCCTCCTGCAGATGTGCTGGGATGAGCCACCACTGCAGGCCATCCCACATCTCCTGAGTCACTGTCACCAGCTGGTACAGAGGACCGGAGTGCTGTGACCACTGGCTGGCCAGCCCCCACTGCAGGGGACGCATATGCCAGCAGGCCCAAAGGACCACGCTGGTGCAGGCCGCCATGAGGCCCAGGAGGTGCAGGAAGTCCCGGGCAGGGTGCAATTGCCTAACCAGAAATGACTGGACAAAGGAGGAAAGGACCTCGGCCCTGTCTGCTGGGAGCTGGGCTCTGGCTCGAAGAGAGTCGAGCTCTGCCCCAATGAACTGAATCACCTGCGATGGCATGAGTTCCGATTTGGCCTCGTTGATGAGGAGGCCAATCTGACAGCAGACCTGGAGGGCCAGATCCCTGGACCGCTCCACCTCCAACCTGGAGGGGGCTGCAATCAGCCAGTCGTCCAGGTAAGGGTACACCCGGACTCCTTGGAGGCGCAGGAATGCTGTCACCCCTGGCATGCATTTGGTGAAGACCCTGGGAACTGGAGAGAAACTGAAGGGCATGGCCCGGAACTTGTAAAGAGATTCCTCTGCTCTGGGCGGAGGAATCACTGTTGAGATAGACGGATTAGGACATGAAAGAACGAGTCCTGAAGGTCCACAGAACAGAACCACACGCCTGGTTCCAAGGATGGAATGATCTGAGCCAGAGTGACCATCCTGAAGGTGTGAGGCCTTAGGAACTTGCTCAGGTCATGCAGGTCGAGAATGGGGTGCCAGCCCCCTGTCCGTTTTGGGACCAGGAAGTACCTGGACACAAACCCTGGGTCTGGAGGGGTGTCCGCCACCTCGCTGATCACCTCCTTCTGGAGGACAAGGCAATGTCGGCTCGATGAGCCAACAGAGAGGCTGCGGAATCCATAGCCCCCCGTGGGGTGACGGCTCGATAGGGGGGAAACTGCTTGAATTCCAGAGGCAGACCCCTGCCGACCACTTCTAGCACCCAGCAGTCAGTGGTGATAGCGGACCAGGCGGAAAAGAAGTGGCAGAGCCGTCCCCTCATGGGGGGAACCTGGGGAGGAGTGACAAGGTTAGGGGTGACAGCCCTCAACCTGTCAGTGGGCAGGCTTGGAGGAAGGGCCCGCTGAGGGACCTCCTGGACCCTTGCCTCCATGCTTCCTACTAGAGGAAGTGGCAGACTTGGTCTTAGGGCGCCAAGTGTGAGCCTGCTGGCCCTGATGCTGGTGTTTCTGGGCCGGACATGCTGCAGGAGCGGAAGGGCGAAAGGGCTTACGCTGCTGCGGCCGGCCTTTGTCCTTCTGGGCAGACGTGACAGAGTCCAAGGTGGCACTGGACTTCTCAATCCTCTGGAGATGGCCTTCCACTCCAGGCCCGAACAAATCGTGCCCAGGAAGGGAAGGGAACATCTGCCAGCTTGTGTTGGGTGTCCGCCATGAAGGTGGAGATCAGCAGCCAAGCTCTGGGCGCATGGCCACTGCAGCCGCTACTGACCGGGCACAAGAGTCACCAATGTCCAATGAAGTTTGGAGCTGTTGTGTAGCCACCGCCCTTCCCTGATCCCGCACCTGCTTGACCGTCGTCTGAAGGTCAGCTGGAAGATGAGGAATCACCTCATCCAGGAGCCCATAAGGTGTGTGATAATGTCCATCAGAGCGGCCGAGCTAGCTGGACGCAGGCCTAGGGAGGAAGCAGCGTAAACCTTCCACCCTGAGTAATCCAACTTTTTTGATTCCTTATCGGGCGTTTTTTCCACGTCCCGAGCGTTCCTGGAACGTCAGAAAACACTATCGGTCACTAACCCCTCTGTAGAGGGGTGCTCCGAGAAACCGGAGAGTGAACCGGTGGGGACCGCGTACTTTCGAGCCATCCTGGTCGAAGGCGCGGGACAAGATGCTGGCCGCTGCCACAACTCCAGGGCAGGCCAACAATAGCCGGCCACGGAAGAGCCTCCATAGAATCCCTCGTCCCAGTATCTCCGTGGGGATACTTGGCCCATTTTTGAACGGGTTCGAGCTGCATCCCAGTAGACTCTGAGATGACTCGAAGCATATCTGAAACGAGGATGGGCCCTCGTCCACCGACAGGCCTCCTGGAGAACAGGGAGGAGTTGTCGTCAGACTCCGAGGAGTCTGCGAACAGCTGCCGAGCGCCTGCGCTACCCAACACCTGCCGAGGTTGATCAGGAGTGAGGGTGACCAACAACCTATGAGGCAAACCCTGACCTGACCCAGAATCCTTGGTCGGGGCCCCAGTCTTTGGTTGTGGAGGTGGAGGTTCCACCACGACGGGTGGAGCAGCCGATTTCGGACGAACAACTGACGTCGGGGGCGGCTCCTTTACCCTTGACTACCATGAGGGGTTGCTTCGGCCACTCCGGTGACAACCACTTAATGGCCAGAGAAGGCAATGGAGTAGGCTTGTTACCGGTCAGTAAAAGTTGCTGCCACATCAAGTCCTCCTAGTGTCGACGCAACTTGCGCTGGAGCCTATCCTCCGAAGTGGACAAAGAGGATGAGCGCCGACACCACTTTCCATGGTGCAGAGACCAAGACCGCCAATGTCGGTGGGACCGGCTGGACCTGGAAGAGGACTGAGACCTTCGGGGATTCCGCGGGTGGGTCAGAGAAGGAACGGGGGAAATCCGCCCCTCCTTCGGTGCAGGGACCTTAACTGGGGACTTTGGCACAGGAGGCACAGGCAAGTCCTCGCTAACCACCGGGGAAACCGGTGAACAAGGGTTGTCGGCTTCTCCAGTCGACAAACTGTCCGATGGGTCGAGAAAAATCTGAACCGCGTTGACAGATATCTTGGCTGGCTGACCTGACAGGGACACCGTGAAGCCAGCGGCTGCAGCCTCAACCTCGACTGAAGTCAAGAGTCGACAGTCCGGTGAAGGGGATCTCTCCCACTCCCGCAAACGTAGACAGTGGGACTTCCTTTAGAGTCCTTTTTCTGGACTGACTAGAATGTCGATGGCACTTCTCCCTCAGTGGAGAGGGACTGACAAAGGCTCCTAAAAGAAGCCGTGTAGGAGGGGCCCAAGGAGAGCGGGATAAATGCCATGGCTGAAGAGGAAGAAGAAGCGGCCTCGGACTCCTCCTCGAGGGCAATCATCTGCTCCAACTGCTCACGGAGCCCGCCGCTGTGGACACTGCCCAACGGGCCTCCTAGACTTGACTGGCGGGTACTGTTTTTTGGGGCGCCCAAGAAGTAGTCTGGCAGTGCGGTCCTCCAAGACTGAAGCCGAGAAAGACCTGCACAATTTGCAGGCCTGCGAGTTGTGGCCAAGCCCCAAGCAGTAGACGCACGTGGAGTGATGATCGGTCCGGGACATATTCTGCCCACAAGGGCACCGACGGAAACCGGGAGTCGATTTGTCCATCGCAGCCACAAGGGAAGATGAAGACCTTAGTCTTGTAAATTTTAAAATTAGTTTCGGGAAATCCGAAGAGTGTGGATCCATGCCTAAAACTCAGAGTGGTAAGGAGGGAACCTAAGCTTCCAAGCAGTAAGGAAGAGCTGGTGTCATGGGGCGGAGCCGAGGGTTTTACCACCCGGGTGGGTGGGAGAAGCCAGCTTGAAGACCTTCCGGCAAGATTTAAAGCGACAAAGAACCTGCCAGACAGTGTGGATTTAACAACACACCAACGTCCCTAGAAATTTATTTTTTTTTTTTAGGAGAAGAGGAGGAACAAACATGTGTTACCTCCCCCACATAGCAACCATTTGTGCCATGGCGCAGCCAGCACCAAACTCACTGGAACTCAGGAAAAGGAGAACAAGGAGAGGGGTTACAAAGAGGGGTGGGAGGCAGAGGAAGAAACAGAGGGAGACCGTGGAAAGGACCGCAGAGATGGGGACAGCACTGTATTGAACATTATTAATTTATCGGACTACACCTTGTCAGATGCTGAACAAGCAGTATTGAGCAAAGGATTATCTTTTGTGCCCACACAGAAATTTAAGGCTTTTGAAACAGTGGTGGACATTCATAAAATGGGAAGAAATCAGAGTTTAACATCTTTTTTCAAACACAGGGAGAACTGGGATGAAACAGAAGCCGAAATTATTAGAGGTGAGACTTTACCAACGGAGACTGCAGAAATGAATTTATTTAAACCACCTTCCACTTTTTGTTCACCTATGACCCTGGCCTTACTAACATTTATTAAGAGCTGTGAGATCGATACTGAAAACTTAGATAAAGAACATAATTCAAAGTATTTTCATAACTTAAGTAAACAAGAGACAGAGCTTCTGTCTAAGCTTGAAACTAATACTGACTTGACATTTAAGATGGCGGATTTGGGAGGGTGGCAATTGTCATCCTTAATAGTGTGGATTGTGACAAAGAAGTCCTTAGGCAACTAGGAGATACTGTATTTTATAAAAGCTCAAAGGTGATCCTACCAGAGAATTTAAGATGGAAATAGATAGTTATCTAGATTCTGTATTGTTAAATGATTTACTGAGTGAGGACACCGTAGACTACCTCTGTGTAGCCCACCTCGCCAGAGCCAGTTTCTATTGTCTTCCCAAAGTCCATAAAAGCTTAATTGATCCCCCTGGGAGACTGACAGTCTCCAGTAACCATTATCTTAGAGAGTCATTGGCCAAGTTTATTATCATAGCCACTTTAGTTAAGAACACTCCATGCTACATCAAGGACACTGGGTAAATGTTACATGCGATTAATGACACTGCGATAGAAAAAGAAAGTTATTTGGTCACTTCAGGCGTTACTGCTCTTTACACGAACATTCTCCATGATGGTCTGGCTACTTTAGAACATTTCTTAAATGAAAGAGAGGTACTAGACCCACCTACAGAGGTCCTGGTGAAACTTGCTAGCTTTGTTTTAAAATGTAACACCTTCTTTTACAAGCGAGACTTACATCTGCAACAAAAAGGCATCGCTATGGGTGCCAACTTCTCTAATTTATATATGGTGAAGTGGGAGCAAGAGGGAAGAAGAAATTAGACTAACCCATTCCTTGAAAAAAAAAAATTGATATTTGGAGGCATTATATTGACAACATTTTTGTTATATGGAAGGGCTCAGAAACAGAATTGATGACATTTGTTAAATTTTTGGAAAACAGTAACCAAAATCTTAAATTTAGTACCACTTACAGTACTAGCCAGATTAACTTTTTATATTTGGTTATTCAAAAAGATGACATGGGGGGGCTAACCACAGATCTTTTTCGCAAACCCACTGACCGTAATACTTTACCACGGGCCAGTAGTAGCCACCCCATCACGTCATCAGAGCCATACAAAAAGGGCAGTTCATCAAGACAAAAAGGAGCTGTGGCACACAAGCTCTTTACACAGAAAGAGTTGATGGTTTAGAAAAAAGGTTACATCAAAGAGGGTATGCCAAAACAATAGTGAATCAGGTCAGAGAGGAAGTAGATAGCATTCCCAGAGAGAATCTTTTGAAGGAAAAGGATAAGAACATTGTTAAAAAAACAGGATGCACAAAAGCGTGCTTTGTCAGCACATACAATGCACAATCTAAAGAAATTACTGAAATAGTCAGAAAACATTGGCATACTGCCTGACAGGACCCTGGCTTAAGGGATTTGCCAACTGAAGGCCCTAAGATGGTATTTAGAAAGGGCAGAAGTTGAAAAGATCATTTAGTACATTCTGTACAACCAATTGACACCAACCGCAGAATGTGGTTGCCACAAATGTGGCAATTGCAAGTTTTGCCCACAAGTGATGAATACCAAGGTTTTTTAACATCCCCTTACTTGCAGTTCAGTGGCTCAGCAGGTAGCACACTTGCCTCTGAGGCCGTGAGATCAGAAGGCTGTGGGTTCTATCCCCACACCAGGCACTTGGGTTAATATCTCAATACTGACACTGTAGTGCAGCATGAGAGGGGTGCTGCACTCCTGAGGTGCCGTCTTTCGGATGAGACGTTAAACCGAGGTCCCATCTGCCTGTTCAGGTGGATGGTAAAGATACCATGGCACTTCTCGAAAAGAGTAGGGGAATTTCCCCAGTGCCCTGGCCAAATTTCCCCCCCATTCACAAAAATAACACCAACAGCTTAATCTGGTTCAAGGTCAGCTGGCTTTCATCTGTATCCCCCTCCCCTGGGTCGTGCCTGAAAATAGGCAGAATCTATCTAGTGCTCTTACCCGGTCAACAAAAAATAAATAAATAACAAGCATACATGTTTATGACACGTGCCACGTGTGGTCTCATATACATGGCACTTTGTAAGTGTGGTGCCTTCTATGCGGGCAAAACAAAACATGCTTTTAAAACCTGCATAGGAGAGCACAACAGAGCCAGAGATCATAATAAGGATCCAAAAAATACTTTGGCACTGGACATTTCTAGAACCACTAATAAGAATAAACATGGTTTTAATGTTATTGGCCTAGAAAAACCTATTCTAACAAGTAGGGGAAGTGACTGCAATAACCTTTTACTAAAACGTGAACAATATTGGATTTTTGCTTTTAAAGGTATGGAAGGTAAAGGGCTGAATGGTAGATTAGAGATTAAACCTTATCTGAAAAAATCATAAATCTGATATTAGGTAACTGGGAGAGAATAGTGTGAATTAGCTTGATTACTGTATGTTTTGTGGCATGTTATTATGTATGCTGCTTGGTCCTTATCCATTATGTACTAGTATTTATGATGTTTTTTCCATCTATATTCTCCTTTTCAGATTTGCACCATTGTCCCAATTGTTTGCCCAAAACAAGTGCAATCTATGTTTCTTTCTTTTATGCAGGTTTGCTTTTTGACATTTTGTATACTAGTGCCTATGGTGTTTTTAATACTTGGTTTAGCATAGTATTTACGTTTTGCCTATAATAGGGAGATTTATTTTACATCCCTTCAATATTTATTCCTGCTGTGTTTAACATTGCTTTACAGATTAGGCTGTTACTTTGCTGTGTTTGAGTACGTATTTATGCACTTTCACTTTAACTGCATTTGCATTTAAAGGAAATTTTTTCACCACCCATACCTTTGAGAAAGTTCAATATGAGTGAAACATGACAGGTGAACGATTGGTGATGTGGCTGCCACGTCACGAGGGAGCGGGGAGCAAGCAGGAAGTGAAGCTGTTTGGACTATATGTGTGCATTGTCTGTGGAATTTTATCGTTTTTGCTTCAGTTTGCACAATAATAGAGAGACTTGCACATTCTACAGCCCTACAATGATTTTTTTTCCACTCATTACTGCTAGTTTTACTGTGAGTGAGGACTAACTAGGCAGTAGAAGCACTCCACTCCACAAGCCTTAGCCAGTGCCGGTTCTCCTGAGCCGTTGGTTCACCTTTGAAAATTTCAAGAGCACCAGGTACTGGCTCAGCTTTCTCCTTTCCTGGACTCTTCCTCCTTCTTCACCCCCTTTCAGCCTGGTTTCCGTAAGGCCCACTCCACCTCGACCTCCCTTCCCCAGCTCACTGACTACATTCTCTCAGGCATGGAACAGGGACGCATTACCTCTGCCATCTTCGTCGACCTGGCCAAAGCCTTCGACATGGTTGCCCACTCCCTTCTCCTCAACGAGCTTTCTGCAGCTGGTCTCTCTGAGACTGCCACTTGCTGGTTCAGTCCCTATCTTATGGGTAGGTCCCAATCAGGCAGGATTGGCAACTCCCTCTCCCCCCATCTCCCCATAAACACTGATGTCCCTCAAGGTTCAGTACTTGGTCCAATACTCTTCTCGGTATTTCTAAACGACTTACCCACTGTCTGCTCAACTGCAAACATCCACATGTATGTGGATAATACTGTTTTGTACGCTTCCGGTACCCCGTCGGATGTGGCGAGTAGCCTTCAACTGGATTTCAGTAATGTCTAGCTCTGGTTTTGTCCAAATCAGCTGTCACTAATTTCCAAAAAGACAGTCTCTATGACCTTTGGCACCAAGCAAAAACTTGCCAGGCTTCCTGCCACCCGTTCCTTCCATACCCTCGAGCGTTCCTTACTAGAGGATCTCTCCTCCTTTAAATACCTTGGGCTCAGGCTAGACAGGAATCTTGACTTTGCTGGTCACGTGGACGCCATCCACAAAAAGCTCCTTCCCAAACTAAGAGCCCTGTATAGACACCGTAGCTGCCTTCCCCAGCCTGCCCATCAAGAGATTGTCCAGAAGACGAACCTCCCAATGTTTGACTTTGTGGATGTTGTTCGTAGCACTTCCCCCAAAAACACCCTTACCAGACTGGACACTATTAAAATTCTTCTGTCGCTTTGCTCTTGCCTGTCCGCCACATACACATCATTGTGACCTCCACACCTCTCTCTCCTTCCCCCCTCTTGGGGCCAGATGCCTTGCCCATATTGTCTCTAATTGGGAAGTTCTGGCTTGGCTCCCTGCCACTCTACCTAAATTACCTCCTCTCCATCCCTCCTACCTAATCCCTCTGCAACTCCCCCATAGGATCCTCTCCCTCCCTCCCTTCCCTCACTTTCACTTCTAGAAGAGCAGCTTTCTCCTATCACTTCCCAAACATTTGGGAACTCCCTCCCCTTAGATATCCGTTCTGCTCCGTCTACTTATTCGTTGTCCTATCGTCTTCAACATTACATCTCCCCATCCTGCAATTGCACCTGACCCTCCTCCACATCATTTTTATCTCTGCCCCTTCTTCTGTTCCATTTCCTCTGATTTACCCACTTCTACCCCTCCTTAGGCTTGCCCTTAGCCTACAGCACTAGTTTGGTTTACATCCAGTAGTTCTCATACCCGGCTCTACAATGCTGGTTCAACAAGTATTTTGTTGACCGACATTACAGCTACGGATTTATGTTGACCACAATTGCAACGGGCATAAATCCATCCATGAACACCATTTTCTTTGGGGGGCTTTTCCCCTGGAACCCCCGCTACCCTGTACTAAATATAATCAACTCCAAGTTGGAGTTGATTCGAGGTAGACTGCAGACCATGAGAAACAGTGCGGGGTCCTGCGGTGACAGTACAGTGACCCGTTGTTGTGTCGGCTGTGCTATACGTTCACTGAAAGCAGTGTTGCTGTCTGCGATCAGCATCTGCGCTCATACCTGGCGTTCTGCTCCTTTGTTAGGGCTTGCCCCCCACATCTCATCACTCCTCCTCAATTCTTCCTTTTCACAATTTCATTCCACCCACTCCCTTCCCCATATCTTACCATACTCCCTCCACCCTTACCTCAATTTAATCCTACCCACCTCCTATGTGCCTATTTTCCCCCACTCTATCCCTCTTCCCCTTCCTCCCAGCTAATCCATTTGCGGGGTGTGCATCCCAGAGCGGTGAAGACACATTCTTTCTCTTAATCCAGCCAAACTCCCCCCCCCCGCCTCTATCCCTATAAACTTCTCACTTCTGTTCTGTCCCCTACTCTACTCCTCCTTGTTCCCCCCTGGCTAATCCCCTTGCAGGGTGTGCATCCCAGAGGGGTGAAGGCCCATTCCTACTCTCTAATCACTCCATTCCCCCCCCTCTATTCCTAAAAAATTCTCACTAACTACCCCACTTGTAAACATTCCACGTATTTTGTGAATGTGTATATACATATTTTTTTGTATTTAATTGTTATTGAACTTGTCATAAGAGGCACAACATGAATTAAACATTCTTAAATAAAGAGGATTCTGGTGTGGCTACACCAGTGTAGTGTGGTACAAGGCAGAAAGACAAAAACAGGTATAATTTAATGTCTATGAGTCTTAAATCAATACACACTGCAAAACTAAGACACTTTCACCAATACTTTTTGTAAAATATTATGGTGCAGTTCCCACCACTGATCTAACCCCCAATGTGAGCAGTGCTGCCTCTTGAGCCACAGGAAGCCCCTGTGGGAACAAAGTCAGAGTCTAGTCGAGCAATATACCATATCCATCTTTGCCATCTATTATTAAAAAATTCTATGGCTGCTGTTAATTTTTCCATTTGGTATATATTCATTACGATGGCTCTCCAATCTCCCACCGAGGGGATTACAGAGGTCATCCACCGGCGAGTGACAGCTTTTTTAGCTGCCATAAAATACATAGGCAATAGGGTTCAGGCCCATGATGATCTGTGAGGGGGCAGTATAATTAAGAGAACTACCTCTGCCATCAATTCCAATGGCTCCCCTAGGCATTCCTGTAGCTCAATTTGCAAAGTACACCACTAAGGTATTAACAATGGACATTGCCAGAAAACATGACCTAAGTCTGTCACCTGGTACTTATAGCCCCTCCAACAAACCCATAGGAGGGTGCCATATATTTAATAAATAGAGCTGGGGCCCCAAAATACCTCGAACGGCATTTCAAGGCATATTCCCTCCAGACAGTAGAGAGGATTATTTTCACAGCTGGTAGAGCAAATTTCAACCAGTCTTCATATGCTGCAGACATTTCAAGATCAGTATGTTATCCAGAACAGACTTAGTGAGTCTCCTAATGAATCTCTATAAATACAATATAAATGCCCTATAAGATGGCCTATAAGGTTTCCCTGGAGGTGTCATTCAGCAATGTTAATAGGGTGGTTTTGGATTAGGGATCCTAGTTCTCGCCGGCCTTTGGCGAAGAATGTAGTCCCTCAGTTGTAGAAATCTATAGTGATCTCTTCGGGACAGCCCGTACCCCCCCCAGCACTTCAAAAGAAGAAATTCCCTGGGTCGTTAATACTTGAAACAAATAATGCAGTCCCTGATCCTGCCAACCCCTAAATGATGGGTCCGGTTCATCTTAGAGGGCGAAATACTCATCGGCTGAAATGAGCGCATGTAGTCTGAACTGTCTATGATACTTCAGGTGAGCCTAAATTTTCAAAGTCACTCTAGTGATTGTAGTAAAATGCTGAAGAGGGGTGGCCCCTTTATTGCAAATAAAACAGGGTGAACCATAAAGATCATTTATGTACATTCAATATCCTTCCAAGGGGTTGAGTACACTGGAGACAACCATAAAAATAATATTTTCATAAAGGTGGCTCTGGCGTACCATTCTAAATTAGCAAATTTACACCCCCTAATTCCAATGGTAAATAAAGGATGGAGAGACGGAGTCAGGGACGTTGTCCACCCCATATAAAGTTCTTTATCATTTTGGACCAGGAAGTGAAATAAAATCAGGGTGGCCATAAAGAAATAGTCTGGAAGAGATATAAAAGGTGAGGCAATATATTCATTCTAATAATAATTTTGACACTTTGAAAGAAGATAAAGGTAGTTTGCTCCATTTGGAAAGATCAGTTTGAAGCTAAAGAGTTAAAAGGCTCATAGTTAATTAAGTCCAAGTTATTTATATCTTTAGTAATATGGACTCCCAGATATTTTAACTTTATCCATGACTAGCGTAGGGGGAGCATGCATCTAAGAACCAGCAACGGGTTAAAATTAGAGGTCAAGATTTCAGTTTTAGCTATATTAAGCTTAAAGTCTGCAACCCTGTCAAAGTTTGCTAATATTTTCCATATCTTGAGGATGGAAATTTCAGGAGAGAGAACTGTAAGTAATATGTCGTCCACTAATAACGAGGCTTTGTGTCGTTTTAGTCCCAAGGCACCCTTCTGTATTCTCTTCCCTATGGAAGGCCGAGGCCAAGGGCTCCAGATAAAGAGCAAAGAGAAGGAGGGAGTGGGGGAGAGAGAGAGGGGACACCTGCCTAGTTCCTTGCTGAAGTGAAATTGGGAGGTCAAAGAACCACTGATTCTTATAAAGGCCTTCGGATTGGCGTAGATATTCCACAGCGAGGCCTGAAATGAAGCTGGGAAGTTAAAAGCGGACAGGGAGTCCCAGAGAAAATACCAGGACACCCTGTCAAATGCCTTTCTGTGTCTAAATTCCACAGGGCCACTGGGATCTCTCTGGTCTGACTCTGGACATATTCCCACAGTAAAAGCATCTGACGAATGTTGTCCATTGTATTTCTTGCTTTAATAAAACCATCTTGATCTGGGTGAATAATAGAGGGGAGAATCCATTCTAACTGAGATGCCCAGATGGCCATAAAAATCCTGTAGTCCACATTCAGAATGGAAATCGGATGAAAGGAAGAGGGATCAGCAAGGTCCTTATCCAGTTTGGGGATACAGTAGCTGCCAGAACCGCGCAGGCCCAGGAGGGGCTTCCCCCTCTGCCTCCTCCGAGAACACCCACAACACATTTGGGAACAGCAAGCTGGAAAATGTTTTGTACCATTTGGGACTAAAGCCATCCGGGCCGGGACATTTCGGAGGGCTAGCCGCCTTTATATGTTGCAGAATTTCTTCTGACCTAATAGGAGCTTCCAACTGTTGACATTGCTCGGCCATGAGCTGTGCAGGGTCAAGGGTCTCAAAAACTCATGCCTTTCCTCTTCCCTAGAAGAGGACCCTGCCATATAGAATGTTTGATAATACATCTCAAAGACATTTTGTATCTCTTCTTCCTTATGAACAAACGGACACGTCAGCAGATGTCATATTTTTAGGATTGCTGTAGAATTTTTGCGCATTCTAAGTTTCCAAGCTAACATGCGAGTACCCCTTATCCCCCCTTCATGCTGACTATTTCAAATATGTCAGCATTTGTTGTAGTTTTAAATCCATTATTTTCTGTATTTCCTGTTTTGTTTCCCAGATTCTCTTCCCCACCTCCCAATCTCCTTCCCTGAACAATAATTGGTATGTCTTTAATTGCTCCACTAAGGCTTTGTGTTTTTCTTCCTATAGATGCCTTTTCCTCACTGAATACACTAATATCTACCCCCTTAATGACTGCCTTCAGGGTATCCCACAAGAGAGAGGCAGAAATCTTGTAAGAATCATTATCTTGGTTTATTTGGGAAAAATGTTCCTGTATAAACGTATTAAACTGAGGGTCTTTTAGAAGGGAGGCATTTAAGCGCCACAATGTTAACCATTTTTTCTTCCCTAAATCTATCTTTAAAAGTAATGAATGGTAATCTGACAGCAACCGAGGGCCAATTTCGATATCTTGTACTAATTGAAAGTCTTCACAGGAAAAAAAGAGACCCTCTAACCTGGAATATGTGTGGAACCTTGATGAATAATATGTGTAGACTTTTTGGGAAGGGAATAATTTACGACAGATATATAACACCCCCAGTTGATCAAGGAAGTTTTCAAGAAGTGAAGGGCATTGGAGGTTCTATGTGCTTTAGGGTTCATGGAATTCATAACATTCCATGTTATACTGAAATCACCCCCCATAAGAAGTTTCCCCTTTTAGAAGATCAATTACCTTATTAAGGAAGGTCCTGGCAACCGGCAAAGTGGTTTGTGGGGAAAGGTACACACTGACCAATGTTACCACCTGAGAGTATAAGGAGCCATGTAAAATGACATACTGACCCAGAGGGTCAGCAAAACTGTTATGAACCTCTAGAGGGGTAGTCTGCAGAACCAATATCACCGCCCCTCGTCTCCTGCCACTAAGGTGGGACGAGGGATGAACCTCGTAACGCTGTTACCATTTTAACTTACAATGTTCTCAGTCAGACAAACGGGTTTCTTGTGTTAGATATAAGTCTACAGAGTTTCTTTTGAGATATTGCAAGAATTGGGTTCTCTTAGGGTGTTTTAGTCCATTAATATTTTGTGAAAGTATCATTACAGGTACAGACGACATCATTAGAACCATTCAGAAAGGTGCTGCTCAACCGAGAGAAACCCTCTGTCTGCAATCAGGCTGGACATCCTTCCAGCACCTCCCCTAACCTCACGTCGAGGGACTAGCGTAACAAACCAGGAGTAAAGCCAGGAAGAGATGCCAGGACAGAAGCCCCAATGAAGCAAAAGTAACCTTCTAGACTGTTAATAATAAAGGATGTCTCACAACCTTGTGTGTCATGAGTACCTCATTTTTCATAATAAAAGAAAAGCAACAACTTCAATGACCCCCAACCCTTTGTGATAATCCCAAATTACCTTCAAAAACCTCAAACTGGTGTGGGATATATAACACTATCCTACCACGAACTTATATACAGATCGACTTCCCTTGTGGAGGAGGAAGTAACTCAACCAGTTCCCTTAGGGTGAGATAAATATCCTCCTGACCCCAGAGGCGGAGGCATGCACCCACAAAACATGGGTAAACCCTCCAAGGGGGCTATCACGCCCAAAGTAATGGGGAGTAAAAGTTTGGCCTAGCTGACCCCATAAGCACCCTGTCCGTTGATGTGTAGAAGGGGGGTTGGGGTGGTAGGGGTGGTAACCCTAACACCACATTTCCATGCTTTTGTCGCTGTGCTATGAACCCTAACTGATGCATTAACAGAGTTTTTTGCAATGAATTTCCCTTCTTTTTGAGAGTGTAATGTAACTGGTAACCGGTATATATATATATATATAAACATTTAACATAATGTGTGTTTATGTATATGGATATTTGTATTAGACTATATCTGATGACAAGTGCTGCTTGCGTGGCCCTCAAAACATATCTGGTATTGCCTAAATGTTTTGGTTTATGAACAGTCTTAACTATTTGTATATTTTATTTTGCACCTGTATTCTATATTATTCCCTTTTCCCCTTTCCTCTAGGACGCATCTGGAAACGAGCTATTGTGGCTGAGTGTGCCTTTCCTGGTGGAACATTTCAAAATAAAAAATAAATTAAATAAATAAATTTTAGGTGTATTTACACTACTGGATCTGCACCATTGCCAGTGGTGCAGATGAGCTGCCCTGGTGAAAATACAACAGCGTAAACACATGCCGGAGTACTGCAAGCCACTTCATTGCAGCGCAGAACATTCCCCATTTTGGTGGGAATGTGTATCAGTGTAAGCTTTTTTGTGTGTGCATGGTCTTCCAGATAGCCACTTTACTGATTTCTTGAAGGGGAGATGCCCCTTGCTGCTGCCATGGCGGTAGAGGTGTTACTCATGGAGTGTGCCCATAGACCTCTGGGGTGTGTTCTGGCAGCTTTTCTATAGCAGAATTAGGAGCAGGAGACTGTCCAAGATGAGATAGCTCTCCTAATTGCTGCTTTCCCCTTTTCCACCTCACCACAGGTAATAAAAAGCCGAGTGCTATCGGACCCGACATCTTTTGTGCAGTCCAGGTAGTAACTTAGTGCCCTCTTTACATCCAGGCAGTTTAGGGTAAAAAAAAAAAAAAAAAACTAACATACAAAACAAAAAAAAAAGTGTGTGTGTGTCTGTCTGGGTTAACTGAACTGAATGGGTATCTGAACAGTTACAGGTGTAAATATCAGGTGATTGAAAGGACAACTGCTGTGAGGTTTAAATTACTGGTAGAAAGATCTAGTAAGTAGGGGGAATGGCTTAGCTAGAAGGAAGCTACATTTAAAGACTGCCTTAGAAAGATTCTGCTAATATCTAGGCAGAAGACACCAGGAGAAAGGACTGCTGTGTGACTGGACTTCTCTGCTGGGACTATATTGCCTCCTTCCTTCCCCTCCACCCAAAGCTAGTTCTATTTTTATAGGCACAGGATTTGACTGACAACAGGAACTTCCTGTTTGGGAGCAGGAAGTGAGTGATCACAGAACCACCAAAGACCACCATCCTAGAAAGGCAAGAGTAGCTCTCTGGCCCCCTCTAGCTGCTGGAGGTCTGCCTCTGAGCAAGTAAGTGGTCTACTGAGAAATATAGGATATTCTTGTCTCAGAACAGGACAATCAGGAGCTTAAAGGGCAAACACGCAGAAAGTAAGGAGAGAGAGGAAAAAAAAAAACAGAGCAAAGAGTAAGGATTGAAAACAGTTAAGGGGCCAGAAATAAGACATAATTGGAGTGGTGCAGTGCAGTGGCTGTGGAGCAGCAGTCTTCCGGGAGACGTTCTGGAGGATGCGGTGCTGTCCCATCTGCAGGCACCTCTCTGGACTGAGGGAGGAGGTTGCTCATCTCCAGGCTGAGTTGACCAGGATTTGTGGGACCTCCTCTTTCCATCCAGGGACCACCAGTGCCACTGCCGTTGCCTCAGAGGTTGCCAAGAAAGAGGAGCGATTGGACCACAGTTGGCTCAGGGAGGGTGAGGGTGGTGGAACAGAGGCGCATCCCTCCAGTTGTACCTCTCCATAATTCCTATGCCATTCCGGCAAAGTGTGGTTCCTCTATGGAGGCACCCGCAGTGGAGACCAAGGAGGATGCTGGGAACCTCCACAAAGGAGACCCACAGGAGGGTGGCAGGGGAAGGAAACAACTCCTGGTGGGGGACTCCATTGTTAGGAAGGTAGAACTGGGGGTGGAAGGGAAGAGGGAGGTAAGGTGCCTGCCTGGCGCCATGGCTTGGAGGGACAGAGGCGAATCCTCAGGATTGCGGAGCACCTGCACAGGGAGGGAGCTGGATGTCATTGTCCACCTAGGGACAAATGACCTGGCTAAGAAAGGATTAGCGAGTGCAGGAAGAGTTTGTGGAATTGGGAAGGGGCCTTAGTCAAGTAGCACGCATGGTAACCTTCTCGGAGGTGCTGCCCATCTATGGCATAGGAGAGGCTAGGGTGTTCCGCACCAAGGGATTCAATCAGTAGTTGAAAAACTGGTGTGGAGCTCAGGGATTTGGCTTCACTGGGGACTGGGGGTCCACCTGGAGTGATGCAAGCCTATATTGGCATGATGGGCTGCATCTGTCCGGGAGGGGAACCAGGATCCTATGTGATAGGTTTAAATGCTTCATTGGCAAGCTTTTAAACTAGCCAAGGGGGGAGGCACTGGAAAGGAGCAGGGAAATCCTAGCCCCAAATAATCACGGTAGTAAGTGCGGCAAACACCAACATAGAGGTGTCGATAGGGAGAAGGGCAGGGGTAAATGGAGAAAGTGACAAAGGCAAGAAGGAAAGGGATGGGGCATAAGGAGTAAGGCCATCAGGAAATGGAGGGTAATGAGTACCAATGCCCGTAGTCTGGGCAACAAGCTCCCTGAGCTGGTGGCCTTGATGGAAGAGGGATGCCTGGATATCGTAGCAGTCACAGAAACATGGTACACAGAGAACCATGACTGGGATGTTAACATACCAGGGTACATAACCTACAGGAGAGACAGGCAGGGGAGAAGAGGGGGAGGAGTAGCTCTCTATATGAAGGAAGGGATAAACAACTGAACAAAAGAGTAAACAGGGAGGGGAGGAGGAGGCACTGTGGGTCACCTTGGAGACTGGAAAGGGCACCACAATCCGCATGGGGTTGTGCAGACCCATGTCAGGGAGGGAACGGACAAGGATATGATAGAAGGCATTCTTAGAATGGCAGAGAAAGGAGATACTATTGATGGGAGACCTGAATATGTCAGATGTTAACTGGAGCACATTTGCTGCAGCCACATCCAAGACAGGGCCATTCTTGATGCCCTACAGGTGGCAGGCATTAGACAGCTAGTTGGAACCCACTCGTGAGAGCAATCTTAGACCTCATACTCTCAAATGGGGGCATGAGAGGATCTCAGATCTAGAAGTGGGTTGCCATCTGGGACAAGTGACCATCAAACAGTGTGGTTCACGTTAAACTCAGCTACAGAGTCAAGCCATACAAAAGTGAGGTACTGGACTTTGGGAGAGCTGACTTTGGCAAGATGGGAGAGTGCCTCAGAAAAGCACTAGCAAACAGGCTAGAAGGAGGTGTGGAGCAACAATGGGGAATCACAAAACTGCCATCACAGAGGCAACAAGCCTTTGTGTGAAGCAAATAAACAAATCAAAAGCGAAAGAAAAAGCCACTATGGTTCTCAAAAGAGGTGGCTGTGAAAGTCAGGAAGAAAAGATAGCATTCGGAGTATAAGGAAACACAGAAGGGAGCAGGACAGAGGCTGTACCAGTTAAGGCAGAAGGAAGCAGGGAGGAAGTCAGAATAGCAGAAGCCCAAACTGAGGAAAAGATAGCCAACTCAGTTAAGAAGGGGATAAAACCTTTTATAGGTACATCAGCGGCGTAGAAAGACAAAGGAGGGATAGCGAGGCTGAATAGAATGAGCGGTGGGTGGGCAGAGGGGACAGTGAAAAACAGGGATACTGACGAATATTTCTGCTCAGTATTCACAAAAGAGGAGGAGAGTGCCTAATCCAATTAACAGAAGTACTCTTGATAGGGGGGTCGATCCCAGTCCTTTCACAGAAGAAAGGGTTCTGCAAGAACTCCTAAAACTGAAGGTGGACAAAGCAATGGGTCCTGATGGAATTCACCCCAGAATTCTAAAAGAATTAAGGGAGGAACTAGTGAAACCACTGGCTACTCTTTTTAATAAATCATGGGAGGATGGTGTGGTACCCGAGGACTGGAGGAAAGCGAATGTGATTCCCCTACACAAAAGTGGGACCAAGACAGAGGCAGGAACCTACAGACCTGTCAGTCTGACCTCTGTGGTAGGGAAAGTGATGGAGTCACTTCTGAAGGAAAGAACAGTTGAGTACCTAGAGGCCAGTGGAGCACAGGACCCAAGGCAGCATGGATTCACAGCGGGAAGGTCATGTCAGAGATCTAATAGATTTCTTTGACTGGGTGACCAAAGTAGTAGACCAGGGAGGGGCTTAGGACATGGCCTACCTAGACTTTAGCAAGGCATTTGACACAGTCCCACAAAAAAGATTAATAGTCAAATTAACCAGCCTGGGAGTGGGTCCCAGGGTGGTAGCCTGGGTAAAACATTGGCTGCACAACAGGACACACAGAAGGTAATTGTAAATGGAGTCCACTCTGAAGAAAGAGGGGTTACTAGTGGGGTACCGCAGGGTTCAGTATTGGGTCCAGTCCTTTTTAATGTCTTCATCAGTGACATTGCAGAGGGACTGGAAGGAAAAGTATGCCTTTTTGCAGATGACACAAAGATCTGCAACAGGGTTGATACACAAGGAGGCATGGAAAGGATGAAAAGGGACTTGGCAAGGTTGGAGGAATGGTCAGAAGTATGGCAGCTAGGATTCAATGCAAAGAAGTGCAGAATAATGCACCTGGGAAACAAGAACATGGGGAAGAATACACAATGGGTGGGGAGGTAGTAACAACAACAAAAAAGGAAAGGGACCTGGGGGTAATCATATCAGATGATCTTAAGGTTAGCAAGCAATGTGAGAAGGCAGTAGGAAGGGCTGGGGGTATACTGGGATGTATAGGAGAGGCATCAGCAGCAGAAAACAGGAAGTTGTTATCCTCTGTACAGACAGTTGGTGAGACCCCATCTGAGTACTGTGTCCAGTTCTGGAGACCCCATCTCCGCAAGGACATAGACAGGATAGAAGTTTAGTCAGGAGGGCAACTAAAATGGTGCAGGGTCTGCAAGAGAAGCGTGTGAGGGAGAGACTAAAGGAGCTTAATATGTATACCCTTGAGGAAAGAAGGAGAGGGGGACATGATAGAAACTTTTAAGTACCTCAGTGGAATCAACAAAGTCAAGAGGGCAGCATCTTTCAGAAAAAGAGACTTGCAAGAACAAGGGGACACAATTTAAAGATAGAAGGAGGGCGGTTCAGGGGCAATGTGAGGAAGTATTATCTCAAGAGGGTAGTGGATGCATGGAACAGCCTTCCTGAGGAGTTTGTGGGGTCTAAAACTGTGGGAGAATTCAAGAATGCATGGGACAGACATAAAGCAATTCTTGTGGTCGGTAGAAAGAAATAGGCTGTTGGTTAACTAGGATCTACGGCCTATCCTGTAGGTAGGGAAACGGGCAGACTAAATGGGCCAAGCGGTCCTTATCTGCCGTCAAAGTCTATGTTTCTATGTTTCAGTGAAGCTGTTGTTCTTCTGTATTGGAATGTTTAGTGAAAAGCACAGCGAGGGCAGCTGATTGGTTCAGGTGGAATTCTGATACCACCTTAGGAAGTAATTTCCTATTAGTCCTGAGGACTACCTTATCGCTATGGAAAATGTTTGGATCTGTGCAGAGGGCTTGCAGCTTGCTCACTCTCCTAGCAAATGTACAAGCAACGAAGAATAGTGCTTTCCATGTAACATATTTAAGGTCAGCAGTAGCCATAGGCTCAAAGGGTGCTTCCATCAGCTGAGCAATGCGCACGTTTAGATCCCATGGAGGAACCAGGTCCCTCACAGGAGGGCATACATGACTAAGGCCTTTAAAAGAACCTTTTGAAAACAGGTTGTAAGGCTAGAGACTTACTTTTTCCAGCTGGTGTGCAAGCTGAAACCGCCACCAAATGCACCTTTAGAGTTCAGGGCCTCAGGCCTAAGGACTGTAGGTGCACAAGATAGTCCAAGACTGAAAAACAAAAAGACTCTCTCAAACTGCGTAAATCATTTGCCACAGTTAAAACACAGCATGTAAAAACAACAAACAAAACCACAAACACTCCAAAAAGACTGCATGCACTCATAAGCTGAGTAAAGCAGATTTATTTCAGGACACAGCACAGACACGATATCTGTGGACACCAGAACACAGCACAGATACGATATGGGATGCTCGTTCACAGCTCTTGCTCTAACTTTTAGATGCATCAATGATGGGGTTTCAGTGCTCGTTTTTGCAAAATACATACATCAGCGAGCTAGTAGGAGCACACTGTTTCTAAATAGGCATTTACTGAACAATGTTTATATTTTGCCAAAAACGACTTGTATAGCACGGAAAGAGAGGGACCAGGTGCCATCTGAAAACACATGCACACTTGTTCCTTTCAGTGCGCACGAGAGCACGCTCCTGATGGTCCCATCAACAAAGACGGCCACCAAGTAATCTACAGGAGCATACTGCTCAAGATTAAAAAAAAGACAAAGAGAGGTATTCATGTTTGGGCAGTACTAAACACGGTACTGAGGGCTACTATTCAATTTTGCATACTAAACGGACAGTGTCCCATTAAAGTGACAGTGCTTTAAAACATTTACCACTAACAGTTTACACTCTAATGAAAGAGATAAAATATACAGAAACATTTTAAATAATAAATACAAAAATGTGCAACAAATATGCTATAATTCAATTAACACAGTGACAATTAAACACAGATAGTGGTGTGGTACTTGAAACGAACACCCACAATTTATTACAAATGACCCACCTTACAATATAGACATTCATAGAGAGAACCCAAGTGCAAACAAGAAAGCCACTGAATGTTGGAAGGGCTATCATTTCCTTCTTTACTGGTCTATATGCACAGGACTTCGAACCTGCCAAAAGGGAAGTTACAGGGAAACTAGTAAAGCTCCGTTACCAAATATTAAGGTGTAACTTCTCACAAGTTGGCTTCAAAATAGCAATATATGATTAATTAAAGCTCATCTAAATATGAATAAGTAATGTTAATTTAAAAAGTGAAGCCACGGTGTTGCTGCTACTAAGAAAAGGTGTGGTAGTGATATAATATCAGAGAACACAGATCACAATATAGGTGTGATATGCACGCTATGCAAGATATATATGACCCGAGATAAAATGCATAAGGAAGGCGGACAAAAATTGACAGTAGAATCTTGTTCCAAACCTCAAAAAAATGGTAAGAGTGAATGGGACAGAGAGAAAGATGGGGTTCAGGAAGTGAGTGGACAGAGCCACCATAACTTGGAAAATCCCCAGACATCACAGTCCTATATACTATACAAACCAGGAGACAAAACTTTCTAACTACATACTCCATCCAGTCCAGTGATATTCTGAAACACTGGCTTGTGACTGGAACTGAATCAGCACTGAGGGAAGGTTAGTGAAAAACTACCCTGCATGGTGTATAGGAAGGGTTCAGATGTAGCAGATGATATAACAAGACACTACTCCGCAACACCCCTAAACAATACCCTACCAGCAGGTACCTTTTTGTGTGGCAAGTGTAAATACTGCCCTGTGATGATGATATCAAAACTTTCCAGACAAAAGGGAGCAATCAAGTTTTTCAAACACAGATTTTATAAATTGTGAATCTATGGGGGTGCTCTATCTAGCTGCATGCATATGATGCTGGAAAAATAGAGAGAAATTTTAAATTCGGTGGGGGACATATTCAGGCTATTGAAAAACTTGATGAAAATGCCCTGGCTGATCTATCTAAACCCCATCATTTCCCCAAGTTTTAAAACAAATGGCTTCCTAGCCTTTTAAAGGAAATGCAGTTGTTTACATTAATACTGAACTGCATTAATTTAATAAGGGTAAATGTAGTTTTAAAGCTTTTGAAAAAAATGTAAAAACTACCTCGCCCGATTCAAATTTCCCTCCCTACCTATCCCTAAAATGGCTGCGGAAGTGCAGCTCGATTACATCAATGGAGCGATTCACACAGCAGCTTCTCTGAAGCACAAGTCTAATGTAAGTGAAGCAGCAGCTCGTGAAACTTGTGTCACATTACGCACTAGAAAAATAATCATCACTTAAGCTGTGTATTACTTGCATCAATACACGAGTTATGATGTTTTTAGCAGTCACATTCAAAGTTACATCAAGCAAAATGCCTCTGTGACTGACTGTCCCAGTTTCTAAGCCTGAGTGACTTGCTTCTGCCTACTCCCATCCCATTTCTCCCTCCTCTACAAAAAGATCCTTGTATAATGCTGAAACTCATAAATTAACTGTATTTTTTGTAATACACAAGTTATAACTTCATATTTCCTCTTTTGTTTATTACCACTGCTATGACAAAATCTCAGCAAACTGGTAGCTGCTGCGGCAGGCGCCGACAAACCCCTTGCTCATACAGAGTGGGAGCACAATAAAGTTAAGTGGTTTAACCCCTCCAAGAGTTACTTATTCCATCCCCAACCCTTTGGCAATACCTGGTGAGCCAGTGGTTTTAGTTCCTGCATGTCATGGTGTCCTGTCACTCCTTACTATTATCTGTCTGCAGGCAGGACTCTATAAATGGTAATCACTGGCACCAACAGCAGGTTCGGATCCCCCTCCCCCCCAAAAAAACTTAAAACTTAAAAAATACTCTTTAAAACTAATTTTCATGTACCGGGTCTTGTCTGCAAAACTAAGGAACAGACATGAATAGAGTTTAGTTCAGTTTACTGGGGGTGATTGGAGCGTGCGGTTAGTGTCAGCAATTACCATTTAGAGAACCCTGTCTGCAGCTAGATGACAGTAAGGAGCAACAGGACACCATCACATGCAGGAACTAAAACCAGTGGCTCACTAGGTACTGTCAATGGGCTGAGGGTGGAATAAGTAACTCTGGGAGGGGTTAACCACTTACTGTACTTTGGTCCTACTCTGTCTGAGCAAGTGGTTCATCAGCACCATCAGTGACAACTATATGTAACAGTTAGCCAAGATTTCGTTGCAGCAGTGGTAATAAAAGTGAAAATATATGAAAACGATAACTTAACTTGTGTATTACTAAAAATAATACACAAGTTAAGTCATGAGTTTCATCATTTTACAACTATCTTTTGTAGAGAGAGAGAGGGATGGGAGTGGGCAGGTGAAAGTCACTCCACATGGGCTCAGAAACAGACAGCCAGTCACAGAGGCATTCTGCATGTTACTGCCATGAAATCATCACATAACTGGCGTACTGATGTAAGTAATGCACTATTTAAGTGATGATTTTTTTTAATTGTTATGTGGCACAAGTTTCATGTTCTACTGCTTTACTTACAGTAGACTTGTGCTGCAGAAGAGCTACTGTGCGAGTCGCTCCACTGATGTCTTCACGCTACACATTGGCAGCCAATTTCAGGATAGGCAGCAAGGAAATTTAAATCAGGAGAGGCGGTTGTTTACATTTTTCAAAAGCAATGAAACTGCTTTTATCTTTATTAAATGACTACAGTTTCAGCATTACAATGTTAACAACCACCCTTCAAAGAAAACTATGAAGTCATTTTTTTAAACTTAGGAAACTATATGGTTTAGGTATCCCTTAAGTGTAACTCTAGGAATCACAAATTCATGTTCAGGAACTGGAAAACCAAAGTTGGGTCTGGGGCTTGGGGAGACCTGGCTGGCAAACTATTTATTACATAGGGAAGTGTTTTGGATTTTAAAATTAAAGTAACAGAACCTCGGGTCTCAATGGCAGATTTGAAATGACCCCTGCCTAAAATGATTTGGCAGGACAATATATTGAAGACCCTGCATTTTACCAGGATACAACTGGGCTTTATTGTCTGGTTCCATCTTCTATGTATGCTGCCACCCCCCCCAAATATCTGTGGGTACAGAATAGATTTATACTGTTTATAGGTCCATATATAAACACTTGCTCTACTCTCTTTATATTTCTTGGAGGTTTGGAACAGGGTTCTTTTGTCACTTTTTGTCCCCCTTCCTTATGCATTTTATCTCTGGTCATATACAGCATGCATACTGTGCTGTTATCTGCACCTATATGGTGACCCAAGTTCTCTCACATGTATACCACTACCACATCTTTTTTTTCCTAGTGGCAGCAACACTGTGGCTTCAGTTTTTAACTTAGCATTATTTAACCATATTTAGACGAGTTATAATTATTCATATGTATAATATTATACACTGGTCGACTATCGAGACCCTAGTTAGTAGAGCCAGTATATATTCATACCAAATGGCCATTATAAGATTAAAAAAAAGATTGTGAAAGGTGCCCCAGACTATAATGGAGCCTGTCCCTACGCTCTCCCTGTGATCATGTCAAAGTTGGCTGAGCGCAGGGCGGCACCGGGGTGGATCTTAGAACCAGGAAGTGCCTGTATCCCTGCAGGGATGATTTTACAAGTGATTTTTTGTGAAATATTATGGATATTTTTTGAACAGCTATAGAGCAGAAACATTTGCGGCAGGTAAGGCACCGAACTGTGTGGTGCACATCAACCAACATATAGATTGGTGAATCTCTTTAAGGCCAAACACAATGACACCAGGTCACATTGGGATAGATTTAGGGAGCTGGTGATGATATGTAAAAAAAAAAAAAAAATATCAGGAGTAAGTTAGTCAGTCTTGGAATTTCAAGTATCAGCTACAACAAAAGGTAATCACAAAACATTTTACAGTTACATAAACAGTGGGTGGGTCCATTAATTGAAGGGGATAAAGCAATTTCAAGAGAAGAGGACATGGCTGAAACATTTAACCAATTTTTCGGTTCAGTATTTCATAAAAAACTCATGAAACTGAGTTGATTAACATCCCACATACTTAAGGCAAATAAGTCTCAAGGACCACATATACCCCAAGTAAAGAACTGGCAGAAGAATTGGTAGAACCCATCAAATACCTGTTTGAAAAATTGTTAAATGAGGGACAGGTTGTAAAGTGCTGGAAGGAAGCACAGGTGGTATTTACATACAAAAAAAAATTCTAGGGCAGATGCTAGGAACTATAGACCAGTTAGTTTGACATCTATACTGGGAAAAGTGCAGGAGACATTTGTGAGGTAGGAGACAGAGGAACACCTAATAAAATAAAATTTACTGAATGATACACAGCATGGGTTTAGGGTAGAAGATCATACCAGACAAACCTTATTAAGTTCTAAGAACCAGTCAACAAAGCCTTAGACAGGACAACCAGCAGACATTATATACCTGGATTGCAGCAAAGCCTTCGACACAATGCCTCATATGGAACTAATCGAATAACTGAACAGAATAGGGCTAAATGTTAGACTGACACGCTTGGTACAAACATGGCTGGTGGACAGAAGGCAGAAGGTACACATCATGAGTGTTAAATCTTGTGAAGGATCAGTATTGGGGCCAGTACTCTTAACACCCACCTGTGTCTCCAGCATGCAACCAAGTGAAGTGGTGTGGAGGTGCACATTTGCAGATGACATCAAGGTTGGAATGGTGGTGGACATAGAGGGGTGTGAATGTGCTGAATGAAAACCTTAAAAAACATTGAAGAGTGGGCAAATAAATCAAAACTAAAGTTTAATTTAGACAACTGTAAGGTAATGCATCTGGGAATCAAAAATCCTGGATACAGGTATACACTATATGGTTTAAAATTGAAAGAAACAACTGAGGAGAAGGACGTAGGTATCCACGCACTCAGCAACATGAAATCTGAACAGCATATCCAAACTATCATTAGGAAGGGCCACAAGACACTTGGTTGCACTGGCAGATATACTGCCAAGAGAAACAGGAAGTTCTGATGCCTCTCTACAACTCACTGTGGCCAGGCCACATACAGAATACTGCAGGCAGTTTTGGGCTCTACAGTGTAAGAGGGACATCAGGCTGCTGGAGGGCAACAAGAATGGTGAGGGAAAGAGTTATGAGCAGAGGCTGGAGGAGATGGATAGGTATCATTTGGGGCTTAGAAGACTTAGAGGAGATGTGTGCTTGAACTTTAAAGCATTCCAAAGCATTGATCTCTGAGAATGCTTAGGTTTGAAAGTTAAAGATAGCAGTCATGCAGGTAGACGGCACGGTAAACAATTAAGGGGTGACAACTACAAAACCTCCAAAAGAGCAAACTGATCCACCTACAGGGTTGTTAGCATGTGGAACTCACTCCAAGAGGAGGCCATATCATGCCAGTCAGTAAATGATTTTAAGAATTTACTGGATATTCACTTGAAAACAAGGGAGGTCAAAGGGTGAGCGTAATATGGACTCAAACAATCTCCTTGCTCATATAAAGTCTTACGATTCCTATTTCTGGAGTACCTCACCTTCTGAACACTGGTGCCAGCATCTGCTGGCTCAGGATCCACTCGTGGTTTCCTTGGCTGATTTCTGATTAGAGAATCTGCCAGGACACTGTCCTTTCCTGGTACGTGCATCGCAGATAGCTCTACATCCAGGGAAAAGGCTAGGCTCCAGATCTTCATGGCTACTGTGCATAGGCCTAAGGATCTAGATCTTCCCTGCTTGTTTATGTAATACATTGTTGTGGTGCTGTCCGTTCAGATCTGAACAGACTGACCTTATATTTGGGAGAAAAAAGCTTGTATTGCTTGGAACATTGCCCTGAACTCCAGAAGGATGATTTCTTACCCCAGGAGTCCTTTAGCATCAGTAACTTTTTTGCACTTAGCTGGCTAGGTGCAACTGCCCTGGAGGTGTGCCTTTAAGAGATATTTAAATGAGCATAGGGCCAAGCCAATCAAAAGACAGGAGGGGGGTGTGTGCTCAGTGAGAGCTGTTGAATGCTTCAGAATTTTTTCTCCGCTGGACTGAGCAATATTGCCTCTGAGGTGTCTCCCAACTTTCCTTGATGGCAGCCTCCTGTGCTTATCTGGATAAAGTTTTCCTCAAATTATTTCCTTTATTGTGCAGGAAAGTTTTACTTTCTCATTAGTGCTGTGCAAATGTTTTATTTTTAGCGCGACAGCGTTATTTTGACTTTATTTTTACTGCGACGATTTCGTTTAAAGCTTAATTTTATCGCGGGTGCTTATTTTTGATGGTTTCCTTCATTTTGGGGCAAATTCTTGTGGGAACCGGCGAACTGGGGACAGTTGCCTTGTTTTTTTTTTTTTACCTCGGACCTCACGGGGTTTACCGCAAGGCACCTGCAGTAGATTTCAAATTTAAACAGTGCCTGGGGGTTCTCTCTCTCTAGATTGGCAATTATGGGGAAACCTTTTTTGTTATAATACTGGACCTTAGTATCATCTGTGTCAGGAATGTCCGTAAGGGTCCAGCAGCCACCTGTGCGCAGTTGAGTATTACTGGGTTTCTATTACGATTGGCACTGGTATAGATCCCAGTTTTACCTGGCTTAGAACAACTAGTCTGACCACTGACACTCAGAACAAGGCCATGGATTTTCCCTGTGATCAAAATATGTTTGATTACAGAACCAATGACTACATGAAAAAGGTCGATGAATACAAGGCCTCCTGCCAGAGCCACTCATCCAAGCCTAAACCCGCCACCCCTCAGAGATCCCGTCCCAGGGGCAGAAGTTTTGTTCCCAGGCCTTACAATCCCTATCCCCAATCTGACTTTAGCCAGTACAGGGGTCTTTCAGAGTCAGGGGCAGAAGGGGCCAAAGAAGAGCCACCTCTACCCAGCCATCTGCCTCTCAGTTTTAAGTCCTGATGTGAGTGTCCAGGTCGCCTCTCCATTTCCAGTTGGAAGCAGACTCTCACACTATCTTCAGCCCTGGTCTCTCATCATGTCGGACAAGTGGTTGCTGGAGATAGTGGAGAAGGGTCCGTCATACAGTTCAAGCAGCTGCCAGACCTCAAGCGTACCCAGGTGTCAAGACCTCCGTCCCCAACACAGATACCGTTGTTGGAAATGGAGATACAAAACCTTCTGGCTTTATGAGCAATGGAGAGGGTCCCCACCCACAAGAAGGGCAAGGGCCTCTACTCTAGGTATTTTCTAACACAAAAGAAAACTGGGGAGTGGTGACCTATCTTAGATCTCAGATATTTAAACAAACATCTGGAAAAAAAAAAATTTCAAAATGGTCACACTGTTCTTACAACAGGGAGACTGGCTAGCCTCCCTAGACTTAAAGGACGCGTACTTCCATATACCCATAAGGAGATCTCACAGGAAATTTCTCAGGTTCAAACTTCTTTCAGGTCACTATCAGTTCACTGCAATGCCCTTCGGTCTGTCCTCAGCCTCAAGGGTCTTTACCAAGTGTCTCACAGTGGCAGCAGCACATCTCAGGAGACTGGGTGTTGCTCTCAACCCCTATCTGGATGACTGGCTCATAGTAGCAAAGTCTCCTTGCCAGGTCAAGGAATCTCTTTCCCTCACAGAATGCACTCTGGAGTCTCTGGGTTTCCTGGTAACTCTAAAGAAATCTCACCTGGAATCCACCCAGCTGCTCACCTTCATAGGGGCCCAGCTGGACACTCAAAAGGGATATGCTTTCCTCCCGCAGGAAAGAATTCAGAGTTTCCTTTCAGTGGCAGATTCTTTCACCCAGGGACAGCCAAGACCAGTCAGACATTTCCTCAAACTTCTGGGACATATGGCCTCTAAGACTGCAGTAGTCCCAGGGGTCAGGTACAGGATGAGACTCCTGCAAGCCTACCTCAGTGCTCGCTGGTCTCAGAGAAGCAACACATTTTCAAAATTGATACCTGTGTCGGACCAGTTCCTCCAAAGCTTGCTGTGGTGGAAGACCCTGCAAATTGCAGGCAGAGTTCCCTTTCAAGCTCCTCTTCCCACAAAGGTGATCACCACAGATACCTCCCTTTTGTGCTGAGGAGCTCATTTAGACAGTGCCTCAGTAAGCAGCAACTGGACTCCCAAAGAGTCACAGTTGCACATAAATCTTTTGGAACTCAGAGCAGTCTTACTAGCTCTCAAAGCTTTCGTTCCCAGCATAGAAGGGAAGGTGGCTCAAATTCAAACTGACAACATCACTGCAATGTTCTACATAAACAAGCAGGGTGGTACCAGATCAATACTCTGTTTGGAAGCTCTGGTCTCTAGCATTCTCCCTGGGAGTCAGCCTCTCAGCTATTCACCTCCCAGGCAAACTCAATACTCTGGCGGATGCTCTAAGCCACATCAGTCAAGGTCAGAGTGAATGGACACCGAACAAGCAAGTACTAGCCACAGTGTTCAGGCGGTTGGGCACACCAGACGTGGATCTGTTTGCCTCTCCTCTCAATTTTCAACTTTCTCAGTACTGTTGCAGGCCCCCAGTTCCGGGAACACTTCCTCTAGATCATTAGTTCTCACACTTTGTGATAGTGAGCCTCCCCCAAGCCATGGAACAGATTTCGAGCCTCCCTCAAATTTGTAAAAAATCTTGGGCCTCCCTTAGAAAAAAATGATTATACTTTTGCACAGTACACCAGGAATCAAGCGAGACTAATAATGTTGACAGAGTATATTCTCTTTTATTTGACTTATTGTTCTCCACCAAGACCCCACACCCAGGTTATCCTTGTCACTCCACTATTCTAACTCTTGGACCCTTATTATGCTACTTCCTCTATCTAGAGCAACTAACCTAACCACATCTCTCTTCCCCTTACCCTGTTAAGCAACTATGTGTACCTTTACCGAGTCACACCTGAAACATGCATTGGCTCAGTTGCCTTTTCAGACACCAATATAAAATAAATACCTACTGTAGAAACAAGCCTCAACTCAGTGTGCATTTCCCAGTCACTAATTTGCATATAAAACACCTATTGTGCAAAGCTTGAGCCTTGACTACGGTGTGCCTTCTTAGTCACCAATTTGCATGTAAATATATGCCTACAGTATAAATAAGCTTTTGGCTCAGGGCATTTCCTGGTCACAGGTCTATGCATAAGTAAAGAAATTCCCCTCTATTATCCATATTTAGTTTGCTTGTTCCTTTCACACAAAACATTCAAAACTTAAAATTTAAGTACTGTACATTCTTAGACTTCACTGGGCCTCCCCTGGAACAGTATGGGGCCTCCCTTGGGAGGCTGGCCTCACCATTTGAGAACCACTGCTCTAGATGCCTGATCCTGGACTGGTCAAGGAGGTTCCTATACACATTTCCTTCCTTTCCCCTGATATTCGGAGTTTTGTTGAAACTCAGACAGTAGCCTGCATCGATGATCCTAGTGGCTCAAGACTGGCCCAGGCAAGCCTGGTACCCTCTCCTTCTCTCAATGTCCTGCAACAGGCCCATTCGCCTGCCTTCCACTCGATCCCTGCTGATCCTCCCTCAGACGGGAGTGCAGTACCCACACGTACACTCTCTTCACCTCAAGGCCTGATTCTTGAAGAGTTAGAATGTCCATCTTCACAGTACTCTGAACAGGTCCTTAGGATACTGAGGATGGCTAAAAAAGAAAACGAACACTAAGTAGACTTGTGCAGCCAAATGGAAAAGGTTTTCCCTCTGGTGCAAGAGCGAAAAGGTCGAACCCCTATCAGCTTCAGGCCCTCAGCTGCTAGACTACCTGGTACACCTACAGGCGTCAGGCTTGAAACCATCTTCACTCAAGCTACACCTGGTGGCAATTTCAGCCTACCTTTTGGTGGAAAAGAAGAAATCAGTTTTTTTCCCCCCACAACATTTTTAAACAGTTTTTCAAAGGCATCTTGTATCTCCAGCCTCCAACCAGGGAGCCTGTTCCTCCTTGGAGCCTGAACCTTTGCATAGATGGGCTCATGAATCCACCTTTCGAGCCTATGTCCATGGCCCAAATCAAGTTTGTAACTTGGAAGACCATATTCCTGGTAGTCATTACGTCTGCCAAAAGGATTTCAGAGCTACAGGGCCTGTGCACTGAGCCGAATTACATCATCCCTCTCAACGATAACGTTAAGCTCAGGACAAATAGGAAATTTCTACCAAAGGTGGTTTCAGAGTTTCACTTGAACCAGTCCATTACTCTGCCTGTCATCTTTACTGAGCCATCCACTCCTGGCGAGCAAATGCTCCACAGCTTGGATGTCAAAAGAGCCATCTTTCACTACCGAGAGCATTCTAGACAGTCCAAAGGCTCTTTCACTCAGTAGTTCCTCACCTACGGGGATGTAGGCAGAGGAACACCAGCTTCCAAGAGAACTATTTCTCATTGGTTAGTTTCTTGCATTAGATTCTTCTATGAGAAAGCTGGTCAACAACCTCCAGTGGGGCTCAGGGCCCATTCCACCAGGGTCACTGCAGCCTCGCTTGCAGCAGCAAGGGACATTCCCCTACTGGATGTCTGCAAAGCAGCTACCTGGAAATCTATGCACACCTTTGTGAAACACTACAGTTTGGATGTGCAGACCAGATCTGATGCCAAATTTGGCAGGGTGGTTCTACAGAGTCTCTTTCCTAAGTAGGTTCTGTGCCCGCCTCCCACTTGGTACTGCTGGGTAGTCTGCAAAAAAGTTACTGATGCTAAGCACTCCTGGGGTAAGAAGAAAAAATTACTCACCGCAGTAATCTTCTTTCTTCCAAGGGATCCTTTGGCATCAGTAAGCTCCCACCCTTCCTCCCCGGTTCACCTTTTACCAAATTTGGAGTTTCTTATTAATGAGTTTTTAACTTGTGTTGCTGTTGTTTCTATTTCCACTTTTGTGGACATTTGCATGTTTTTTTAATCCTGTTGATTCCTTTTCGGGGCATTTGCCCTCGTTTTTCCTTGAAAAATATTCTGAAGCATTCAACAGCTCTCACTCAGCTCATACCCCCTCCTGTCTTTTGACTGGCTTGACCCTACGTGCATTTAAATCTCTCTTAAAGGCACACCTCCGGGGCAGTTGTACCTAGCCAGCTAAGTGCAAAAAAGTTACTGATGCTAAAGGACCCCTTAGAAGAAAGAAGATTACTGTGGTGAGTCATTTTTTCATGTTCTTGAATCTCCTGTGTGCTCCAGATGCCAGATGCCACTCACAGTAAGATCCGCTAGGTGGGTGTCCCAACCTAGGAGTGAAGCACCTGTTGTGAGGATACTTGCTGTGGATTGCTGGAGGAAGGGAATGCCCTCTCTCAGGTCATCTTCTTCCTTCCACCACTGCAGCACCCTTATCAAAGTTTTTGTGACTAGCATTAGTTTGGACAGAGGGTTCCACCTTTGGGACCAATGGTCCCTAAAGTGGTACTGAATGTCCCTCATTTGGAACCTGACCCCTGGTACCATTGCAGTGGAAGAGGTTGCGCCGGCCTTGGCTGACCTAGTGTGAAGGATTTTGCAGCAGTAATCAGAACTGATACCTGCCTGAGGAAGAAAAGCTTTCCCTTGCTGAGTATCCAGCTCTGCACCTATAAAGTCCAATACTTAAGCTGGTTCTGTTTGTGACTTCTGTAGGTCATCAAGAAGCCTATGTCAACCAAGATGCTTTTTACCACCAGGATGGAACACCTTGCTTATTGCAGAGTTTTCCCTGCAACTAGCCAGTTGTCCAGGTAGATTAAAAAAAAAAACAAAAAAAAAAACCACAGTACCCTGCCTTCTCAGATGTGCTGCCACCACAGTTAGGCACTTTGTGAAAACCCTTGGTGCTAAGGTAAGGCCAAAGGGAAGGGCTGTGAACTTGCACCAGCAGTTCCCTAGTCTAAACCACAGGTATTTTCTGTGGGTATATCTGACTGGAATGTGAAAGTATGCGTCTTTCAGATCCAGAGACCCCAATCAGTAACCTAAATACAAGGATAGTATCACCGAGTCCAATGTGACCATCTTGAATCTTTCCTTTTTTATGTGATTGTTCATACATCTCAGGTCTAAAATAAGAATATGGAAAAATAGTCCCTTGCCCCACTGTGAGACAGGGACCTTCTCCACTGTTCTTTCTAGAAGCAAGAAGGCCTGCAGGAGTGGAGGAGGCCTTTTCCTTTTCTGTGTTATTTCTGTAAGTGGTTTTAGATTCATCCACCTTTTTTCATATATGCTTCTGTCTTGTCACCAAAGCAGTTTCCTTCAAAAGGAGGGATCTATGGCCTTAGTCTGTGGTTCCTGGATAAGATGGTAGCCCTAAGCCAGGCAAGCCTTAGAGATACTGCATGTACCAGGACCTTCGAAGCAGAACTGTTGGGCGTCCACGGCCATGTGGAACTGGTACTTGGCAGCACACAGCTGATCCAGCTGTGTTAGCCAAGTCCTGTGCCATTCTTACTCAGTGCCAGAACTGAATTCCACAGTGCCTTCTGATACTGAGCTGTGTATGCTATGTAAGCTGCCTGTCTAAGCAGCAAGGAAGCTGTGGTGTGCACTTTCTTGACCAAGGTATCTAGTTTTCTGCAGTCCTTCTCTGCAAGCCGTGCAGAGAAAGTCATCTTGGCCTTCTCACATGCAGCAGCCTGGACCACTCTCTCATGATCAGGGTGGGCATCCACGTATTCAGCCACATCTGTCCATCTGATATATTTTTTCAATCTTCTTATCAATGCCAGCAGCTGAAGTGGGTGCAAATACAGGTTACTCACCTGTAACAGGAGTTCTAGGAATGGTATATGTTGTTCATCCACACTTTATGGCAGGTATCCTTGCCGCTTTAAGTCTTGCCGGAAGGTCTTCAAGCTGGTTCCTCCTACTCAACCGGGTGGTAAAACTCTCGGCTCCGCCCCATGACGCCAGATCTGGCCCGCTGGAAGGTCAGGCGGTGCGTCGAAGCCGGGGAGGTCGGGTGGGCCGTGTGGATGAACAACATATACCATTCCTAGAACTCCTGTTACAGGTGAGCAACCTGTATTTCTAGGGACACGGATATGTTGTTCATCCACACTTTCTCTGGCAGACTCTAGCAGTTCTCCGGGAGGAGGGAGGCAAGGCACACCCCCGATACTTACTTGGGAAAGAGAGACTGGAGAACCGAGGCCCCAAAACCAGCATCCCGGCGTGACTCAAGGTCGATGTGGTAGTGGGTAATAAAGGTATGTGCTGACTTCCAGGTAGCAGCCCTGCAGATATCCTGGATAGGGACATCCCTGGAAGCAGCTACCGATGCAGCGGTATGGCGGGTAGAATGAGCTCTTATCCCTCTGGGAGGCTCCATGCCCGCCAACCTATGGCAGAGCTCTATGCAGGAGGTGATCCACCTGCCTATAAATCCGCTTTGCTGCAGTTCTGCCAGGTGCGGCTTCAGCGTAGGTGACAAACAGCTGGCAAACCTCTCCCCGAACTTCAGCCATCCGCTCCTTATAATGCGCTCGTCTGAAGGGTCCAAAGTATGGAGCCTATCACCGACCTCCGAGGTGTGATTGGGGTAGAACACCGGCAGAGTCAACACCTGGTTAAGGTGAAACTCCGATACCACCTTCGGAAGGAATTTCGGGTGGGTGCGCAGGACAACCTTGTCCCTGTGAAAAACCAGGTAAGCAGAATCAATGGAAAGCACCTGGAGCTCTCCCAACCTTCTGGCTGACGTGATAGCCACCAAGAAGATGGTCTTCCACGACAGGTGTGAAATAGCGCACCTGTGCATTGGTTTGAATGGCTTGCCCATGAGCTTGGCCAATACCAGCAGTAGATCCCACGGAGGTGGAGGTTCTCGCACTGGAGGGGAAATGTGGTCAAGACCTTTGAAAAAGCACCCGACCACCTTCTCCTGCGCCACCAACTGCTTGCCGGCCCGCCCAGTAAGCAGAGATGGCTGCCAGGTGCACCTTAAGGGTCATCGACCAAAGCCCTTGTTGAGAAAGGGACCACAGGTAGTCCAGAATGCTTGCCAAGGGGCAGTCGGAAGGGTCCAAGCCCTTCCTGACACCAAATGGAGAATCTCTTCCATTTGAAGGCATAGCATTTCCTGGTAGACTCCTTACGGGACGCCTCAACAACGTTGGGGACCTTGTCGGAAAGACCCAAAGCCTGGAACTCTAGCTGCTCAGGAACCAGGCCGTCAGGTGCAGGGATTGAAGGTCCGGATGGAATACCTTCCCTTGGCTGACTGAGATCAGGTCTGGGTGGGCTGGAAGCCACCTCGGGAGCCTGGAGCTGAGGCTGAGGAGATCTGGATACCAGAACTGGTGGGGCCAGTCTGGGGCTACCAGAATCACCTGCGCCTTGTCCCTCCTCGCCTTGAGAAGCACCTTGTGGATCAAGGGAAATGGGGGAAAGGCGTAGAAGAAGCCCGGGATCCACGGCATCAAGAAGGCATCCCCCTGCAGCGAGCCCTGCTGAGGGGGGCGGGCATGGAACAGACTCAGCTTCGCATTCTCCCTGGAGGCAAACAGGTCCACCTGAGGCGTCCCCCAGTGGGAGAACAGATCTTGTACTACCTCTGGCAGGAGAGACAACTCGTGAGGCGCAATCCCTATCCGGCTTAGGGCATTGGCCAGGGTGTTGGAGGCTCCTGCCACGTGAATGGTTAGGAGATCCACCTCCAGGCTGCGCACGAGGGACCATATGCGGAGTGCGGAGAGCTTCCTTGCATAACAGCATGGAGCGCATCCCGCCCTGGCGGTTCAGACAGTACATGGTCGTGGTGTTGTCCATCTGGACCTGAACCACTTGACCCCGTAGAAATGGAGCGAAGGCAGTGAGAGCTAGACGGACCACTCGGAGCTCCAGCAGGTTGATGTGGCATCGGGACTCCCGAAGGGACCAGAGGCCGTGCGCTCGGTGTTCCCCCAGATGAGCACCCCAACCCATCAGAGATGCATCGGTCGAGAGAGAGACCGTTGGCTCAGGGCGGACGAACGGGATGCCCTCCTGCAGATGTGCTGGAACGATCCACCACTGAAGAGCGTTCCACATCTCCTGGGTCACTGTCATGGGCTGGTCCAACGGACTGCAGCGTTGTGACCATTGGCTGGCCAGTCCCCACTGAAGGGGATGCATGTACCAACGGGCCCAATGGACCACGCTGGTGCAGGCTGCCATGAGGCCCAGGAGGCGCAGGAAGTCCCGGGCAGGCCGCAATTGCCCAACCAGAAATGATTGGGCAAAGGAGGAAAGAACCTTGGCCCTGTCGCGGAAGCCGTGCTCTGGCTCGCAAGTCGAGCTCTGCCCCGATGAACAGTATCACCTGCTTTGGCATGAGTTCCGACTTGGCCTCGTTGATGAGAGGCCAACCTGAGAGCAAACCTGGAGGGCCAGATCTCTGGACCGCTCCACCTCCTGTCTGGAGGGCTGCTATCAGCCAATCGTCCAGGTAAGGGTACACGCGACCCCTCGCGCCGCAGGAATGCTGTCACCACTGCCATGCATTTGGTGAAGACCATGGGAGCTAGGGGAGGCTGAAGGGCATGGCCCGGAACTCGTAAAGGATCCCTCCACTCTGGCGTGGAGGAATCTCTGATGGACGGATGGATTGGGAAGTCAAAGAACGCGTCCTGGAGGTCCAGGGAGCAGAACCACAAGCCTCGTTCCAAGGATGGGATTATCTGAGCCAGAGTGACCATCCTGAAGGTTCAAGACCTTAGGAACTTGTGCAGGTCGAGAAAGGGGCGCCAGCCCCCAGTCCGTTTTGGGACCAGGAAGTACCTGGACACAAACCCCGGGTCTGGAGGAGGATCCGCCACCTTCCTGATTACCTCTTTTTCGAGGAGAAGGGCAATATTGGCTCGGCGGGCCGACAGCAAAGCTGCGGACCCCGTGTCCCCCCCCAAGGGGCGACGGCTCGAAAAGGTGGGGCCTGCTCCAACTCCAGAGGCAGGCCTTATCCTACCTCAACACCCAGCGGTCCGTGTGATAGCGGACCAGGCGGAAAGGAAGAGGCGGAGCCGTCCCCCCACGGGGGGAACACAGGAGGGAGTGACGAGGCTGGGGGCAGCACCCCTCAACCCATCATTGGGCAGGCTTGGAGGAAGAACCGGCCGAGGGACCTCCTGGGCCTTTACCTCCGTGCTTCCCATTGGAGGAAGCCGCCGGCTTGGGTTTGGGACGCCAAGCGCGAGTCTGCACGCCCTGTTGCTGGTGCTGCTGGGCCGGTCGAGAAGCAGGGACCGAAGGACAAAAGGACTTCTGCTGCTGACGGCGGCCTTTGTCCCTCTGGGCGGTGGTGACCGAGTCCAGAGTGGCATTGGACTTCTCGATCCGCTGGAGATGTCCCTCCACTCCAGAGCCTAAGAGGCCAGTCCCCAAGAAGGGGACGTCCGCCAACTTGTGCTGGGTATCCGCCGTGAAGGTGGATATCCTCAGCCATGCCCTGCGTCGTATGGCCACCGCAGCCGCTACTGAATCACCTATGTCCAGAGCAGTCTGAGGCTGCTGCTTCGCCACTGCCCTACCCTGGTCCTGCACCTGGCGGACCGTGGTCTGCAGGTCAGGCGGCAGATGAGGAACAACCTCATCCAGGGAGCCCATGAGGGCATGGGAGAAGTGTGCCATCAGCATGGCCGAGCTGGCCTGTCGGAGGCCGAGGGAGGACGCAGCGTACACCTTGTGCCCGGCAAAGTCCAGCTTTTTGGACTCTTTGTCAGGGGCTTATCCACAGCCCGAGCGTTACGGGCAGAAGCGCTGTCGGTGACTAACCCCTCGGCAGAGGGGTGCTCCGAGAAACCGGGCAAAGAGCCGGTAGGGACCGCATACTTCCTGGCCATCCTGGCCGAGGGCACAGGACAGGAAGCAGGCCACTGCCAAAGCGCCAAGACTGGGACGACAATGGCCTCAGCCACCGGAAAGGCCTCCGTGGGAGAATCCCCTCGGTCCAGAATCTCTGTCAGGGGATACTTGGCCCATTTGGACACGGGCTCGAGCTGCATCCTGGTGGACTCTGAGATGAGTCAAAGCAGACCCAAGAAGGACGATGGGCTATCGTCCACTGACTGGCCCCTGGAGGACTCCAGATTGAACTGCCTGGAGAACAGTGAGGAATCGTCGTCGGATTGTGAAGAGTCTGCGAAGAGCTGCCTCAGCCCTGAGCCACCCTCCACCTGCCGAGGACGGTTGGGAGTGAGGGTGACCGACAACCTGTGGGGCAGGCCGTGACCCGACCGAGAATTCTTGGTCGGTGCCCCCGACTTCGGTTGTGGAGCAGCTGGTTTCGGCTGAGCAACGGCCCTGGGCGGGCAACTCCGACTGGGCGAGTGGTTGCTTCCGGTCATTCAGGCGACAAGCCACTTGATGGCAGAGTCGGCAGGCGGACAACAACAACTGCTGCCACATAAGATCCTCGTAGCACGCGGCGCAACTGCGCCACAGCCTCTCCTCACCCGAGGGAGGAGGGCAGGGGCGAGGAAGAATGGCGGTGTCAAACTGCCGATGCTTGAGACAGAGACCACGATGTCGGCGGAACTGCTGGACCGAGAAGAGGTCGAATCGCGATCTTGGGGACGAGGTGGGTCTGGGAAGGGGCGGAGGACACCCGCTCTTCCCTCGGCTCGGGCATTTTAACCGGGGACTGCGGCCCGGAAGGCACAGGCAGATCCTCGGTATCCACCGGGGGAACCGGTGAAGGAGGGTTGTCTGCTTCTCCAGTCGACAGCCCATCTAACGGATCGAGAAAAATCTCAACTTAGTCGACGGGAGTCTCAGCAGGCTGGTCTGACTGGGGCACCGTGAGGCCAGCAGCCTCAGCCGCAACCTCGACTGAAGTCGACGGTCGGCTGTCCAGGAAGGGACCTCCCGCTCCACGAAGCATGGCGGTGGGACTTATCTTTCGACTCCCTTTCTCTTGGGCGAGAAGAATGTCTGAAGGCCCTCTCCTTTCGTGAAAAGGATTGACAAAGCTCCTTGAACTAAGCGTATCTGAGGAACTCAGAGGCGCGGGATAAATGCGTGGCTGAGGAGGAGGAAGATCGGCCTGGGCGCCTCCTCCTCCTCGAGGCGGAATCAGCTGCTTGAGCTGTCAGTCGAGCCAGCCACCACAGACACACTAATGAGCCTCTTTGGATTTTACAGCGTGAAATGTTTCTCAGGGCGCCCGAGCTTCAATCGGGCAGTGCGATCGTCCAGGACATTGGCCGAGAAAGAGCAGCACAACTCGCAGGCCTGCAGGTCGTGATCTAGGCCTAGGCAGTAGACGCACGTGGAGTGTGGATCCGTCCTGGACATTTTCTGCCCGCAAGGGCACCTCCGAAAGCCGGGAACAGATTTGTCCATCGCAGCTGCGAGGGAAGAAGAAGACTGAAGTTTAGAAAACTTCAAAAGCAATTTCGGACAAACCGAAGAGTTAGATCCAATCTAAAATGCAGAGTGCTAAGGAGGGAACCTGAGCTTCCAAGCGGTAAGGAAGATCTGGCGTCATGGGGCGGAGCCGAGAGTTTTACCACCTGGGTGGGTGGCAGGAGCCAGCTTGAAGACCTTCCGGCAAGACTTAAAACGGCAAGGATACCTGCCAGAAAGTGTGGATGAACAACATATCCACGTCCCTAGAAACATTATTTTGGCAGTGGCTTTTTGGAGAGATTTGTGGACAGGAAGTAGCAGCCTCTTTGTGAGAGCCAGACCCATCATGTTCATAAATTCAACCTCCTCTTCAGCCTCCTCGGGTTCATTATAGGGGATGCTGAGGGTATGTACTATTTGCCTAACAAAAGAATAGTGGGATGTGTAATCCTCAGTATGCCTGGGAGGCAAGCCAAATTACTGCTTAGATGAACTGTCTCAGTTTCAGGGTTCCCCACCTCATCTTCATAATACATTACTTTCTCTGCCACAGGCAGTTGGTGTGAAACAGTCGGTGGGGGGGGGCAGGCGCATCATAAAGTTTCCACAGTCTAGAAGGCGAGAAAATATGCCATGCTCTTGTCCTCTGCTGAGGGCATTTGTCTTGTGCCCAGTGTCTGCTCCCTTCCTTTTTTGGGAGGAATGACAGAGATATGTTCTTCTTTTTGGTTTATTTTTTTTTGCAGACACTGTTTCCAGTGACTGGAGGCTTTTTTTTCTTTTGCCATCAGTGGACTGAAGGTTCCTGCTTTCAGACTCCCTGTGTTCTGAACCATCTTTACAATGCTTTTTTGATGGCTCTGTAGCTTTATCTTTTTCATCTGCTCCCTCTGACTGGGACTGCTGCTGATTCTAAGGGGAAAGGACCCTCGTCTAAGCCGTTACCGTGCTTTGGTGACAGATTGAGAAGCCATAAGGTCTTCTCTTTTTCTAGCCTTTTTCTTTTGTGTTTTAGGGCAAAACATTTTACAGAGTTCACAATTTACAAAATCGTGGTGTGGACCGAGGCACCCTCAACAAAGCTCGTGGCAGTCTGCTTTTGTCAGGAGCTAGAAGCAACTGGTACAATGTTTAAAGCCTGTCGGTCCTGTTCTTTTTTTTTTGGTCCGTCAGTCACACCAAACACTGGGACCACAGATATTTTTATTACCGGTTCCCAAAAAGAATTTTTCAGTCCGGTTCCCTGAAAAAGAGAATTCTGACAATTATTCTGTTTACCTCAAAATCAATAGTTCTAAAACTAAGGACGGAGATTTTGTTATAAATTTCAAGGATTTATCAGTAATTGCAGCTTGGTTCCCTCTATATTGGAACTGTGACTCTAATGCTGTAAAACCACTATAGAAAAGTAAAATAAGTGGCAATTTAGGAATAAAATATATTTTAATCACATAAATAAGCAGTTCCCCAAAGGTGAGAACAGCATTAGCTTGCAGTCCTCTCCAGTTCCTAGGAACGGATTGGGAACCACAGAATCCGCAATACACACAAATAAAATAAAAACAACCTAATTGATGCAGAATATCAGGAAAAAAATATTACGACAGAAATTAAATCACCGAACCATTCTGGAGGTCAGAAGAGTGGAGCTGTACTTTGCAGCAGAGAAACAAATCGGACTGTTGGTGAGAGTGTGGCCACAGAGCAGAGTCTGAACTTAATTCTAAGATTCCACAAGTTAGTATAAATTCTGTCTCCGTGGCAACCCAATCCAGTGAACTAACTGCTACTGTAAAGCCATACTGATGGATTCCTGGGGTTAGAACATTGAAAATGGCAAAAAAACAAACAAAAAACAGAAAGTATTCTCTAGTAAATTGCAATAGCCGAAACATTTTTATGTAAGTACATGCTGAAGTGTAGAGCTGCTCTTTACAGTAAATACTGTCCCAGACACCCTCAAGGGTACCATCAGCGACATGTCCAGTTGCGGTGAACTTTAAAGGAAAGACCTTTAATGAAATGAACTGCAGCCCAAGATGAAGGTCATTACAGCGTTTAATGCTGCTGAGCATGCATCCGGATCCCACACTCCATCTCCAAGGCCGGGGAGATTACGAAACGGTAAAAGAACTAGTACTTGAGGGATAATTAAAACAAAAAAAAAAAAAAAAAAAGACTTGAGGATCAACACTGATGGGAAGCTAAAGCTCAATATTTGCCAGCAGAGGGTAAAAACAAGTCACATGCTAAACCGTATTAAAAGGGCTATCAGAAGACTTGTAATTAATTTAAGCCTGCCATTTCATAAGCCACTGGAAAGGTCACACTTGGGACTACTGCATGTCATGATGGTAACTGCTCAATGGTCTTATCCTTTAATAAAATCAAATGAAATAAAAAATGATAGTATGGCAATTGAGAGAAACAGCTGAAATCAAAGAGGCCCCCGAGAATACTACGTCAACATACTTTTATACTGGATGAATATTATATAGCCCATATATTTTAGAAGTTGTAAATGGCTTTACATACTTAAATAATATTACAACTACTCTAGGCCTTCTTCTATAACAGGTCTTTTACATGATGCTGTAATAAAGCTAGTAGTATCCCTAGTCCTTGCCTACAAAGAGCCTCATTCAGCTTGGGGTGCACATTTTGAATAAAGTTAAGCACTGAACATTTCGACTCACATAAGCACTCTGGGAGGGAATGAGTTTTAAAGAGGCTGCCAAGGATGTCTCAGGTTCTGACTGTACCATCTGTCTCGTGTCCGAATACTGGAACTAGGCCTGGTAATGAACAGCTAATAGAATCAGGTCCTGATCTCTAAAAATAAACTGTGTGCTATAAACGGAGTTGATAAGACTGAAGAAGGCATGTATGCCCATTATTTCTGTGTCCCAATCAATGGGGCCAGCTTACCCTCTTCTGGTCAACAATATAACTATCTAGAGACTTTTTAAAGATGGTTAAACTGCCAACTTCTACATCTCCTTTGGTAGACAAAATAGTAGCAAATAGTACACGATATGTTTCAAGGAATAACTTAACGTAACACAATATGTACATGTTTATCTGACGCCACATCATGTCCTTATTTTTTTTTAATCGTGTTAATTGCCCAAGTCCCTATTATCTCTTTGTATGTTCATGCATTGCACAATATACTGGATGAACCCTTTATGATACAATGCCCTGGCCTTGAACTGTATTGTTATTTTCCAGCTGCATCTTGTCCTGTATGTTACTTGGCTTGTCTGTATGTAATCTAGCCCATTATGTGCCATCTTGATGTGCCTGAAAATGGTCCCTGGGACCAGCACACCAACCGTTTTAAGAAACAAATACATGCCATAGTTGCAGTTTGTAAACTTGCAATATAGTGTTCAAAAAATGTTAAAACAGATTTGCTTTCCAAGCAAATACTTACATAATCATCCTTCTTCGATCCATATGATGCTATGTAATCAGCGTGTTTTTCCAGAAACAGAGTCTTTGGAGCATCAGGTTTAATGACAACATCTTTTACTGGAGTCCCCTACAAGAAAGCACAACAGGAAACGTCTTAATCTACAGCTGAGGTCTTGCATAAAATATACCAGTTCAAAATGTAAGGACAGCACATGACCGGGTATGTGGCTATAAGGGGATAATGCACGCCTTTGGATGTTGTTAGGCACAAGGCATAGCAGAGTTCTGTGACCATACAAGTAGTGCATTATACACTCATGATCATACATCCTGCAGTGTGATATCCCACTTATAAAATGGGCTTTTAATTGTTAAAAGATTTTTCAGGTGAGGTGTGGTTTCAGAAAAATTAATAGTCATGTGACATGACTCAACCAATGAGGTTACAGGTCTTTCAATTCCCATTTTGTAACAGCTAAATAATAAACTGTGACCATGCCAGGGAAGCAGAGTTCAGTACTTTGAATTAAAGGTGCAGTTGTATGAACCAGTAAACTGTAAATAAAGCATTTAATATGGAGCTGCTGGCACAAGCTTAATTCTAGGCCATCCTATTCTTTATGCAATAAGTCGTGCCAGGGTGTGTATTGTTAAGTGGCTGGCTGGTGATTATTAAGGCTTTATATCCTCCTTGTGTATAAAAAGCAAAAAATGGGGATCGTTTTTACTATCTTGCCTCCAAGGTACTTCCTTGGTGTGGGGAAAAACGTTGCGAGTTACTGGAGGTATTGTACCAGTCCTCCAGCACCAGGAACGTTACTGCTCCATGCTCTACCTCCTTTGAACACTATCATCATACCCTGCCACACTTTTAAAAAGTAGTTATAAAGCCAGCCTGGCGATGTGGAGGGTTGAGGTACTGGATGTCACACCTCCCCCCAACCCAGTGGCCCGTGTTTGGGAACGAGCACGGGTTGGTGGACGGGAAGGGGGGGGAAGCAAGTGTCTGAGGGACTGCTCTAGTCTCCTGCGAAGGGAGGACTGCTTGCTCCACCGAATGACTGCCACTACATAGAGGCCTGGTGACAGTACAGGACGGGAGTAGCAGAAGAATGTTGGTGCTGCAGGACTCTGCAAAATGAACAATGTCGATGAGTGCACCTCAGCATGGGGAACAAAGAAAACCGGGAGGAAAAATGGTGACAGGACAGACTTATACAAAGCACTGCCTGACGATCCCTCACCTGGCAGCATCACCAAGACCCAGAGGCCAAAGACTGGATATGTGCCTCGGGGTGTGAGTGTGCGTGTGGAGGGCAGCCCCCCACCTGACTCCAACACAGGGGGGAATCCGTGAGGGTACTGTGGCCCTCAAGTAAGACCTATGGAAATGTAGGACGGTTGGGGTTAGTGGGGTAGGGCTGAAGGGTGCCCAGCCTGTCCTGGATATGGAGCATAAACAGAATATGAAAGAAAGAAAAAAAAAAAGTGGCCATAAACCAGAAAAGAAACATCTTAAATCTGCGAATAGCAAAATCACCAAAACAGAAGTGCTGCCAAGCAGTACTTCTAGTCCGCCCCATCAAAGGTCGCCGCCTCATGAGCACTGGGGAATGGATGGCGGAAGTGACACACTGGCAGAGGTAAGTGTGTCTGCCTGCATAAGGCTGATGGGACAGACTGCCCAGTTCCTCTCCTTCCTGTCCCTTGATAGGGTATGCTGCAAAGCATCTCATACAAAACTCCGACTATATTGTTAAGTCAAACATGGACCCTACAGGAGATATATTAGAATTGTTGCCCAAGGAGGGCTCTGTTAAAAGCAGTAACTGCCTCATGTATACCATTACCACCTCCCAAGTTTCTAGGAAACAATCATTGTATTAAAAAGATGAACTCCACTTAAATAAATGGGGTGCTAGTATATTGGGAGGAAGAAAATAATGAAGCCTTCAGTATCTTCAATTTAAACTAAAATCTGTGGAGGAACACAGTAGACAATCGGTAGGGATAGAGGGTACAAGTGATAAAAATACACGTCAATAAACAAGAGAGAAAAAACTATTTAGAATGCATACTCTTGAGGACTTCCGGTGATGTCATGAAACGAGCTGCAGCTTAAGAAGAGAAGCTCCCTCTGAGACCTTTCAAACTACCTCCTAAAAACAACGTTTAACTCGCAAATACCTTCTAGAACTGCCAAAGGAGGTAGCAACATGCCAAAAAAGAGAGGAGATGCGAAATATAGACTCCCGGAGAACCTGGATGGGGGAGATCTCAAGACGAAGAATCGGAGAGTGGGGACTCCCAGGCCTCGTCAGCCTCCCGCCACAGCACTACTACAACAGACCAGGTACCTTACATGCCGCTACGGAAACAAATGACACAAATGCTGGCTGAAATCCGTGACTTCAGAAAGGAGATGAGATCTACTGTGACCGCTCTCCGTACCGACACTGGCAAGCTTGAAAATCACCAAAATGCTAGCCAGAGCCAGGCGACTGAAATTGACAGACAGGTGGAGGAAGTGAAGCGGGCCATTGTGCAGCTACACAGCAACATAAAAGCCCTCCAGGACCGTGCAGAGGATGCCGAAAGCAGGAACCGCCGAAATAACATTCGGTTGCCTGGAGTCCCTGAGGGTGCTGAAGATACAGAAATGATCCAGTTTATCCAGAAAACACAGAGAGCTGCTTCACTTACCAGAAATGGTATCCCTTGAGATAGAGCGAGCACACCGCATCTTGCGCGGCTTCACGCCAGAAGCCTCCGACCCCTCGAACAATATTGATAAAATTCTTGAGAAATCAGGACAAGGAGACAGTACTACATACTGCCTGAAGCTCGGTGTGGTCCACTTTAACTCCCAAAGGCTGTACTTCGACAACGACTACGCGCCCGAGGTTATGGTGCACAGGAGAGCATACATCCCAATAATGAGAGCTCTTAAATTTGCAGGCCTTCGCTTCAGGACTCCCTACCCCTCCAAAATGGTGATCTACTTTAAAGAAGGCCCCCTCACCTTTGATAACACGGCAGCAGTGACCGCAGAGCTGAAAACAAGAAAAATAGAGGTGACCCAGCAGCGCCCTAGTCCCGAAACATCAATCGCAGCCAAACTCACACAAAGGGTCTGGAGCAACCATCAAAAAGATTCTAGGCAGGGGCTTAGAAGCCATACAGAAAATTGTGGGTACATTGAAGGCCAAACAGCTGCCTACGAAGAACAAAGAGGAAGACATGCAAGCGCCTGAAACCTGAAAAACAGCAAGTATACAATATGGACACAACCTAAGACTGCCTATCTGACTAGCTAAAAGCTTAGTAATTAAGTCAGGGATGGGGGGGTCAGTTCTCAATTAAAAGTTACCCGGGGCATTTAGAGGGAGGGAGGATGGGGGGGGGTAGGAGGGGATGGTAGGGAAGTGAGGGATGGTCAGAAGAGGGGAGGGGCCCGACCAATTATTTCACTACTGCTGCTACCCAAATGATATGCCGTTTGAGTTACGTCAGATACCATGCGACTCTCGGCTGAACCCCGTAAAAATTGAAACAAGGACACAGATACTAACTGAGAAGCTGGACTGAATGTCCGCCGATTAGTTGGGCCTTGTGGGAACGGCCATGCCTGGGGAAGAGAGAGAGAGAGAGAGAGGGAGGGAGGGGGAAGGAGGGAGAGGGAGGGAGAGAGAGAGAGGGGAGAGAGAGATATTTCGGCTGCCGTGACCTCGGGGAATGAGGAAATGGCTGTAAGCGACAGTACCAGGTTTGGGGAGATTTATTTAGGGGTGGAGGGGTTTAGATAGGTTTGAAGAAGAAGATGGTCAAGCTGAGGGAGGATCAGGGGAAGGGGAGCTGGGCTCATCTGATTCCACCCGCCACGCCTCCTCTCGGATCGTGGGATATACATGTGGGAACAGTTATTGAGCGACCCCTGGCACAACCCAGGGATTAAACAGCCAAGGGAACAATCATTCTTTGACTAGCCGAACGGAACTTATGCATGAATGTTAGGTCCTGCTAGTATCGCTACACAAATGGAGGGGGGTAGGTAGTCCTAGGTAACTTGGGAAGCCCAGCGAATACAATCAGGATTAATGCTGCTAAGTTTGCTAGGCTCATGGAGAGGCGGGAGTGTCCGAGAGAAACCTTGTCTCGTGGTCCCTTAGGCCTACCTCTAGTACCGGGAGATAGGGAAGATTGGAGAAGGGGGAGACCCAGTACACGACCCAGCCATCTGCAGGAGTACTAGCCAGACAGGCTAACTGCTGGAGCCACAGGGGATGAGGGGGGAGAAAAAGGGGGAAGCACTACGGGACCTCTTAGGAAGTCTGACAGATTTGGAGGTCTGACGTGGAGCGGACTTGCGCCGCTTCAGCTGATATGAACTGCGACCCCGGGTTCCTGAATTTGGGGAGTCGTGCACTTGGTTCTTAATGTCCTCCATATACAACTTCAACCAATGACGCCACCCCTGGGTTAGAGCCTGGCTTGGTGGTGGGGAGGTGGGGTAATGGGGTGAAGGGTGATGGGGGAGGGGGGTTGAGGAGATACCCTAAGCAACTACTACCCATTCCAAAGACCTGGGTCACTGAGGTCCCCCAACCCAGACACACCCTTGTGAGATCTGAGACAGATTTGATAGCATGACTAATGAAAGAAAGCTACCATCAGACCGTCCTCCTGACTGCCTACTCATTCCTTAATCCACATAGAGGCCGGTGACCCTGAAGGAAAGAACTCCCTGAGGCTGACCGAAGAACCCTTCGGAGTGGGGGATTTAGAGCTGGTCAGACAGCGCAGACCCCAAAGCGCCGCTGGGATGTGGACACTTAACAGATGTCAATGCTACGGGGTCCCAGGTCATTTCACCCAAGTCAGGTGGGGAAGATGGATGTGAGGGGAAAGGAGAGATACCACAGAGACTTTTGGGACAGTCTGCCACCCAGGCTGACCTTGAGGGGGGTACTGAGCGGGGGGGGGGCATACTCAAGACCTGTTGTGATACCACGTTGCTCTGGATTTTGAGACTAAGCAACTTCAGAGATGTCACGGCTGGCGTGGACCTCGAGCCCAAGTCCGCTAACTACTGGGGGGGCACAGGGCCGGGGCAGGCTGCCCTTTCCCTCTTGATCCTTAACAGTGGTTGGCCTACAAATAGCCTCGCATATACAAGTTGGGAAGGCTTGGAGACTGCTGTGGGGTTGAGGCCCTGCTATGGTGCTGTTGCGGGAAGGGGCAGGACCGGGGCCTAAACCATGTAACATATAAAAAAAGTAATATATCCTACCTGAGGACTGAACCTGTATCGTGGGGAGGGGGCGTGGGAGCCTCACTATTACTCTTGGGGCATTGGCATCTGTCCCCCCCCTTCACACCCCTCCTGGGTGGGGTGGGAGGTGAGCTGGGCCTTGGGATGGATGTACCCCGTCTGGGTGGAGGTCTGCTTTCCTCCAGAGCATAGGCACCTCCTCTAGCTTTCTTGTGATCTCAGGGACGTCTGCAGCTCGACCGTATTTGCCACCTATCCCACTTATCCTTTCCCTAATAGGCACTTTAAGTGCCAAAGGTGCAAGATGTTCTAGGGCTTCTGAGGTACGGACATATCCTTACCGTAGGATCAGGGGTCTGCCCTGATCAGTGGAAGTACCAGATTATCTAAGTTACTTTTAGAGAGACCATGTTGGGTGTAGTATGTTTGATAATCAAAAACAATCACTAACAATGTATGTTGTCATGTTGTTGTATTTGTCCTAAAAAGGTCATCAGGTCCCCTCAAGATTACCTACAAGTGCTTAATCTAAATCAAATAGAGGGGAAATCCCACAAAAAGGTTGGCAGGATGGGGAACAACTGGCTAAATGAATCTCAATAATGTACACGCCCAAACTGAAATTACTGTCCCTGAACGTCAATGGCCTCACTTCACCTATTAAACGATCCAGGACACTAGCCTTTATTAGAAGGTCTAAAGCAGACCTAGTATACCTCCAAGAAACCCATATGAATTCTGTTGAACACAAAAAACTAACCAAGTTAAGCAGAGGACAGATTTATTATTCCTCCAGTAAAGAAGGTAGAAGAAGAGGTATGGCTATAATAATACCTCCACATACCCCATTCAAGGCGGAATGCACCTGGTCGGACCCGGAAGGTAGGTTGGTTATGGTACAAGGAAAAACTTAATCAACAGGTGACCCTGGTGAATATATATCTAACCCCAGGCATCTCCGTCTCCCTACTGAAACCCTTATTAGATAAAGCCATACAAAAAACAAGGGGAATCCTCTTGCTGGCACGTGACTTTAACCTGACAGTTGATCCCGTAATTGATACTTCCAATGGGAAGCCCCCTAAATTAACAGCTACTCAGAAGTTCTTTAAAAAGTTTCTGATGGAGATGGGATGGTGTAACATTTGGAGGAAGCTGCATCCTCAATCAAGAAACTACTCCTACTACTCCTCTGCTCACCACACCTACTCACGCATAGACCACACGTACACCCAGGTGAAAAACTTGGGAGCCCTGTGGGATGCCCGACTGGGAGACATTTCTATATCAGACCACGCTCCTCTGGTTTCCCTTTGGGATCTGGGGCTTCAACCTAAAAACACGCAATGGAGACTAAACCCATACTACCTACGTTCAAAACAATTTCGTGAATTCCTCTCAGAAAATATATGTATACTGGGATGCATAGGGAGAGGCATCAGCAGCAGAAAACAGGAAGTTGTTATCCCTCTGTACAGACAGTTGGTGAGACCCCATCTGGAATACTGTGTCCAGTTCTGGAGACCCCATCTCCGCAAGGACATAGACAGGATAGAGGCAGTCCAGAGGAGGGCAACTAAAATGGTGCGGGGTCTGCAAGAGAAGCCGTATGAGGAGAGACTAAAGGAGCTTAATATGTATACCCTTGAGGAAAAAGGGAGAGGGGGACATGATAGAAACTTTCAAGTACCTCAAGGGAATCAACAAAGTCCAAGAGGGTAGCATCTTTCAGAAAAGAGACTTGCAAGAACAAGGGACACAATTTAAAGATAGAAGGTGGGCTGTCTAGGGCAATGTGAGGAAGTATTATTTCACAGAGAGGGTAGTGGATGCATGGAACAGCCTTCCTGAGGAAGTTGTGGGGTCTAAAACTGTGGGAGAATTCAAGAATGCATGGGACAGACATAAGGCAATTCTTGTGGGGGGCAGGAAGATAAAGGCTGTTGGTTAACTAGGATCTGTGGCCTATCCTGTAGGTAGGGAAATGGGCAGACTAGATGGGCCTAGCGGTCCTTATCTGCCGTCAAAGTCTATGTTTATATGTTTCTATGAAAAGGTCACTGAAATTATATCTGACAAACCCCCCATGGATGCCCCCCGGCGATTCACTGGGACACTATCAAGGTAGTACTTCGAGGGCACATAATTAAGCATACTGCAGAATTAGGGAGACAATGCAAAGAACATAGAGCCAAGCTGGAGGACACTCTTCACTTCCTGCAAATGGCTCATAAACAAGGAGATGAGTCAATACTCCCTCAGCTGCAACAAACCAAGCTTGAATTGGACTGCTTGATCCAACAGCAAACTGAAATTGCCTTGACCTTTCTAAAGCAACAGTTTTATGAAGTGGGCCCAAGAGCCACACGACTGTTGGCCTACCAAATTCGAAAACAAAAAAAGGCATCCACGATTGCATCTATTCAACACCAGACAGGGGGCCAACCTCCTACCAAAACGCACGATATAGCAGAGGCCTTCACCTCGTACTACAAAGCTTTATATACTCCTGAACATTCATCATCCCCACAGCAAATAGCAGACTATTTGCGCTCTATCACACTACCGAAACTCACAGAGGCACATAGGGAAACCCTTATATCCCCAATAAAGGAAGCGGAGACAGCCAACGTTATTGCCAGTGCCAAGTCCCTTAAATCGCCTGGGCCAGACGGCTATGGCGCGGAGTTCTATAAAGCTATTAGGGCACAAATCTCTCCCACACTTTTACACGTGTTCAACTCAGTTTTGGAAGGAAGCCCCAAAATCCTGGTCATATGCAACTATCTCCGTGATCCCCAAACCAGGTAAGAACCAGGTAAGAATACACAACTCTGTGCTTCATACAGACCCATATCGGTACTCAATCAAGACTACAAATTATTTATGAGTATATTAACTCACCGTCTGGACCAGGTTCTCCCTCTGTTAATACATAAGGGCCAAACAGGATTTGTGAGATCCCGCACCACCACTGATAATATCAAACGTTCCCTTCATTTTTTAGTACATGTGCTGCCGAAGCATTTGGTCCATCAAATGCAAACAAACAAATCCCCATCGATACTAGTCAGCTTAGATGCCAAAAAGGCATCTGACAGAGTGGCCTGGCCCTTTTTATACCCAACACTCCATAAATTAGGCTTCCCCACTCCCCTAATTAAAGTCCTCCAAAACATATATTCTGCACCCCAAGCATGTATAAAAGTAAACGGACATCATTCCAGTTACTTCCGCCTACAAAGAGGGACTATACAGGGATGCCCACTAACCCTCTTACTATTTGCAACATTTATCGAACTGCTAGTCCAACAAATCCAGGAATCCCAAAGAATAGAAGGAATACAAATAGGAGACTCAGAACACTACATCGCACTGTATGCGGATGATATACTTCTATACCTCCAAAACCCCGAAAAAAATCACTCCCCGCAGTGAAACAGATCCTGGACGCTTTTGGCCTGGTGTCAGGGTACAAACTAAATCTTGCCAAAACAGAAATACTCACTTTTCACTAAACCTTGCCAAAACAGAAATACTCACTTTTCACTACACTCTCTCATCGAGTACATAAGACACCATCCCAGGTAGGTAGGACCTGCAAAAAACGGAAGTACTTGGGTATATATATACCTCAAACACCCACAGCATACTACAAACATAACTATGCCCCCTTTATGACTCAGTTGAAATCAGACCTACAGCCATGGGCGACTTTACCCTTAAGCCTAACTAAGAGAATTGAACTGGTCAGAAAGATTGTCCTCCCAAGAGCTCTATATTTATTTAAAAATATACCCATACATATACTGTTAAAGGCCTATCGAGAAATGAACCGCTTAATATTAGAATTCATATGGGCCAATCAAAGGCCCAGAGTCCGCCTAAAGATCCTCATCTTGCCACGCCAAGACTGGGGCTTAGCACTCCCTGATTTAAAACTATATCAACAGGCGGCGACCCTGTCACACATAATGGCCAGGCAAAACAAAACCTCCAACCCACATTGGCTGGAAATAGAGAGAATTCTATTGAATGACCACGCTTACTTTCAAATTCTGTACCAACAAGCAACTGACAAGAGAACACACCAGCCCTTAAATCTTCGGCTCGCAGACCACTTCAAAAATTGGCAATCTATTAAAAAAAAAAAAAAAACACCAGCAACTGGCCTCCTTCCAAGTACTCATATGCCCAATCTCCAGCATAAGCGACTTCCCCCCCCCGAACAACATAGATAGACAGCTTCCAGCACTGAGAGAGATATGGCCTAAAATACCCGTTACAGATAATGACACAGGGCAGAATTTGGACGTTTGCAGACATCCAAGAAAAGTATAATTTGCCCCACAAGGATTTCTTCCACTATCTTCAACTCTGACACTACGCTGAGAATCTTCCACAGGTGTTGTGGAACCCTGAACAATACCCAACCTTAATTCATAGCCAAATCCATCTGAACAATATGCTGAAACAGGATCACCTGATATCATCATACTATCAAGCACTTAACTCGCAGAGGGATTCCCTCACTAAGAACATACGTCTGCAATGGAGCCAGGAATCGGGATACCAAATTTCTCTCGAGGACTGGCGTCGAGCATGCACTCTTTCATCCCGAGTGACTAGCTTGCACCAGTTGTGTGAATATGCGTGGAAGAATCTGGTAAGATACTTCAGAATGCCAGTAGTCACAAGCCACTATTTACCAAACAATCCAGCAATATGTTGGCGCCTGTGCGGAGAACTTAGGGCAAATCACACTCACATCATGTGGTCCTGCCCGGCCCTTAAACCGTTTCTTTCAAACTTCCAGTCTCACCTACAAGAAATAATGGATCCCCAACTATGCCTGACGCCGGAGATGTTCCTATTCTTTATCCTCCCCAGAACACTAAAAGGTCCCAACATCAGATACCTACTCCTTCTCATTACGGCAGCAAAGAAGGCAATCACGAAGCTATGGCTGACTGCTAAAACCCCCACGATACAAGATTGATGGGACATCAGAAAACAGATATACAACATGGAAAAAATAACACACAATCTGAATGAACAAGAAGAGAAGTTTACCACTAGATGGATTAGATGGCAGATATACTATATGCTAAAAGATTTCACCTTCACCCCCTAGGAAACCCGAACATCTCTGACTAACCTACCTCCAGTCTGAAACAGTCGAGCCATTGACGCCAGGGACGAGAGGACAGGTTATGTCTTTCCTTTTGATAATGGGAAGCCAATAAAGCGTTACCAAGTTCAAGGAAAGAGGGCGGTACAACGGACAGGGTGAGAAGTGTATTAAGGCAATGGGCACAAGAAAAAAAATACGAGGCTTCACTACCTATAGAGTGTAACCCAGAAAGGGAGGTGCCATTAAAGGTTTCAGCTGTTCCCTGTGGGAATGGTTATTACAGACATAATCAAATAACTCTATCCTAGGTGCTATTACTTATCTATTAACAGATTGTATCATGATAACCTGAATACTGAGTGACCAGTTACAAACAACTTATTAACCTTATAAGTTAGAGGATACACTAAGCTATGCAGATAAGCCAACAGGGACCCAAGATCTAAGAGAGACTCATCTTTCATTATTGATTTACGATTAATTACTAATATCCCAATCCCTGTATGTAAGATAAATACATAAACAATCCTCTTTATGTATATATGTAAACCTACATATTCTGCTTCTTAGCTAAGGAAATGTAAAGTATAAATGAACTGAAACGTATGAGACCTGATGACATGTATGTATATATGTTGAAAACTCAATAAAAATGACATTTAAAATAAAAAAAAAAAAAAAAAAAAACAGAATGCATACTCTTAAATGGCAGAAGTCTCCAAAACAAAATGGATGAATTACAAGCACTGATGGAGGAGAAAGAAAAACACCCTAAGAGCTATTGCTGTGACCTGTTGGAGCAAACACAATATTTGGGGAAGAAGATCGAGAGGTATAACCTTTTTTAACAGAGATACAAGAAGAAGAAAAAAAAAAAAGGTGGAAGGACTGTGTTATAAAATAGACTACAATCTCATGAAAAAAAAAATGAAAAGGGGCTCACATACAACAGAAACATTATGGATCCAAATTACTAGTAATCACTCCAAAGCCCTCCTTGTTAGTCTATGCTATAGACCCCGATTCCAAAAAGAAACTTCATTGGAAATGTTGGTAGAAATTGAAACAGGGGACCTTATATTTTTAGGGGATTTAAATCTTGAATAAACAAACAGGTCTATTAAGTCAGCATCCACTGTAACTGAGAGATGCCTACTCTATCAAGAAGAACAATTACATGCTAAAGAATGGACCAGAGGAAACGGTTTACTAGACATAGTCCTAACATCTGAAAATATTAACATAAATAACTGTACAACAGGGTGCTGTTACGTAATGATGATCACAAGACAAATGACATATCACTGTATCAATACAGGGATCACTAAAGATTTCCAATATAATAAAATGGAAATAGACAATATCAAACAGACTTTGGAGAACTTAAATTGGGCTAAATTACTTGACATTATTACTGATATATGCACTAATCACACCACAAAAAATCAAGAAATACTGTATATCAATCAAAATATCAGGCCCAAATGGCTGACAAAGAAAATCAAATGGCTAATAAAAAATTAAAAAAACATCATCTTACTTAGGGTTCAACGATAACATAAAATAGGCCAAATATAAACAAAATAAAAAAAGTGTAAACAAGCTATCAAAAGAGGGAATACCTCCAGAAAGGTGGAAGTGATCCTTCCCCTGTACAACTGCTTAGTTAGGCCACACCTCGAGTATTGTGTGCAGTTTTGGAGTCCACATTTAAAGAGGGGTGTTACACTCCTAGATAGGGTCCAAAGGAAGGCAACCAAAATAATCTGGGTCCTGGGGGAAGAAGACCCATGAGGAGAGGCTCAAGGAGCTAGACATGTACACCCTAGGGAGAGGAGGGACGGGGCACGATAGAGGTCTTGAAGTACATGAAAGGGATCAATAAGGAAGGCCCAATCAGGGTGCTCCAAAGGAAAGGGGGAGGGGCAATGAGAGGTCACGGTTGTAAGCTGGAAAGGGGCAGGCTCAGAGGGGAGAGGAGGAGGTGTTATTTGACTGAAAGGGTGGTAGAGCCATGGAATGCGCTGCCCAGGGAGCTGGTAGAGGTAGAGACTGTGGACGGGTTTAAGAGGGGATGACACAGGTACAGGAGGAGGGTAAATTTGACTAGGCCCAATACAGGTGGAACATCTAGGACTGGGGACAGTATAACCTGGGGAGACACTAAAATCGGCCCCCAGTGGGGGAGCTGAAAATCGAGCAGACTCGAAAGACCGTTAGGCCTATTCTGCTGGCATTTTAGTATGTTAGTAAACGCTCTAAAAAGGAAATGGAAATTATGCTTGCATCCAACTCAAACAAAAACAACAGTAAATCCTTTTATAGGTATATAAATTCATTCAAAAACACCAAGAGTATGGTAGGTCCCCTTGTAGTAAATGACGAAATTATCAGTAATCATTCAGAGATGGCCAATATTTTGAATTACTATTTCTGTTCCTAATTTCCAACACAAACAAAGAAATATACAACAAAGGACATAAGACTAACACAAAATATTACAATTCCTACAAATAAGAGAAAAATCAAAAAGCTTAAAGCAGCAGTGCAATGAAAATGGGCTACAATTTGACCACGCCTTTTTTCTTCTTAATTGATGCCAGATGTCTTTCAGATTATACTGGTGGTGAAATTTTTAGTTTCCGTTATAATTTAAGAATTTGATGAAAGTTTTAAAATAATTATTTCTCAAGAAAAAAAGATGGCCACCTCAGTTTTGCACTGAAATAATATTGAGAACCCGAGGAGGGTAAGAATCCAAACAAAAATGCAAATATACTGTACACAGTATAGAAAACATCCAGAAAACCCAAATCAACAGTTCTGCAAATATTTTTCATAACCACAGCAGAAAAATTTGCTTTTTGGAAAAATGTATTTTGTTGCACGGCTGCTTTAAAGAAAATTCATCACCAGGACCAGACAAAACATCCGGTAGGTTCCTAAAATTAGTGATACATGACAGTCTTATGTCACGAACCCACTCCTAGGGGTTGGGTCCACCGAGTTCACAGTGCCTCCCTAAGTGCAACTTGTGACGGGGGGTCATGAAAAACCCTCCTTGCGCCCTTTTAGAGTGTTCACTGATTTCACAACTGAGCACTCGCCACGAGGGCCCAGGGCTTCCTCTATCTGGGTAAGGGTAAAATACAGTCTGTAGCCAGGTGAGAACCCTCTTTGGTTGCTGCGCTGGGGGAAAATACTAGGCATTATGAGACCTTCGGGGCTGCTCTCATAACCCTGGTTGTGTCTTCTCCCACAGGGGTGCAGGAACCTGACCCTACCTTAGGGTCCCAGAGTCCCTTCCAGGATCCTAGTCTTGGTAGTATGTGGCACCTTAGCACTGAACACATGTGTTACTGACTGAATAAACTTTTCCAAAACCTTCACACACAACAAATCACTCTCAGGCAGAAGTACTTTAAAATAAAAGCAAGGTCTTTTACTGATTACCTAAAGAATTACCAACAAACCTACAGATAAATGATTTAGATATCTGGTTACAGGATAACAACAAAAAAAGTTGGAAATACACACAAAACAAACTGTAAATTAACTGGATAATTTCTACCTTTTTGGTAGAGAATCAAGAGTCCCAAAAATAAGTGAGTTTTGCAAAGTCCCCCTTTCTCTCTGCTGTGTCTCAGAATCTGCACTCTTCTTGTGGTGGTCTTCAGTGTGTCTGGCAGTCTTCAGTGTGACAGGAAATTTGGCTTCAGCCCAAAGTCTCTGTTTTAGAGGGCTTATATAGCCCTTTTTGCAGTCTGCAAAACTGGCCTGATTGGCTAGTGGCCAACTGTCCATCTCTAGACCAGCAGAGGTCTCGCTTGCTCTTTCTCAAAATTTTAAGAGAACCAAAATTAACAGTGTTTTGCTTTGCTACAGCCCTACCTCCCTAGGGTTGCTTTTGATCTGCATTACATCCCTAGCAATTATTAAAATGGAGATAGAATGTGGCTGCTGGCAGGAAATTTAACAACAGCTTCCCAGTCTGGGCATTTGCAGAACCCTGCTCTACAGCTGTTTCTCTTTGAAATTCAAAGTATTATAAACACAGGAGATGGCCCTTTCATCTCCTGTCATTTATGGAATCTTCCCCTTTGATCAGCTACCAGGAAATTCCAACTCCTGTTTACCTCTAAGCAAGCCTTTGTCCCTTTGTCCTAGGCAAGGGGAAACGTTAGACACTGAAATACACATCAACTCTTCCCAACTACTCTTTCAGTAACATGAGCATCTTTTCTGACAAACCATATGTCCTGGCCTTTTGGGAAATTAAAGAAAATTACAGAGAAGTAGGACTAATGTGGCCAAATCGCAACAGTAGTACTGCTCAAACAAATTTTTGAATCATTTTTCAATGCTGGTACTATCTCTAGTGATTGGAATAGTGCTGTAGTTGTTCTAACAATATTCAAAAAAGGCAATAAACGTTCACCCAACAATTACAGATCAATTAGTCTCACACTAGTCCCGGTAAGATAGCAGAAGCTATAACAAACGATAAAATCAACATTCAGTTTAACAAATATAGACCCTGATCAATATCGATTCACGGCAGGTAGATCATGCATCACCAACCTGCTTTTTGTAATAAAAATCAGTAACTCTCCAGACAACAAAACACTGTGTGCTATTATTTCCCCATCTCTCCCTGCTTTTAAATGCCAATCTAAGCCGATCTCCCCCTCCCCTTCCCACCTCCCCTGCCCCTCATTCTTTTACGACCCCCCACTTCCCCTACTCCCCCTGAAATATCCACCTTACACGTCTACTCTCCTTTACTACTTTTACACAATTTTCTTTCTCTTCTGAAAAGTTATCTATTTTATCTTAATGCACTATACTCTTCGTAATACGTATGACCTGAAAATCTAACTATTCAATGTAATTCGCATTGCACCGTGTACTGCCTAACCTGTTGCTGGCACTTGTATAGGATTTTATATATTCACTTGTATATTAAAGCATACATTTCCTCTGTATGTAATTGTCACCCATATCCCCTGGTCGCACCTGGAAATGAGCCTTGGCTCAGTGCGCCTTTCCTGGTTACTAAATTTTAAATAAATAAATATTTAGACTTCAGTAAGGCCTTTGATTTTGTGCCTCACTGGGCAATTATAGAAAAAATGGAAACGGCAGAAATGGATCAAAGACCAATTAAGTGGCCAGGAAAATGGTTATCCACAAGAACCCAGAAGGTCGTCATACCTGGCTGTAAATCAAACAGTGGAAAAGTCACAAGTGGTGTTCTGCAGGGGTCAGTTTCAGGCCTTTTTAATATTTCAGATCTTATCAAACATTTAACATGCGGGCCTACCAAGTATGCAGATGATTCTCAACTGGGGGGCCTCTCAGCTGCTGTGGAACAATGTCAAATAATCCAAACAGATCTGGATCATATATCTGACTGGGAAGAAAGGTGGGAGATGAAAGTCAACATAGAAAAATGTAAAGTAATGCACCTGGGTGCACATAACCCCCACCAGGGATACATGTTATGCAGTATCACCATGTTAACAACCACTGATGAAAGGGATCTGGGGGGCGTGGTAACCGAAGACCTGGAAAACTCTAGACAGTGTAATGAGGCCATCCCTTGAGAAAATAAAATGATCTGGTGCATAAAAAGCAATGTAACTGGTGGGTTACCCCAGGGGTCAGGTTGGTGATATTTTTGTGTTATTAGCACTGTGCGGTGCCTCCATATGTAACCCCCTACTGGGACCTGGGCTCGGGGAGAAAACTGTTGCTCGGTATTTTGGCTAGGTTTGACTTCTAGTCAGGGGCACCCAAGTAACTCCAGACCCAGGAAGCAATAATTGTAATATCCAATACCAGAAGTTGGGATTCTAAAGTGTGGTTTTTATTCACATCCAACAGAATAACAAAGCATAGATGGACCCCCTCGGGGCTACACTCCTGGTAATGCAGAATTATGGAGATCAGAACACATCTTCTTTACACTAAAACCCTCAGGTCTTGAAACACTCTGAGCACTCTGCCCTAACTCAACTCTTTTTCGGTTTCCCTAGCTCGGCTCCACTGCCAGCCCTTTGGACACTTTCCATAAAGCATGGAACATTTACTGGTCGCTCCCTAAACCACCTATGAGCACTTCTGGTTCCATCAGGGAATCTTCCTCATCAATCCCACATCTGGGTACTTTCCTCAGGCACTGGCCATATACCTGAGAGAAAGCAACAGGTGTCCCAAAGCAAACCCGTAGAGGTGAATTTGGTTACTACTGATGGGGGGGGGGGGGTGTCTCCGACCTCTCGCTCCCATAACTCATACCTGGCCATTTCTCTGGACTGTAACACCTCATCCTTAAAAACACTTGTGTAGATTCTCTTTAAATGTATGTCGCATCCAATCTACTGTTTTTCCATCCCATTAGTGCTGAACTTGCATATACTTAAAAAGTGTCTGTGTCCATTACTGTAGACCCCCCAAAGAGTTAAGCAGTCCAATCCCCACATCTTCCTAACTGTACTTGGCTGTCTTTTCCTGACCCCACAGTAAGAGTCACTTTAGTTTCATCTTGTCTCAGGCAAAAACACATTGGCCCTTTAGCAGAGCGAACTCACCCCTTGGTTGCAGGTGCCCCACAGGCATTTTCTCTTTAAAGAAATCTCGTCCAGAACTTCTGGTGCCTCAGCACGAATTTAAACTCAGACAGCTTCTTGTTTCCTAGCCGGACCAGAGGGTTTGCCCCTGGAAACAGGCTAATTCCATCCCCCATCCTTGCAGGGATGGGCACCTGAACCACTGAAAGTGGTCTTTACCACTTCACTTGGCTCTTCTCGTGTTCTTCCCCAGGTGAGAACACACACCTCTACAAAAAAATAGCTCTTTAACAGAGCCTAGGTCTCTGAGGGCCTGCTTACAGCAGAGCACCTCCTTCCTCTACTACAGATTGCAACAGACTGATTTCAAATTCCCCAACGTTCTACTGTAACCTCCAACTGCAACATTCCAGTGTGGCTTATGCAGCTGTGACAGTTCTAAAATGATGTCATCCCTCAGTCTCAGTTGAGACTGAGAACACAGTGAGACAGTGTGAAATCCATTTAACTGGAGTTTCACAAGCTGCATGTCCCTGCCTGCCACTAGGTCTAACTGGGATTCTAGTAACCCCAGGTAAAAGGGGGGTTACAGAAACATGTTTGCACAATAAAAATATATTTCTACTTTATAGGGCTTATTTCCAGTCACATCTAGACTACATCACTCCCATTTTGGTGAAAAGATATTGGACACATTGAGAAAATCTGAAGGAAAAAAAAAATCACTTAATCAGCATCTGGTACACAAAACAAGACCAATCAAGAAAGGTTCTCAAATCCAAACAATGTCACTAAAACCACGATAACTCAGGGGAGACCTAAAACAGATGACATGACATCATGAAACAACCAGTTTTCTAAATTAAACCTAGACTTCAAATAAATTTACATCAGCACTAGAGGACACCCATTACAAACTACAGGGAAAAAAAATTCAACACAATAAAGAGAAAGCTTTACTTCGTACAAAGGATCATAAATCCATGGAATGCACAACCTCTTGAAATAATATCAGTAACTCAAAACAAGAATTCAAAAATAAATTGGGTACATACTGTACATTAAGGATGGAGGATAATTAAGCTACTACAATAAGAAAGGAGCAAACATGGGCTAACGCTTTCGAAACTCCATCACATCCTTAGTACTAAAGGATTTAAATGCATGCCCCAGGGGAGAGAGGCACATGTATGGACTCTGGAACGTGGTCATCCATGTCTGGTTTCCATACCATAGGGTTCCACCATTGGTGGACAGGTAGCTCAGGCGGCCCCGGAATCCAGTCGGACTCGAGAGGTGTTATGCAATGCCAGATCCATCAAAAACGAGACTGCAATAACTGCAGATCTTGTTGGGGTAGCGCTCTGTTTTAAGACCGAACTGGACCTCACAAATGTGCCAGTTGAGGAGACCAACTCATTCGAGTGTACCATGGTAGCAGGTGTAGTCTGTAAGATCATTCTCATCTACTGTCCACCTGGGGATAAGAAGCAATTCCTTCAGGAATTAGAGGACTTCATGGTCGACATGGCATTTGAGTCGTCCAGGCTAATGGACCTGGATTGACGATGAACTCTCACGATCTGGACAAGACTTCCTCCAATTGATTATATCACTGGGTTTTACACAGGCAGTTGCCTCTGCTGCCCATAAGCACAGTCACTCCCTTGACCTAGTTTTCCTCCTGGAGATCAAAACCTCCAACTTGGTGGTGGAACCGGACGGATGGTCAGATCACCACACTGTGGGGTTCAGTTTTTTTGCACCCCCCCAATAGGTCGGCCCCTGTGGAGATGGTCAGATACCACCCTTTATGGGATGTGAGCCCTGATGGCCTAGCGGTGGCACTTGATCTATCGGTAATTCCGGAGGCAAGCAGGAGTCCAGAGAGCCTGGTGCAGGCCTATAATAAGGCGATTACTATGGCCCTGAACTCTATCGCTCCTGTCAGAGTTCGTCCTCTCTCCCTTCGCTCTCAGTCCCCATGGTTTGATGGGACTTTAAGGGAGTTGTGGCGATGTGGACGAAGGTTACAGCATTGCTGGCGGACATCTGCCCTGGAGGCTGACCACCTTAGACTGACTGGAACATTACCAAGTCTATCAATCAGCAATTACCCGTAAGAAGGCAGAGTTCCTGTCCGGGGAGATTGTTGCTGCTCAGAACAGACTGGCTCAGCTCTTTTGAACTGTGGAAAGGCTGTGCAACCCAGCTGGTCCCCAGTCTCAAAGAGCGTTCTCACAGACTGAGTGCGGTGAGCTTGCTCGGTTCTTTGCGGATAAGGAGGCCAGCATCAGGGTGGAGATGCACCCGGCACACTCTATGGGACCTGCTAGTGATCAGTGTATGATCACTCCTTGTTTTATCTGGAGTTCCTTCAACTGGCTGGAGTTTTGGGATGTTGTGTGGATTGTCCAGTGTATGCGTCCAACGTGCTGTAATTTGGATCCTGGCCCAACTTCCCCGATTAAGGGTTGTTGTGACAGCATTGGACCTGTCCTTGCAAGGATAGTCTGTTGAGTTTCCCAGCTCCCTGAAGGAGGCGGTGGTGACATCTCTCCTGAAGAAAGCTGCTCTGGACCCAGGCTGCCTCGCGAACTACAGACCATCTCTAACCTTCCTTCTGTTGGGAAGGTGATTTAGAAGTTGACGCTACAACTGGGGAACCATCTGACCATCCACGACATTTATGAACCTCTCCAAACCGGTTTTCGCAACAGGCACAGTACCGAAACCACACTGGTTCGGGTGCTCAATGATCTCTTGATGGCAAGAGATCAGAAACGCCATGTTATCTTGGTACTTCTTGATGTCTCTTCAGCTTGTGACACCATGGACCAAAGGGTGCTCCTCGAGTGCCTGAGGTTCATCTGTGGCTAGTCTGGTACAGTTCTCAGATGGTTTAAGTCCTTCCTCACTGGCAGAACTCAGAGGGTGGTGTCGGTGATTTCTTCTTCCGACCCTTTCTCTCTGCCATATGGGGTCCCCCAGGGCTCGGTGTTGCCCCCTGTGCTGTTCGCGGTGTATATGCTGCCCTTCGGAGACATTGTAAGATGGTATGGGCTGAGGTTTCACTGCTATGCTGATCATACCCAGCTCCACCTGTCTTTTGCACTCGACCAGGATAGTGTGCATTTGGTACTTAACAACTGCCTCGCTGAAATCCAGGATTGGATGAATTCCAGCTGGTTGAAGCTGAACTCAGGAAAGACTGAGGTGATGGCTGTGGATCTGGGTTACCAGACAGAGGGGTTGGGGGCTGGTCAGTCTACCAGAATTTGTCTGGAAGGCACCCAGCTTCTTTCCTCTGAACGGGTGAGAGACCTGGGGTTGATTCTTGATGATGGACTGACACTGCGGTCTCAGGTGTCAGCAGTAATCAAGTCCTCTTTTTACCATCTAAGGAACATCGCTAGGATGAAGCGCCTAGTTCCATCCAGTGACCTACCTATGCTGATCCACATCTTTGTGACCTCACACCTCAATTACTGCAACTCCCAGTACCTAGAGCTTCCAGGGGTTGATATCCACTGCCTGCAGGTAGTGCAGAATGCTGCGGTCTGGCTGCTGATGGGGACTCCTCGGGTATGTCACATCACCCCAGTGCTGCACGAACAGCGCTGGCTGCCTATTCAGTGGCGGATCACCTTCAAGGTCGGGCTTCTGACCTATAAAGCCCCACACAGACAGGGCCCAGAATAACTAAAAGAGCTGCTGTCCCCTACTGACTCGGGCGACCGCTCCGCTCAGCTGACGAGGGATTGCTGGAGATTCCCAGGGTATCCCTGAAGACATTGGGGCCCGTGCATTTATGTATGCGGCCCCAGCCCTGTGGAATTCTCTACCCCATCAGTTACGGGAGTGCACAACCGTGGAGGGCTTTAAAAAACACCCTAAAGACCTACTTATGGTGCCAAGCTTTTATAAATTGATTTTAGCTCTGTACATATTTTTATTGTGATTTTACTGAGTTATTTATTCTTGCTGTACAGTGCCTTGATAGCGGAAAGGCTCTATATTAATAAAGATATTTATTATTATGTCCTTATATTCCTGGTAAGTTCATTAAATTATTTTTTAATTATTTATTTTACTCACACCCTGGAGTGCCTTATTGCACTTTTCAAAATGGATGACTGTTCTTAAAGAGCTGCTGACGCCACAAAGAAAACTTTGAAAAACATTACATTTAGGTACAATTTACCTTGCATTCCATATGTAGTCAATAGATTTCTTCTCTCCATTACTTATTACTGAGACATTTGCACATAAACATGCTCTATATCCCTTAGAGTTCATCTGCCTCTTTAGGGTACTCCCTACTTCATGTCATAGTCCTCTGTTGCGACATCACAATATGTTGCCATGGGAGTAAGTGTGATGTCACAAGTAGAGTATTATAACTTCATGTGGGGATAATGCAACAGGAAAAGAAACTCTTCAGGCGCAAAGATCTCATTTTCATGCAAATGGACTCAGTAATAAATAATGGGAAGGGGAAATACAGAACTAATGTGAAATACTGGCTGAACTGTGACTACAGTGGAGGGGTTCAAGACAGGGTGGGACAGGTACAGGGGAAGGTTCTGGAAGCAAAGTCCAGTACAGTGAGAATATCTGGGACTGTGAAGGGAGAAGCCCGAGAGGGCGAGTGGGGCAGCAAGGTCAATTCCCAGGGTGGGGGCTGACCAAAAGAGCAGATCCGAAAGACCGATAGGCCTATTCTGCTGGCATTTTAGTATGTTAAATATTATGTTTTGTTAAAGCTGTCCTAATGGCATCAGCTGCTCTTTAAGTACTGTATGTAAAATGAAACATTTTTAATTTTTGTTTCATACGAAATCATTTCTTTAAATATATTTTTAAATTTAAAAACTATAAACATGAAACAGTCCCCAATTTTGTAGATAATGAGGCATTTTCGCCATGGTAAAGAGATCCAGCACCTTATCGTGCATCACTAGCATTTTTTTTTTTTTTGGTAGAGTTTCTTTGTGCACCTACCTAACAGGGGCATCTCTCGGAGATTCATGCTCTGCTCCACTGCCTGTCTGAACCGCACTCCCGTCGCTACATCGGGTTCAGGACCCCGGGCTTTCCCAGCCCCAAAGAGAGTCCCGCGAGTCCCCAAGGGGAGAGTTGGGAGATGCGGCTGACGCAGGGTGTGTGACCAGGGCAACTGATGGTCTCGTTGCCTCACCTGGCGGTAGGAGATTTTTCTCTTGTATTTTCCCCCTATTGGCTGACAGCACAATGCACTCCAGCGCGATGCGTGCTCACTCCTGAGTCCGCCCACAGGAGCGTCCCCAGCCACTCTCTATTCTTTCTGGCTCTCAACTGCTGTGAGCCCCCAGAACCACCAGAGGACACTAGACTGCGAGAGCGCAAGATCCCCCCACCCCAGGGAGGGAGATCTGTTCCTCTGGATGCTCAATCCCTACCCTCCCCTGCTGACCCCCAGCGTCCCGGGCTTGTTCCCAAACCCGGGTCACTGATGTGGCGCAAGATGTGGCGTCCAGCGCTTTAACCCTCAGCATCACTAGCTTTTTAATTCACAGTGAACCGACGCCTCGCAACCGATGAGGTTTCAGGATTTTCCTTGCCATTTTATAATGCCAAGGAATTAGTAATATTTTTGTGGTGGTTAAAAGGACTTAGGGTTCATCTTGTTTGCTCCTACTGCTGCTTGGCAGTGAGTGTACCCCATCCCTCTCTTCCACTACCACAGCCGTTAGTCTCTCTTACAGTACCCTAGCAGAGCCTTCCCAACATCACCCATTTCAGGTCAACAGCAGGGTAACCCCACTCACCTCCACTACCAGCCAACCATACAGCTGGGAAACAAAAGATTAAAAGATGGAACTAAGGTCTCACCTTTCCCAGTATTCAAGTTGTTTGGGCAACAAACAAATGGGAAGCCAACATGGGCTGTCAAAGCCTCCACACAAGACAAAGCCCCTATCCTTTTAACCCCTCTCCTTGGTCACTAATAACCACTGTGAACAGATAGAAGCCCTCAAAAAAAAAAAAAAAAAGGGCTAAAAAACAAAGGTTTTGGAAAGCCTAGTATATTAAAATGGGGGAAGGGCTTTGCTGTGGGCCCAGAGACCCAGAACAGTGCGTCACACTTGGACCACTGATTCTGATCCCTGTATAAATTTTGTTGCAAATATAAGAAATTAATGTATGATGACTGTGGCAGAGGAAAAGGCTGTCTTACTGGAACTGACACATCAAGACCCCCCAGGGATAGTTCAAAGGACAGGAGGTGGTTTGAGTCTGCAGCTATTTAAAAGGCAATTCTTTTGTTTAGTTTTCTTTGAAGGCAAGAACCAAAGTATCCACTTTATAATGCCCTCAGGGAGATCCTTCGACTTGCATAGTTGCCAGGAAGGACTTGTGGGGAGGGGTCTCGGAGAGAGGCCAGAATGGACATTGAAGAGGTTTGATGTCTGAGCCAGGAAGGACCCATATGAATGTGGAAGGTCAAATACACATTCCCAGGAAAGCCTTGGGAGGACATCACAGAGCCCGTTTGTGTGCGTGTGTGTGGCAGAACAAAAATCAGTTCTGACCAGTTATCCTGAGGAGAGGAAATTGAGTATGTCCCTTATAATTTTTTATTTTTTTTTTTTAATCTTGTTGGGACATCCTGTGTGGTAACAAATAACTTTTAATACACCAAGGCGGAGTTTAATGATCTCAGACAGGAGGCCGGCTCAGAACTCTTTTAACCAACTGAGCAAGCTTCAGAGACACACAAGACAATATTTCTGACTGACAGAAGAGAGACCCTCAAAGCACTGAAAGAAAGTAAGCACTAGATTAGACCAGTCTAAATGTATGTATTGTAGGAACTGTACTTTTTCCTGTTTGTTTTAAGGCTATATGTGTTGAGATAAATATTTTGTTCTGTAATTATTGTTCTGTTTTGATATTTTTAAAGTAAAGAGATATTTTTACAATGGAACTGTCTGGAGTGCCTTGACATTTCTTTTTATTTAAGTGGAGCTTTTAAAGGTTTCAAGTAACACTGTGTATGGGCTTATTGTATACCAAACGGGGAAATGGATAGAGTTGTCTCAAGTCTTGCATAGAGTTCTAAGGGTTCATTTGAAAGACCTGGCCCGTAGGTAAAGATATCTGTCCCCCTGAAGACAGAACTATCTGAGCCTGATAATTGGGTATGCTAACAAGAGATTATCAGTTTGAATCCCTCCAGAGCTTGAGACTAAGGTGACTTGAACCCACAAAACAGACAAGAGGGTTATCTTGTTCTGTTTACTGTACACAAATCATATGCTCAAAGGTTGGCACTTTGGGAGTAGAGGGCTGACCGTTTGAGTGAATTGTGACGCAGTGCAGTGCATCGGAGCAGGGGGTGGGGAAGAGGCCTATCATGACCTCCATCCAGTCATGAGAACATTCTCCTAAATGTCCCCGTCACCACAGAATACACTGTACACAATGAAATGCAGATCAGTCCTATCCTGGAATCATGCAGTTCAGGTAGTTCCACAGCATGCCTTCACAGCAGGCCTGCTCCTTCCCTGAAACACCTGGAAATTCCAGCAGCAGAAATAAGGGTGAGGTTGGGAACAAACAAAACGTGCCTAGCTCCAATACAGACATGCCCAAGCCAATCCAACTCTTAATAGCCACCAAGACAAAAAAAACAATGCACTCTGAGGAATCAGCCCTGCAAATTACTGAATTCAGATGATTACAGTCAGCAAAAACTCACTGCTAAGCTACAGGTAGCAAATAACCCAATAGCTGCACTGTCACTTCCTGTGAGTTTTGCCATCTGTACAGAATTAAACTGAATATACTACAGCACTGACTTCATAGTATTGAACAAAGTGGGGCATATTTTTCATGGGAGGAAGGGGGAGAAGACACATGGCTCACACTCTTTCTGTTCTCCAAAAAATATCATAGTCCTTATGTCATATCTGAAAATATGTCCCTGGTACATCAGGGCCATAGCAGACAATATCAGAATGCACCTGGGATAGTGCGGATTTAGGGTTATGAAAATCTAGTTGTGTGTGCTTCACCACCCATCCTCCTCCCCACTGGATTTCTAAGTAAACCAGTGGGAGGGGAACTTTGCATCTCGGCCCAGAGGCCTGAAGATTGAGTTCATTTAGCCATTTCCCTGCTGGATTTCTGTATGCATCAGTTGGAAGGGGACTTGTTTCTGTCCCCATGCCTGAAATTTGAGCATTACTGATCGTTAATTGGCTGAAAGACGAAGTTGGGTATCTAGCGGATACATTAGGGTGGCCGCTGGGCTACTGCTCGTGATGCCAGTGACTCAGGTTCGAAACAGGCCTGGGTCATTGAGGGCCACCAAGGGGGAGAAGGACCGATCATCCCAGGAGGTACTCTCTACCTCCTGGGAGGGAGAATGAACGTTGCCGTTGAAGTAGTGCCACTTAGGTGACCAATATTGGAGCTGCAGGTCGACATGCCTTCGAGAGGCAAGACGCCGGTTGATGCATTATGCGTGTACACATTCTTTCGAATCACAGTTACCAGCCTCTAGAAGGGGCCATCAAAACGGAAAATGGTCCCAGCACCCATGACTATGCACCACAGTGTATACAGGCACCACACTTCTGCTGTGATGCCACCTAACGCACAACCACTTTTGGGGGGTAAATCCCCCCTATTCTGAGCCTGCCGGTGGGAGGAAGAGACCACGGCTCTGAGGAGGAGAGGTAACAGCTTCCATAGGTTACCAGTGACAGAATGCACAAAAGCCAGCAGCCGGGGTAGCTGTATGAAGTGTGCTTATTGTTATCTTGTCTCCTGTCCCTCTATTGGATTGTAAAGCACTTTGGAAGCAGCATAATTGTCCAACCCCCCCCCCACCTCCTGTCTTGTAATTTTCCTTATGATACAGCATGCTGTCCAGCAATGCACATGGACCAAATGGCAGAAACTTCCTTAGTCTTTCATGGACTGTAAAGCACTCTGAGATACAGTTGTCAGTCCCCATACTTAAGGACAGCAGCACGCCTGCAGAGTCTTACTTTAATGGTGATGCAGGTTAACAGTAGCAGAAGATGATTTTATTTTATTTGGGGTGCCTTTCCCCAAAGGCTCAGGGCACCCTTAAAATACGAACATACAATAACAAGACAGGAAACAAATCAGAACATACAAATAAAATCTAAACATGATTAAAACAACTGAACTGGTTCTCAGTCTAAACAGCTACCTCAGACTCCAAAAGCTTGAGTAAACAGAAAAGTTTTCAATTGACATTTGAATATTTCAAGTGACGCGGTGCCTCCCGGAGATGACCAGGCAGAGAATTCCAAAGAGTCAGAGCAGCAAACTCAAATACCCAGTTCCCAGAACTCTTCAGCCTCACTCTGGGAATCTCCAGGAGAACACCGGAAACCAATCTAAGAGGTCGAAATGTGATGTAAGGGTGCAGGACAGCCTTCAGGTAGCCCAGACCCAAACCATGTAGGGCCTTGTCAAAAGACCTACCTTGAAGGTGATGCGCCAACGCATATAAGCAGGCAAGCAGAAGAAGATGCATGCCCTGCACAGTAAGAGAGCCACAACAGGCAGGTATGGAAAGAACTCAGATACTGACATATGAAAGAGGTTCACCACCACCAGGGATCCAGCATGAATCTCGTCTTCGTGGGCCAGGTTTCTTCCACTGCGGCACCACTGTCTTCTTCTGTCTTGTAGGTTCAACTCTGAACTAAGTTTGTATCACAGAGTCTGCACCCTAGGCAGTTAGGCTATGTATAGCATTACACTGGTCATGTAAATGAGCCGACTGTGCTGGAGCATTTGCAGTTATACTGTTCACATCAGACATCATGCATAAGTGAAGTGAGTGACATGCAGAGGCTGGGGCTGCAGTAGAGGTGCTACAGATCCAGTTTATTTCTCTTCTACCTGCCACATGATTAACTGCCAGTGCATATGGCTACCTGATTAATACAAAACCACACATGCCCACACAATGCAAAGCATCATGGGCTGCATATGCAAATCACCACAGAATGTTGTGCTGGTTCAACTTTAAGCAGAATTGCATGGTGCCGAAAGGCCTCTCACACAGTTTGCAAAGAGTGCTAACAGATGACATAGACACGTGTTTTGTCCTACCAGGACTCATCAGTATGCCTCATCTGTTTGACACCCCTGTGGGATGAACCAGCTACCTTAAATACAGTCTGTCTGGGTTATGTGTTGTGAACCCATTAAAATAAAAAACTATTTAAAAGATAAAGAACCTATGTGCTCAAACACTGAGGCAAGGGTTACCCCAAAGGGCATTTGGCTGGGAAGCCAAGTTTCAAGAAAATACAAAATCACACATGCCCACACAATGCAAAGCATCATGGGCTGCATATGCAAATCACCACAGAATGTTATGCTGGTTCAACTTTAAGCAGAATTGCATGGTGCCTGATTAATATCACCAGACTGGCCTTGCTGGCACAAGTCAAATCCTGGCAATTGTTTTGTGGTGGATGCTGAATAAACTGTTACTACTTCAGTTCCTTGCTAGCTCAGGCTACTGTTTTAGGCAAGCAACTGCTGGGAACGAGTTGCCAGAAAAAAACTTATTTAAACATTTCTCCATAGCAAGTGCTACAATTAAAAAACATAATTTTAGGTAGCAACAGGAAACAGGCATAGCATTTTGCACATATCTTTGTGCAAAAACCAAACAAAAAAAAAAACTGTAATATGCGCAGCAAGTGTGTCACCGGGTCACAATGGATACCATGCCCATATATCGGAACTGAAAGCTGGTGCCGAAACCAGCGTCCCTGGGACACAGGTGTGCCAATTATTTCTTTATACACAAAGACAATCTGAGACATCTGGTCAGGATCCAGTTTTTATTCCAAAACTATCACAACACTAGCAAGTGTAGGATAGTAACTTATAGCATACAATATTTTGTATTCTGTCTAATAACAATTAGCAATAAGCAGCAAGTGATAGGAATATAAGAAAATACTTTGGCTAACAGCACTGAGTAAAATAATTGTCATAGGTGCCCGACTGATGCAGAATAGTAGTTTAGGACATAAAACACACTGCGTTGATCCACGACTATATAAACAGTTACAGATATGTATATTTCCCAACCCTGAACCCAAGCATTCTTCTCCCAAACAGTCTTACATCTAATAACCTATCATTTTCTATCATACTGTAAGTATTATGTATAAACCAAGGCACATGCAAGTAATCCTAACATGGAACAGACCTTACTGACCTATTGTCCTGTCTACTTATGATCCTGCATGTGAAGCTACCCTATGCATGAAGCTAGAGCCAGTTTCTTACCTCCAGTCAGTTCAGTTTTCCCAAGCACCCTCTTTGGCCTGTGATTGGATAGCCAAATTACTTGCTGGACAACAAAAGAGATGTCCCTTAGGCCTTTTTGAGTGTCTTGCCCTCTGTCGAAACAAAGCCATACTTACGGTGTGAATTTCTAGCTAGACTTGACTAGGAGACAAGCTAGCTGGTAAACTACAAATAGTTACAAAGGTCTTGGCAAATAATGCTGCAACCAATTAGGGTCCTTTTCTAATGTTATCTAAGGTAGTGGTTTACACAAGTAAACCATAATTTTTTTTCTAACGGACAGGATTCCATAAGCACAGGTGCAGTTATGTAAGCAATAACCCATGACAGGGTGTGCGGTTATTGGGGATTAATCAACACCCCGGGGGTGCATTGTTTGTTACATGTGCAAGTGGAAAACTATACTTAGTACAGATAAGGACAAAGCAGTGTAGCTTCTAATTAAAAGCCTTGGCTGAAACTGGTCCGAACTGGCTAGGCTGAACTGAAGTGACCGGTCTCTTGTTGATTCTGTATTAGAAACTTTTCTCTCAGTTGCTAAACACTGTGGCCTATTCTGAAATATACCCACTTAGGTCCCCTATAGCTAATGTTTGAGTATTCCCTAGGTCATTTTGGGGGGCTGCTCTCCCCATGACAAGTGGCTGCTGACCATGAACAATATTGTTTTGCAGTTCATATACAATTGTTAAGGCTGTAATTAATTCACGGTATGCACGAAATTCACGGATACCATGAAAATCGGCAGGTGCCGTGAATTTCGGCAAAGCTGGTGTAACTGTGTTCCTTTCATCTCCTGATTACCTCGACATTTAGTTACGCATCTCCTAAACACTTAATCTGCCAGCATTGCATTCATTCAGAGTCATTTCCTAATTGCTTAATCTAAGCAGAACATCAGGAAAGCAGGAATTACTTAAGCACTTAACAGCTTAATTGTTTAATTGTGTGACTGGTTTCTTGATCTTTTCTGAGACAAGCTGTTTTAAATTGTAAGCTAGTAGCCCCATTTCCCCGTATACTGAACAATGTCTCTGCCGAAATAAAAACAAACTTTGAAACTAGTGATGTATCCGTGAAATTATTTTGATTTGCCATGCAGACACTGAAATCATACCCTTTTTTCAGTGAATAAGCAGAACATCAGGAAAGCAGGACGGGTTTAAGAGGGGATGGAACAGGTACAGGGGGAAGGTAAATCTGACCAGGCACAATACAGGTGGAACATCTGGGACTGGGGACAGTATAACCCAAGGGGAAGGGGGAGGCACCAAAATCAGCCCTCAGTGCGGATGCAGAAAATCAAGCAGACTCGAGAGACCATTAGGCCTATTCTGCTGGCATTTTAATATATTAATAAAATACAGCCTTAACAATTGTATGCTGTAGTTTATATGGCTGCATACCGCAGCTATCCCATATCTATTGCATTTAGGAGAAAAACAAGAAAACGGAAACACAGCCAATGCATAATTCATTTGAATCGGACCACCTCATTAATATGACGTGGATTGCTATACTGTCTTTTTCTCACGACTCCTTACTCCACCCCACCCGTTTTTTTTTAAATAAATGTTGCCTTAGCACAGTTGGTGAGGGTGGAGGGCCACTTGGATTAATCTTCAACATAGAAACATAGAATTTGATAGCAGATAAGGACCGCTTGGGCCCAGCTAGTCTGCCCATTTCCCTTCCTAACAGACAAGCTGCAGATCCTAGTTAACCAACAGCCTACTGCAGGTTAGGATCGGAGGTTTACCTACCAGCTGTGTCTCTGTTTTTCCATCACTAAGCAGTAATCGTCCGCTTCCTTCCTCAGACTCCTGGGAGAAAGCCAAAATCTATACTTAATCACTTTCACATCACCAGTGAAAGACCCAGTCACCATCCCCCCTTGATGGTGTGGTGGCCACAATCTTGCTGTGCGCCACTCAAGTGTGAAAGGAGTGCTGGCTCCTGCTAAGCTGCCCACTCACCCTTTCCAGTCTGTATGAACTGAGAACAGATGTTTTGTGACGTAGTACTAGGTGTAAGGAAGGTAACTGCGGCCATGTGCTGGATGAGCTGCTGTGGCTCCCACACAGGAAGCAAGGTAAATGTGGTCAAAGATTTCAAGTGGATGCATTCAGCACACATCCTTAATTCAATTTGATGCTCTGCTCAGCAGCTTACTGTCTTCAGCTCCTGGCAGCAAGCTAAAATAGAACCAACCCACCCCATGTCTTAAGTGGAAGGCTCAGTCTCTCTTCCCTGTCAGCAAAGCACTGGCCGCAATCTTGTTTTATCAGTGTGACTGCCTGTCTCTTAGGTACCACAGGGTTGGGAGCAACCCTTCCAGAGCACCTGCATGAATAACAAGGTTACAGAAAGAAATATTGTTTTTGCCTCTATAACTTAAAAGGCATAAATGTCAAGTAATAAAGAGTTCCTCTCCCTCTATCCAGCAGTGCTGTTCTTCAGCCTTACCTGCTGGTGTTGGAAGAGTGTCGGAGGGAAGAGCCAAGGCAGTCCATGACTCTGGAGACCCGCTGCCAAGCAGTAACAGCAGGAAGCAAGGACAGGTGGCAGTCTTGCCCAGACAATCAGGGACAGATACTGGTTCCATGCAGGCTACACTGACGGGAGTACAGAAGAGGCCATCACCAGGAGCCTCAAGAGACCAGGGGAGGCCAGAGCCCCATGGCAGCCCCCCCACAGAGAAGCAACAGTCTCCTCTGGAATTGGCTAAGTGAATCAAGACCACAGGGCCATATTTATTTACTTAGTTACTGAAATGTTTCACCAGGAAAAGCACACTGAACAACATGCTGCTCATCCCACAGTGCGTCCTGAGGGAAAGGGTAGTGGAAATACATACAGTACATGCATACAACCACAAACATTACTACAACAATACTGGCAGCGGTGAATAGCAAATAACATAAAGAACATATTGAGTGTAGCATATGAGTGCAATTGTTTTCTGTGGTCACAATGGACAGGTCAAGTGCATTACATTAGGATAACACCTTAAATTCATGGTGATATCATTTAGCCCTAAAGGAAGTGGTGGATTGGGAGAAACAGCAAAGGTGGCAAGGTAGCGAGGCTGGGAGGTCAGCAGATGAATGAGAATCAAGGTTATAGATATATTGATAGTTGTAGATTGAAAGGAATCTAAAGCACATGCAAGCAATAATACCCAACAGAGTGGGTGGTATTGGGCAATACCAGACTGCCCAGGGGCGTAATGAGGCCAGATGCCGCAGGCGGAGGGCCTTATAGCCCTTGGAAGGTCCGGTATTGCCCATACCGCCCACCCTGGAGGGTATTATTGCGCTTAGAAAATAAGCATTGTTAAAAAAACAAAAAAAAAAACCAAAAAAAAACAGAAAACAAATTAAAAATTGCTTTTTAGAACGTTTTGAAATTATATAGTTCCTCCGCCTTCATTACAATTGTCCAAATGCAGACAATAGCTAGAAAGTTGGCAGAATGCAGCAGATTGTTTTTTTTTTTTTTTTAGTTAAACACCCCCACCCACCCATATTACAACTGTTTTATTTACTCAGTACACTTGTTTTGTTTTAAGTTGGGAGGCTGTTTTTGTCTTGCTGAATTTTTTTTTTTCACACTGGGGTAGAGTAGGTCAGAGGTTGCGATCGTGACAAGGAAGCGCGGCTTGGGACAGTAAGCGGGTGCTGTCGGGAGCCAGTTGTTGAGGCTATTTTTCTTTATCGAGCTTCGCTGCGTGTTACTGGAACCAAGTTTATTTATTTTTTTTTATACATTCCTAATCCTCACTGCGTTCCATGCAGACTGGGAGTATGAAGGGGAGCGTCCGTTTTATGCTGGAAGTGAGCCAGCGGGCAACCAACCGACTGACCGGAGGAGGGAGGAGTGAGAGTGCTGACAGCTGTGCGACTGTGTCTGCCTGTTCACCGTAACAGTGTCGGGAATTGCATGGGGAAAGATCAGTGGTTCCAGTGTTGAAGAGGTGAGCAGTGCTACACATTTGAAATCTTTTTTTCTGAACAGAGCTTGCAACAGGCAGGAGGAGGGAGGAACGAGAGTGTCATCGGGTGAGCGAAGAGTGACTGAGATTTTGTAGTAACTGTGTGGGGAATCGGGAGTATGGGACAAGATGAATGTTTTAGATTTAGAAAAAGAGACGTTAATAAAAAAATAAACGTAGCTAGCAAGCAGTTATTTACGTCAGGAAGGAGTGTATCGGGAGAACTGATGGTGGTGGGGGCTCTCTCGCTAAGTGAGGGAACAAAATGGCAACATTTTAAAATTTAAATGAGGTGTTGCAGCCAATCATGTAGCACGGTGGGCACTACAATACTTACTGGGTGAAGGGACACTGTAGACTGGTACTTTGTTTCCTGTGCATCTACTGAAAGTTAATGTACCCTCTGGCAAGGGTACTAGCCAATCAGATGCCAGGAAATGAAAAGCCCATTTTCTAATAAGCAGTAACACCCCCTCCTGTAACGCTTAAATGAGCAGCAACATCATTAATTCATTATTAAGAAATCAGTACTTAAGTACCCGACTCCTGTCCTGTTAAGTCGGTTAGTAACATACTGCAGCTAAAGACACAGAGGTATCAACAATAGGCAGATTAGAAAAACTGAGCTGTTTATAGCTGATCCAGTGGATCACACTGTCTACAATAAGATCCATCTTCACTTACTCTTATGGGTATGCAAATTAAACTGCTGGTGTGCACCCATGAGTGGACAGATTGGCCACAGCCATCAGTTACCAAGCTTCCCGATCTGGGTGAATCACTTTCCCAATTTCTAATCAGTCTCCCGCCACACCATGCTCATGCATGCTGCAGAAAAACAAGTCAATGACCGGTTTAAACAGAAAAAAAAAAACGAAAAAAAAAAAACTAACTCTTGGAAGACTGTTTTTGCTGCTATGCCTCCTACCCACCTTAGTTTTTAAACCCACCCCACTCCCATCAGTTAGAACCTCCAAAAAATGTTTTTGACTGCCATGCACTGCTCCTGGGCAATGACACTGGCTGCTTCTCCCACTTGCCACGTGGGTTGCAGGGGCTGTTGATTTATGAGCCTGGGGCCCCCCAGCCTGACTGCCAAGGTCACAGAGTTACTCCAGTGTGCGGCCCCCACTGCACCCCCATTCATACCACATTCTGCCAAGTCACTTTCTGACTCACCTACTTTGGCATTCTTAAGAACTTTGCCCACCAACCAGCCCTGGTGGAGTCACTCAGAAGTGGGAGTCTCGGGCACACCACCATGCTGCACTGCCCCACCGTCCTGATCCACTACACTCCTACTAAATTACTACACTCACTTGCTACGCAAATCTCACCACCGCCTTCAGACTAGGTTACAGGCTCCTGATAGGTCTCAAGGACTGGATGCTGGATTTCATGATGCCCAGTTCACTCAGTGCTTGGTCCCACCTATCCAGATGGCACCCTGGTACCAGACAGCAGAGACTCCAGCTTCCCCTCCCTGCTGCTCTCCAGTGGGTTACAGCAGCTCTTTCACCCATCTTAGTGTCCACAACACCATTCATTGCCAGTGGCACTCAGGGCTCCCTCTCTCTCTCTCTCTCTCTCTCTCTCTCTCTCCAGTCAGAGATGTAGGTGAAGGTCACATCAAACAGGCAGGAGGAACAGGCACAACACCTCTTGTAAAAACAGTTTAAGTTCACCAAGCATAACAATTTCACTAATAAAACTTGCAAATAAATATTATGGCATCGACCGATGCTTAGATTCAGGAAGATCTGTGCTGAGATTAGGGTACAGGTTGCAGCCTGCCACAGCCAATCAGCACCCAGGATTTAACCTACCCTTTTAATAACTGACTTTCTGTAGAAGCAATGTGTTGTTTTTGTAGCACTTAAGTACTGTAACTATAGATTAAAAACTGAAAAGTGCCCCTCTCAGGATTACCCATCAGGTTCCACATTGTCTTCTGGACCAGCCCAGTTTTTAGGAAAGTTATTGCATAGCTTACTGATACATGCCCATTAATAGCTCAGTGTTTTTTTATTTACTGCACTGCTAATGCTGCTTCATTGCAGATTCCAATTTGTGAGCACTGCAACAGAAACACAGAAACACAGAATTTGACGACAGATAAGGACCGCTTGGCCCACCTAGTCTGCCCATTTCCCTACCTAACGGATAAACTGCAGATCCTAGTTAACCAACAGCCTACTTCCTCTTACCCCCCCACACTAGAATTGCCTTCTGTCTGTCCCATGCATTCCTGAATTCCCCAACCGTTTTTGACTCTACGACCTCCTCAGGAAGGCTGTTCCATGTATCGACAACCCTCTCTGTGAAGAAATACTTCCTCACATTACCTCTGAGCCGTCCCCCCTCCATCTTCAAATTGTGCCCCCTTGTTTTTGCACATCTTTTTTTCTGAAAGATGCTACCCTCTTGGACTTTGTTGATTCCCTTGAGGTATTTGACAGTTTCCATCATGTCCCCCCTCTCCCTCCTTTCCTCGAGGATATACATCTTTAGTTCCTTTAGTCTTTCTTCATATGTCTTCTGATGCAGACCCTGCATCATTTTGGTTGCCCTCCTCTGGACAGCCTCCACCCTATGTCTTTGCGGTGATGAGGTCTCTAGAACTGTACACAGTACTCCAGATGTGATCTTACCAACTGTCTGTACAGAGGTCCAACAACGTCCTGTTTTGTACTGGTGATGCCTCTCCCGATGCATCCCAGTATCCCCCCAGCCCTCCTTACTGTCTTCTCACATTGCTGGCCCACCTTTAGGTCATCTGATATGACTACCCCCAGGTCCCTTTCCATTTTTGTTGTTGTTAGTATCTCATCCCCCACCCCCCATGTGTACTCCTCCCCTGGGTTTTTGTTTCCCAGGTGCATTACTTTACTGAATCTAAGCTGCCATACATTTCACCATTCCTCCGACCTTGCAAGTCCCTTTTCATCCTTTCCACCCCACCTTTGTATCAACCCTGTTGCAGATCTTTGTGTCATCTGCAAAGAGACATACTTTCCCTTCCAGTCCCTCTACAATGTCACTTATAAAGACATTAAAAAGGACCGGTCCCAGTACTGAACCCTGCATTACCCCACTAGTAACCCTCCTTTCTTCACTGTGGACTCCATTTACTATTACCCGCTGTGTCCTGTTGTCCAACCAGTGTTTTACCCAAGCTACCACCCTAGGACCAACTCCCAGGCTGGCTAATTTGTTTATTAATCTTTTGTGCGGGACTGTGTCAAATGCCTTGCTAAAGTCTAGGTAGGCCATGTCCACAGCCCCTCCCTGGTCTACTGCTTTGATCACCCAGTCAAAGAAAATCAATTAGATTTGTCTGACATGACCTTACCGCTGTGAATCCATGCTGCCTTGGGTCCTGTGCCCCACTGGCCTCCAGGTACTCAACTATTCTTTCCTTCAGAAGTGATTCCATCATTTTCCCTACCACTGAGGTCAAACTGACAGGTCTGTAGTTTCCTGCCTCTGTCTTGTTCCCACTTTTGTGAAGGGGAATCACATCCGCCCTCCTCCACTCCTCAGGTACCACCCCATCCTCCCATGATTTATTAAAAAGGGTAGTCATTGTTGTTACTAGTTCTTCCCCTTAGTTCTTTTAAAATCCTGGGGTGAATCCCATCAGGCCCCATTGCTTTATCCACCTTCAGTTTTAAGAGTTCTTTCAGAAGTCTTTCTTCTGTGAAATGACTAATATCAACCCCCCCTATCTAGAGTGCTTCTATTGACCAGATTAGGTATTTCCCCCTGCTTTTCCACTGTGAATACTGAGCAGAAGTATTCATTCAGTATCCCTGCATTTTCACTGCCGCTCTCTGCCCAACTACCGTCCTCTTTGTTCAGGCTCAGTATCCCTGCCTTAGTCTTTCTTTGATCCCTAATGTACCTATAAAAGGTTTTATCCCCCTTCTTAACCGAGTTGGCTATCTTTTCCTCGGTTTGGGCCTTTGCTATTCTGACTGCCTTAGCCGCTTCCTTCTGCTTTATCTGGTACAGTTCTCTGTCCTGCTCCTTCTGTATTTCCTTATACTTCCTGAGTGCTATCTTTTTTCTCTTACCTTCCCTGCCACTTCTTTTGAGAACCATAGTGTTTTTTCTTTTGTCTTGATTTGTTTCTTTGCTTCACACAAAGACTTGTTGCCTCTGTGATGGCGGCTTTGATGTTTCCCCCACTGTTGCTCCACCCCACCTTCTTGCCTGTTTGCTAGTGCTTTTCTGAGGCACTCTCCCATTTTGACAAAATCAGCCCTCCTGAAGTCCAGTACCTTCACTTTGTGTGGCTTGACTCTACAGCTAAGTTTATCATGAACCACACTATTTGGTGGTCGCTTGTTCCCAGATGGCTACCCACTTCAAGATCAGAAATCCTCGCTCCATCCCCGTTTGAGAGTACCAGGTCTAAGACTGCTCTCTCCCGAGTGGGTTCCAAAACTAGCTGTCTGAGGCATGCCCCCTGTAGGGCATCGAGAATGGCCCTGTTCTTGGATGTGGCTGCAGCAAAGGTGCTCCAGTCAACATCTGGCATATTCAGGTCCCCCATCAGCAATATCTCCCCTTTCTCTGCCATCCCAAGGATGCCTTCTATCATTTCCTTGTCCATTTTCTCCCCCTCAGACGGGAGTCTGTATACAACCCCTGTACGGATTGTGGAGCCATTTCCAGTCTCCAGGGTGACCCACAGTGCCTCATCTCCTCCCCGTTTAGCCTTTAGTTCTGTTGCTTTGATCCCTTCCCTTACACAGAGAGTTACTCCTCCTCCTCCTCCTCTTCTTCTTCTTCCCTCCGTCCCTCCTGTAGCTTGTGTACCCTGGTATGTTGACATCCCAGTCATGGTTCTCTGTGTACCATGTTTCTATGACTGCCACAATATCCAGGCATCCCTCTTCCATCAAGGCCACCATTTCAGGGACCTTTTACCTAGACTACGGGCATTGGTACTCATTACCCTCCATTTTTTTATGGCTTTCTTTTTGCCCCATCCCTGTCCCTACTGCCTTTGTCTTTTTTCTCCATTTACCCCTGCCTTTCTCCCTATCAACTGCTCTATTTTGCTGTTTACCTCACCAATTACCCTGATTTTGGGGGGGTGGCTAGGATTTCCTTTCTCCTCTTCAATGCCTCCTCCCTTGGCTAGTTTAAATGCTTGCCACTGAAGCATTTAAACCTATCACCTAGGATCCTGGTTCCCCTCTAGGATAGATGCAGACCATCACGCCTGTATAGGCCTGCATCCCTCCAGGTGGAGCCACAGTCCCCAATGAAGCCAAATCCCTGAGCTCTGCATCAGCTTTTCAACCAGTCACTGAATCCCATGGTGTGGAGTGCCCTAGCCTCATCCATGCCATAGACAGGTAGCACTTCCGAGAAAGTTACCATGTGTGCTACTTGTCTAAGGCCCCTCCCCAACTCCACAAACTCCTGTTGCACTGCTCTGATCCCATTCTCAGCCCAGTAATTCGCCCCTAGGTGGATAATGACATCCAGCTCCCTCCCCCTTGCCACTGCTCCCACGATCCTGAGGATTCGTTTCCTTTCCCTCCAAGCCTTGTCGCTGGGCAAGTACCTTTTATTTATTTTATTTTATTTATTTAGTTTTTGTTGACCGGGTAAGTGCACTAGACAAATCCTGCCTATTTTCAGGCACGACCCGGGGGAGGGGGATACAGATGAATGCCAACTGAGGTTGAACCAGATGAAACTGTTGGTGGTATTTTTAGTGAATGAGGGAAATTTGGCCAGGACACCGGGGAAATGCCCCTACTCTGTTGGAGGCAGAGGGCGCTGTGCTACTGTGAGACGAACTTGCTCAGTAGTGTGTGGAGCGCTGAGTGTGGAGGTTGTGTGGGATGCTAAGGAGTAAGTCTCCTCCTTGGCTCCCTTTGTGTCATTTGGAATGGACGCTCGGATGGAAGAGGAGCTGCAACGGGAATCAGATATAGAAATGTTTTACATACCACAGAAAATGTATTGCAACCTGCGATAAACCAGGAACTGGTCATGGTCCACAATAATGATGGAAACTGGAAAGATTTGGATTTACTTCACATCTTCTTTGCAGGAAGTAGAACAACAACAGCAGGAGAGGAGGAGGAATTTTCAGGACGGACAAGAGAGTAGGACCGTTTCTATGCAGGTACAGGAAGCGGAAGTGATTTTTTGTTTTGAGGGAAAAAAATGGAGACTGAAGATGCTGAGAGAAATGAAGGCGAGTATCATGAAATTGTGGAGAGAGCCAATGTTGCTGTGAATGCTGATGAGGTTTTTTTTCCAAGGAAAGAAGAGGAGGCTACAGATGTACAGAATGAGGTTACAGGAATTGGTGCTTTGCATCCCCAAGAAAATCAGAGTGAATTAACAAACTCGGGTACTGCTGCACTGCAAACTGTTGTGTTACATACAGACTCCATTTTGTTGCAATCTTCTGTAGAACAACCGTGTAGCCAACTTTTTCTGAAGAGTAACAAAGGACTTACAGTATAATGTTATGGAGGAGCAAAAGCAGCAACAAGCGCGGTTGCAAGTAAGAATGTCTGAAGGTGACTGGTAGCTACAGCACTAACAGCTGCAGGATGGGTTAGAAATCCTAAGGGACATGGCTGGGATGCTAACGTTAGTAAAGATGAGTTTGTTTCATTATCAGGGAGTTCTGTTTCGTTTCTGGGGGGGGCAACGCAATCCCTCCTTACCCCCAGGACAAATTACTCCTGTACTTGACACAGACATTTTGCAACATGATGACTCTCATCCCCTATTACAACATATAAGGGAACAGGAAGGTGATGTTTCTATGGATTTGGGAAACCGGAGAGAGAAAGAGGGACAATATACAACAGGTTAATGTTTCCAACAACTTGCAGTCGAACTCTTCTGAGAAGGAACTACAAACAAACCATGGCATGGGAAAGTAACTGAACATTTATTTCCATCTGAGGAAAACCGGCTGTTAGAACCGGCAGAAAGAAGAAATGCAGTTCGTTTTAAAATTATGGGTGCTATGGAGGACCTTCCAGATAGAAGGTTTGTGGGTGGTTCTGTTGAAAGATAGCATGAAATTTTATGCTTATGAAATTTATGCTTTAATACATGTACCGGGGATGTTATTTTTGATATTAGTTTTAAGCATCCAGCTGGTCTTGAAACGATTTTGGAAGCAATATCTTTTAATGAAGCTTTCACCTTATGAAACCTTTTCGGCCATTTCACCCACTAAACCCCCAACGTAAGAAAATTACAGTGCTATTTAGGAATGAGGGGGTAAACGTGGCTGACATTACCTATTGGCTAAGACAGCACTGTACGGTTCAAGGTCCTCCTGAACCAATTCTAGATGAGGAACAGTTGTGGACAGGGGGATGGAAATATCAAATAGTTTTGAAATTAGTAAATAACCAAACAAAGCATCTACTGAATTGTTTTTTTTTTTAGGCAGGGATAGGGGGGTAGTCTTCTATCCTGGCCAACCTAGGGCATGTTATAAATGTGGAGATGTGGGTCACCTAAATAATGTATGTGACAAAACAAAAATGTGGCTTGTGTGGGGATTTTGGTCACATAGGGGCTCATTGTAGGCAACCTTTAAGATGTAACTTGTGTGAGGAGAAAGGTCACTCTTTCCGCACTTGCTCTTGGGCCTCCCACAATAATGTAGACAGTTCAGTAAGGGCAGAACAGGATGTATATGTAGCTTCCATACACAAAGGAGAAAATAGAGAATGGTGGAACTACTTTCAAAGGGCCCTTACCTGCTCATTACCTCATGGGGACTCACTGAGGGCAGTAGGGTAACTGCTGCTTTTGAGAATGTTGAAGGACATGAACAGGAGGTAGTGCAGCATAGACAAAATGCAGGAGTGGATGGTATGGAGAGAGGGAGTATTGGGAATGGACAACTCTCAAGAACCAGGTCAGGTAGGGACAGAAGGGAATGCAGGAGTTTCAATGCCCCCCACTGTCCAAGGTGAGACAGTTTTCCAAAGGGTTACTAAGTCGAGAGGCTGGAAAACTGACTGATTCTACAGCAAAACAAGTAAAACCTGCAGAAGAAGTGGTGGTGCACACATTCTTATGCACTATTATTTGAAGAAGGCCAGGAAGAGGAGGGTGGTGATTCTGATATGTCCTCTGTAACTTCCTCTCAGGCTGATGGTACTCTGAAACTATTTTCCCAGAGAAACAAAAACTAGGAAAGGAAAAAAGATGATAGGGTTTTTGGTAGTTTTTCTTTCTTCATGCTCACGATACTCCTTGTGGTAATGGCTATCTCTATTTGCACTATTAATGTAAATAGTATAAAGGCGCAAGGAAAAGGCAAAAGTACTTTTTAGGCCTTAGTCTAGGTAGCAAAACAATCTTCTTCTTGCAAGATACTAGGCTTCACCCACTATATGAAATCCAAATAGCACAACAAGGTTGGAGGTGGGGGCCCTTTTGGTCAATAGGAGAAGAGCGGTGTTCAGGAGTTGGGATACTTTTTAAAGACACAGTCCAAGTATTACATGTCTATGATTTGGTGCCAGGACGAGTATTGATTATGGATGTGGTCTTAAAATGCGAAGTTTTCCGGCTTATTAACATTTATGCACCACAAACTAAGGCAGAACGATCAGAGATGTTTAGATGTATTGACCCTTATCTACACACATCAAAGTTGGTTTTGTGGGGAGAGGATTTTAACTGTGGGCTGTCGCACAGAGATTGGGGGAGACATACAAAAAAAATTTATAGTGACACTAATGCACTAAAATTAATAATGCAAAGGCGATGATATAAAAGACATATATGACATCTTACAAAAGAGCCTAGTCATACTTTCTTTAAAGGGACTTTATCTACACGGATTGACTTGTGGTTAGTATCTGCCATACTCACCTGTCAGGCAGTGGGTGTTGAGCCTCTGAAACTTCTGACCACCTTATGGTGATTTTAACATTGGTGAAAGGCAACGACTACTTATAGGGAGAGGATACTGGAAATGAACATTTCTCTTTTGCAGGATGTTATTATAGAAAAGGAGGTTAAACGAGTTATTCAAGCTAGGAAAGATTTATGTTTTCTGTATCCTAGTCCAACAGAATGGTGGGAAGATCTGAAAAGAGATTTGCAGGATTGGTATGGGATGTTTACTAAAACAAAAGCAAGGAATGAATATATTCAATATCTTGGCCTACGGGCACAATATTTACGTTCCTTACCTAAAGGAGGCCTTAGGATGACAGGAAAAGGATGTTACACTTAAAGAATCAAATGAAACAATACTTAGAAAGCTCAGCTAAGAAAATGGCTTTTAATCAGAAATAAAACACTAAAGGCACTAGAGCAGATGTAAATCCCTATGAGGAGGAATTACAGGGGGTGGGAAGGAGAATTTTTGTTAGTCTTTGTGATAAACGGGGATGCATAAAAACCCAGAACCAAGACGTTCTGCTTATAGTACAACAACACATGGTAGAGATTTTTCAGAAAACTAGAGTTGGTGCATTAAACTGGAAAATGGATTTTGAGATACCAGCTTTAAATACACAGGATCAGGAAAGTTTAGTTGCCCCCATTTCAGAGTTAGATATTTTGGAAGCCATTTCACAGTTATCTAAACAAACAACACCAGGACAAGACAGGATACCGAATGATTTTTACAAACAGTATAGTGAAGTTTTGGTTCCGTGCCTAGAGGTTCTTTTTAATGCTATTTGGGAAGAAGAAATATTGGCCCCCTCAATGCAGAAAAGAATACGGTTTTTTCTCTTCAAAAAGGGGGATCCCCTTGAGATTAAGAATTGGAGACCAATAACACTATTAAACTCTGATTATAAAATATTAGCAAAAATCCTCACAAAACGACTAGCAAAGGTAGCACAAACAGTGATGGTACAGGAACAGACTTGTGCGATACCGGGACGGAATATAATACAGAACTTAGTATTGATCAGAGAGATTGTGGAGCAAAGTTTAGGGAAGCAATTAGGAGGATACTTATGACTATGGATCAGAAACTGCTTTTGACTCAGTATACCAAGAATATCTTTGGGAAGTTCTAGGTTACTATGGGTTCCTTCCAAGTTCATAGAAATAGTGAAAGTTCTATATAAGGAGGCCCAAGCCATACCTTTGGTAAATGTTTTTAGGAATTCCAATTTTTTTTTAAAGAATGGTGTGAAACAAGGTTGTCCAATGAACCCTTTATTGTATGTCTTTGGTCTGGATCCTATATTGCGGAACATAGGACAATGTTCTGAAATTGAGGCAATAAGCAACAAAGATGGGCATGTTTTTTCTAAATTCAGAGCTTATGCGGACGATTGTGTTTTCGCAGTAGCAGATGGAGCTTCAGGTCACAAGGTCTTAAATATAATACAAAATATGTATCAGGCCACAGGCATTAAGATTAATATGAACAAAAGTAAAGTCCTAATTTTAGGGGATAGTGAGGAAACAAAAAACTTTCCAACCCTAATGACAAAAGATCAAGTTAAAATTCTAGGTGTGTATTTTGGTACAAAAGACTCAGAGATTCAAAATTGGGATGAAGTTTATGATAAAGCCCATAGCAAAGTTCAAACTTGGTTGTCTTGGAAAATGTCTAAAAGGAAGAAAGTTTATCTTCTTAGGGCCTATATAGCACCTATCTTTTTGTATATCCACATATATTTCCTTTGCCACATTGTATGCATACTAAAGTTCTGGGCTTATTTTTTGGTTCTTATGGGAAGCAGGCTAAACCCTGTCAAAGGAATCATACATACAGACCAAGAAAGGAAGGCGGTTTAAATATGTTACAACCCATAGTATACTTGTTCAGTAATTTTTTCTTTAGCTCTGTACTTCCTTTAATAAAGCTGACACCAGGGACTGGGCAGACCTGTATGCAGTTATGGGGCAAGTCTTTTTTTACGGCATGGGATAAAGGGAAGTGGACTCCAGCGGAGCGTAAATTACCTGGATATGTTCAAAGTACACTTAAATATATCAGGACTTGGAAATTAGACTTAGCATGGTGTGCGGGGAATGGGAGGAAAGTTTTTTATAAAACAATTTTGGATACATGGTATCATGAAAATCCTGTCTTTCAGGTGCCTAATAGTATTAATGTTAGTCTATTATTGGATAACAGGTTAGAGGCCAGGATACCTTGGAAAATGCAAGATTTTGCATGGCTTTGTGGTCACCAGAAACTGCAGGTGAAACATAATCAGAAGCATAAGCAATTACAGGATAGGGAATGTGGGGAAAAATCATGTGCTGGGGTTGTGGAGACAATGCAGCACCTTTTTTTTTTTTTTTTTATGTTCTATGCAGGATTTTGAAATTATCAGATATGTGGGTGAAAATTAATTTTATTAATAAATTACGATGTCTTGGTTTTAGGGCAAATTCCGGCTACCTGGACAAAATGGGCACACAGTACAATTCATGTTATGCTGGTATGTATTAAATGGTCCATATGGCAGGCGAGATGCCAAAGATCTTTGCAAGGTAAGGTAATTTTGCAACAAGATGTTTTGTTTAATATTCAGAGGGAACTGGATGGCGTATATACATACGAAATGCGCACGCTTGGAACAGATGTGGTTGTAAAATTATGGAAAAATTTTGATTGGGTGGGATAAACTTTCTAAGCAGGGAATAGGATTCTATTTTCAGTTTTTATGTGGTTTCCTTTGTTTATTATTTCTTTTGTATAGATTTATTTTTTGATCTGTGGATAGGTTTCCTGTAATGAGATTTCATTGTATGTAATTTTGTTGGATTGTTTTTGAATATGAATAAAAAATTCCCCTACTCTTTTCGATAAGTACCATGGGATCTTTAACATCCACCTGAACTACCACCAATCCAGGCAGAGGTGACCTTGGTTTAACGTCTCATCCGAAAGACGGCACCTCAGAAGTGCAGCACCCCTCTCATGCTGCACTACAGTGTCAGTACTGGGATATTAACCCAAGTGCCAGATGTGGGAACTGCACCCACAGCCCTCTGATCTCCCGGCCTCAGAGGCGAGTGTGCTACCTACTGAGCCACTGACACTGACCTTACCTCCCTTTCCCATCCCTCCCCCAGTTCTACCCCCCAACAATTAAGTCCCCCACCAGGAGTTGTTTCCTTCCCCTGTGGGGTCCTGGGCCACCCTCCTGTGGGTCTCCATTGTGGAAGCTCCCAGCATCCTCCTTGGTCTCCACTGCAGGTGCCTCCATAGAGGAACCTTGCTTCGCCAGAGTGGCGAATGAATTGTGGAGAGGCACAACTGGAGGGAAGCACCTCTGTTCCTCCACCCTCACCCTCCCCGAGCCCACTGTGGTCCAACCACTCCTCTTTCTTGGCAACCTCTGAGGTAGTGGCAGTGTCCTGGGTGGTCCCTAGGTGGGGGAGCAGGTTTCCCAAATCCTTGCCAGGTCAGCACGGAGACGAACAACCTCCTCATTCAGACCAGAGAGGTGCCTGCAAATAGGGCAGCAACGCAGTTTCCAGAATGTCTCCCGGAAGACTGCTCCTCCACAGCCAGCGCATTGCACCACTCCCCACGTCTGTGTCCCTCCCAGTTACAGATGCTTTTTTTGTTTTTTGTTCTCGTTTTAGTGTGTACCCCCTATTCAGTGTGCTGTGCTTTTAAGGATATGAACAGGTGTATGTTGTTAGCAGTTTTGAGGAAGTGATGTCAGAACCCCTGCTATAAAGGAAGTTATGCGCTTGGCGTGGGTGGGGTGAGGGGAAGGGTGGCTGGGAGTAAACCTATGCTGTCCATAAACAATCACCTACAACTCTTACCCTCCACCCCGGGGAGTGCCTTCCTTCCTTTCAGACACCTATTTCACAAAGGCTAAGTAACAGGTCTACTCACAACTGACTGCAAATATCTCCCAGCTACAGTTCCTCCCTGGCAAATTAAAGTTAAAACTATGAAAAGTCCACCCCAAAAACAGAATCAATCCTAGTTACTTAAAACAGGTCCAACAAGTAATAATTCAGTTCAGTGTAGTCTAGAAAATAACCTCCTTGATTCAAGGAAGCTGTGGCTGTTTGCTCACTCTCCATGTCTTCAATGTGAGAAGGAGACTGCAACACCTCTGAGACAAAAAAAAAAACCCAAAAACAAAAAAAAAAAAAAAAAAACACCTTTTCAGCAAAAAATAAATAAATAAAATAAGGGGCAAACAGTAATTTTGCTTAGCCTAATGATAGACACAAAAATGTAAGCACCACCTGTAATAATTTCACAGAAGATGTACCCCGTAAGAAACACTTTGCTACAGAGAAAAATAAAGCAGTAACAGAAGATATACCTTGCAAAAGACAATTAGAATCAGAAGATTACAGCAGTAATCTGTTAGCACACACCTGAAGGCACACCTTATAATAATGCAGCAGAAGGTATACCCAGCAACAATGTGAATCAGAGAAAAATAAAGCAATAAAATGCTAGCAACAAACAGTAACAATCCTTGTGTGTACAAAATAAAAACAACACACAGTAAATCTGCCTAGCCAAAAGTCTTAATCCTTTCCCTCACTCTGGTAAGGTTCTTAGTTTTGTCCTTTCAAGTAAGGTAAAAGGAAAGGGGTCAGGTGAAGCTAGGTGCCTTGGCCAACAAACCTAGCCTTCCACCATGAAGCCCCAAAATCTACAGTATGTTGCTCTGCAGCCTACCAAGCACCCCATTCATCTTCTCCAGGATGACTGGCATCTCATCAGCCCACACACACAAAGCACATTTTTCTTTCCAAGCCTAACAGTGCAATGAGACATCCAAAGCTTCAATTACGGCAACATGAATGTTTTTAGTATTAAGAATATTGATTTTGTAGAGAGAAGCTGAGCACGGCCAAGTGGCAGACGACATTCCTGCAGAACACTGGAGATCAGACTATGAAATTTAAAAGCTGACGATCCCCAACTACACTCAGCCTACCGAAATAGTTTTAAAATGTAACCTGTTCCGTTTTCTTGAAAATACAAGGTTTTTAATGCCTAAGTGCATTCCTTAGCAAATAAGCTACCATGTAGTAGCTCTAGAGAGGAGGTGTATTTAATGGTGTTTTTTTCTCTCTCAGTTGAGCAACTGTGAATACAAAACCACGGCAGAAGTGGTTGTATACCTACAGGACCATACGTAGTTTCTGGCACTTCCACTATTTCTGTTGCACTAAGGGTCTTTCTGGACACTGCTACGATGGACAGCACTTTTGTTAGATTACCTCCCACGTCAGTGCATTAATAAATTATAGATCATCAAATCCTGATTTAGTACCGTGTACATGATTTCTAAACGCTATGGTTGGGAATTTTAAAGTGTAACCATTATCTGAAAAGTACCAAATAACATTTACAGTTATTGATTTGTAGCTGGGGAACAATCATTAAAAGGACCAATGTCGTCCACTGTTCTAATGGAAACTGCCCTCTCCATTACTGATGCATCTGTACAAGAATCACAAAGCACTGAAAAGTCACTGCTATCCACCAATTTGGAGTTTAAATGGCTCTGAAATAAAGCACAAGTCAGTCCCTGTCTGCTGGTAACTTCTGTAACTGAAGCCTTGTTTTTCTTGTTCGATGAGCTGAACAATATATTTTGTCTGCTTTTTTCTCTGTTAAAAAAGAAAACCTGTAAACGTTTGTTCTGCAGCATTAACCAATTGAGCAGTTCTTAAGCAATGTTCGACTTGTCAGTTCATTTTTCATCTGCATAGAACCTTTTAAGTTGTTATATTACAAAGACTTGTGGTCACTACAGTATTTTTTCATACTGCTATTTAATGAGGTCTAGAGATTTCATGAGCTTTCACATTCTGTAGCCTCAAACTCTTACATTAGGTCATAACAGCATCTGTTTCTTTTTCATACCATTTACAATATGAAAATGTAACACTCAAATCACAGTTATATTCCAGCCACTCTTTTTTTTTTTTTAAATCAGGTAGGACTTTTGAAGTTGCCATGCCAGGCAACTGGGCAGTGGGCAGCTGGTGGGTTATTAGGTAGGCTGGCAAGGTTAGATTATGTGCGCAGCCAGCAGGTAAGTGTGTGCACGGGTGAGCAAGCAGGGATACAATACTGTTGAAGCCTGTGAGATAGAGTGTGGGTAGCTATGATTGGCAGGTTAACATAATCATGGGTAAGCCGGTGGAGAGCAAGCACGTTAGCAGCTGACAGATCAACATTTGCACAGGGATCAGGCAAAGAACGTGTGTGGGCTAGGGATGTCACAGTATCAAGGTTTCACAGTATACTAAGGTAGCGATACTGTTGGCAATTTCTGACACTGGGATAACTGTGGTCCACGACATACTGCAGTATACAGACAACCTTTTTTTGTATTTTCATGGACAACTGTCCCTTCCACGTCAACTCCCCCAATTCAAGAGTTTGAGGGGGCTTCTTTTTTGTATAAAAATTACTTCTTTTGTAATACCATGTGTGGCGTGACAGAGCCATACCTTACTGTTCTGGTTATATTTCATATAATTTTATGTATACAATCCACCAGGAAAGGCCATGAAAAAGCCAGGTCAAGTTCCAAGGGATCATGGGTACATAGTACATGGGTCCTAGGGAATGATGTTGTAACTCTTGTTACTGGGCAGAAAATCTGTCAGCTGCTGGTCAGGGACTGTAGTTTTACTAAATCATTTAAAAGGAAACAAAAGAATAATTAAGCAGAGCTGGAAGCAAGGCACATCCCTTTCTGCTTGTGAAAGGCCAGGACCCTCCAGTGGTGCCCACTCGGTCCGGATTTCTTTTGCCTCTGCAAGTCTGCCCTGAGATAATCTCATTACAGTTGAAAGGGCTACAATTTATGTGAATGGCTTTACTGAAGATAGCTTAACTACAACCATTTCCAAGGTGGGAGGCTGGATTTTCCTCTAGAATTCTGGTTTACACTAGCTGATCTCCGAGCCTTTTTTTCTCATATTCAGAAATGCACATTTGTTGTTTTGTAACAAAATACAAAAAGCTGATTGGTTGCGTAGCCATAGAGAAAGAATGCTAGCCAATTGCAGGGCAAGCCACTGTCCTCAGGCCCTGCCCTTTGAGAAGCCCATAACACAAGGGTGCAAAGACTGTATCAGAGCCTTTAGCCTTTTTGTATTTGGGGACCCTGCCTGCTTAGGAGAGCAGAGACATTTTCTTCAAGAATTCTTCTGCACTACCAAGAATCAAGATTTTCAGTTGCCTTTGTAAAGACTTTGCACTTCAAAATTCAGCAACTAAGGACTTGAGGTAGATTTTAATCTCAGAGTTTTAAAGTGCAGTTTATGTACATTTTCCATTTTATTTTCAATATCCTGTAACCAATGTCTAACGTTATTTGTCTTTATGTCATTTACCGCATTTAATAAATTAATTAGTAAAGCTTTTGGCTTACTTTTAAGATAATTCTGCCAGTGTTTGTGTGAGTTGCCTTGGGAAGAGTTGTTCAAACTATACTATGTCTGTGTGATTGCTTAATGGCCAAAACACTACCAAAAGAAAGAACCACTAGGGACTCTGTGTGATGAAAGGAGGAGAGGAAATATGAAGGGTCTCAGGAGGCCCAAGCTCTGCATTTCCGGGGAAAGACAAATAATAAGGTGTATAGGGCCCCCCAAAGCCTATACACGCCTGTGGCTTTTTCTGGTTTGTTGTGCTGTGGACGAGAGGGTTCTATCACAGGAACACAGACTCAAGACTGTATTTGTACCCCTCTCATGGAGAGAGGGCGCCCTGGGATCCTCTGGCATATATTCAGTTGTGTGACAGCGAGCATGCTAAAAGGACAGAGGAAGGGTATCCCTGACCCCCCCAGTCACAAGAGGGATTCACTGTGACGCAGATAATCCTACCCTATGGGAGCTTGTGACACCATGGTATAACGGTACCCGCAGTATTACATGCGACGTTATAATACTGTCAGAATTTCATACTATGATATCCCTAGTGTGGGCAACCACAGGAATAAATACAGTGGTTGTATGAGTCAGGCAGTGGCTGGCCAAGGAGGTGACCAGAGACTCTGTGTCACTGCGGGACTGCTGGGGGGGGGGGTGCCTGGAAATCAGGGATAATTTACACGGGAACGAGAAAGGGGTGACACTGGGCACTACGGACAATGGGACAGTGGGAGGGCTGTATACGGTCTGTACCATTTTCGCATTCTTAAAAGATGCTTTTCTCCAGCAGTATGTTGCTCCACATAAACAGTGAGTTAGCTCAGTCATTCTGCTTCCAATATACCATTGGGCCTTGTATGCATGGCTCCATCTTTCATTTGCATGTGTTTGATGCCTCTTTTTGCACTAATGCAAAAACTGCTTTGTGCCGTGCAAACAGAGGCTTCCAACAGGTCAACAAGCCCTGTTTGCACAGCACAAAGCCACTTGCTCAATGCAAAGTGTTCAATATGGGGCCCTATGAGTGCTAAAGTGTTAACCATAATTTTATTTTATTTTTTTTACCTCTGTTTATATGAAAAAATAAAGTGCGGTGACAGTTGGATATAGCCAGTGTTTACTAGGAGTCTGTTCATCTATATGCACTGAAAAATGTCCACAATTCAGTGCCAATCATTTTTTTTAACTCAACTTTTATTGAGTGTATCAAGATACATTACCAGACAAAGGTGCAACAACCTCTAAATTCAGATACAATTAATTAAATACAGCTTAAAAGAATTGTATCACATAAAAACAGAATGCCTCATTAATTATTTAAAGTCCCAGAGGTTCTCACTCTGCCTTAATCCAGTTAATAATTTTGCAGGTGTTTCTCATTAATTGTCCCAGTGTTCTTTAATTTTTGAACAGGCAAGTAATCTGCAAACTCTACTATAGTGTCTCTGAAAGAAAACAAATGAAAGAAGAGTCCTCTTGAACCAATGTCCATGGTATCCTGCTGGTTCCAATACTGAAATCTGTTTGGAGTTCAAAATAAAGACTACTAGAAGCATCTATTGCACCACTAGTATAGCGTACTTGTCTGACATTAATGTTTCTCGTAAAAAGTAAATAAAAAGCACATCTGTATATGCTCTCATTCCTCATATTATATATATATATATATATATATATATATATATATATATATATACACACATATATACACACACACACACACACACACACGAGATGTGTATATGTGTATAAACAAACAATACAGAAGAAAACCGACAGTGGCAAGGGAACCTCCCCCATCCAGGGAGCACCAGAGCCACCACCACTACCTCAGAGGTTGCGAAGAAAGCACAGCAGTTGGACCACAGTGGGCTCACGGAGGGTAAGGGTGGTGGAACAGAGGCACACCCAGTCAGTTGTTCCACTCCACAATCCATACACCATTCTGGGGGAGCATAGTTCCCCTATGGATGCACCCGCAGAGGAGACTAAGGAGGGTGCAGACAACTGTCACAAGGGAGGCCCTCAGGAAGGAGGCAGAGGGCACCACAGGGAAAGAAAGCAGCTCCTGGTGGGGGACTCAATTATTAGGGGGACAGAACTGGGGGGAGCAGGGAAAACTGAAGTAAGGTGCCTGCCTGGTGCCATGGCTTGGAGGGACAGGAAGCACATCCTTAGGATCACGAGAACAGTTGCACGGGAGTCTGAGCTGGACGTCATTGTCCACCTAGGGACAAATGACTTAGCTCATCATGAGATTAGAGCAGTGCAGAAGGACTTTGTAGAGTTGGGGAGGGCCTTAAGACAAGTAGCACACACACACTATCCTTCTCAGAGGTACTGCCTGTCAGTGGCATGGGTGAGGCGAGGGTACTTTGCACCATGCAGTTTAACAAATAGTTGAAAAAATGGTGTGGAGCACAGGGGTTTGGTTTCATTGGGGACTGGGGTTCCACCTGGAGGGACACCAGCCTATACTGCAGGATGGTCTGCATCTGTCCAGGAAGGAACAAGTCTTTTGGGCAATCAGTTTAAATGCTTCATTGGCAAGCCTTTAAACTAGTCAAGGGGAGGCACTGATAAGCAGCAAGAAAATCCCAGCCTCCCTACAAAACAGGGTACTAAATGAGAAAAAGACCAAGGTAGAAAGGTCAGTGGATGCCGCTACAGAAGGTAAAGCCATCAAAAATGGAGAGCAATGAGTACTGAATGCCCGTAGTCTGGTAATAAGCTTCCTGAATTAGTGGCCTTGATGGAGGAAGAAGATCTGGATATCGTGGCAGTCACAGAAACATTGTACACACAGAACCATGACTGGGACGTAAACATACAAGGATACACTATCTACAGGAGGAACAGGGAGGGTAAAAGGGGAGGAGGAGGAGGAGGAGGAGGAGGAGGAGGAGGAGTAGCTCTCTACATAAGAGAAGAAATCAAAGCAACAGAACAAAAGGGTAAACAGGGAGAAGAAGCACTGTGGGTCAATTTGGAGGCAGGCAATGGCACCACAACCGCATAAGGGTTAGATACAGAGCCCCCTCTCAGGGAGAGGAATTGGACAAGGAAATGATAGAAAGTATACTTAGAATGGCAGATAAAGGGGAGATATTGCTGATGGGTGATCTGAATATGCCAGATGTTAACTGGAGTGCAGTTGCAGCAGCCACTTCTAAGAGTGGGGTTATTCTAGATGCCCTACAGAGGGCATGCCTTAGACAACTAGTATTGGAGCCCACTCGAGAGGGAGCAATCTTAGATCTGGTTCTCTCAAATGGAGATGAAGAGAGGATCACAGATGTAGAAGTGGGTAGCCATCTGGGAACTAGCGACCATCAAACAGTATGGTTCACAATAAACACAGCAATAGAGTCAAGCCATACAAAGACAAAGGTACTGGATTTTAGGAGGGCTGACTTGCCAAAATGGGTGAGTGCCTAAGGAATGCACTAGCAAATGGGCAGGAAGGAGGGGTGGAAGAACAATGGGGAATAATAAAAACTGCCATCACAAAGGTAACACGCCTTTGTGTAAAGCAAATAAAATGAAACAAGGTAAGAAACCACTATGGTTCTCAAAGGAAGTGGCAGTGAAGGTTCAAGAGAAAAAGAAAGCATTCAGGAAGTACAAGGAATCACAGAAGGAACAGGACAGAGAACTGTATCAGTTAAAGCAAAAGGAAGCTGGAAAGGCAGTCAGAACAGCAAAGGCTCAAACCAAGGAAAAGATAGCCAACTCAGTTAAGAAGGGGGATAAAACCTTTTATAGGTACATCAGGGGAGGAGAAGACCAAGGGAGGGTTAGTGGAGGCTTAATAAAGGGAGGAGGGTTGGCAGAGGGTGACTGTGAAAAGGCAGAGATACTAAACAAATATTTTTGCTCAGTATTTACAAAGGAAGAGAGGGAGGTACCTAAAACAAACAGTAGAAACACTCTGGATACAGAAGTTGATACCAGACCATTTACAGAAGAAAGGGTTCTGAAAGAGCTCTTAAAACTGAAGGTGGACAAAGCAATGGGCCTGATGGGTTCATCCCAGAATTCTAAAAGAACTAAGGGTAGAACTAGTGACACCACTGACTACCCTCTTTAACAAATCATGGGAGGATGGAGTGGTACCTGAGGACTGAAAGAGGGCAGATATGATTCCCCTTCACAAAAGTGGGAGCAAGGCAGAAGCAGGAAACTACAGACCTGTTAGTTTAACCTCAGTGGTAGGGAAAATGATGGACTCACTTCTGAAGGAAAGAATTGTTGAGTATCTAGAGGCCAGAGGGCACAGGACCCAAGGCAGCATGGATTCACAGCGGGAAGGTCATGCCAGACAAATCTGATAGATTTCTTTGACTGGGTGACCAAAGTAGTTGATCAGGGAGGGGCTGTGGACATGGCCTACTCCTAGACTTTAGCAAGGCATTTGACACAGTCCCACACAAAGATTAATATACAAGTTAGCCAGCCTGGGAGTGGGTCCCAAGATGACAGCCTGGGTAAAGAATTGGCTTGGCTGGAGAATAGGACACAGGAGTAATAAGTAAATGGAGTCCACTCTGAAAAAGGGGGTTAGTAGTGGGGTTCCATAGGGTTCAGTGTGATCGGTCTCTTCAATGTCTTTATAAGCGACATTGCAGAGGGACTGGAAGGAAAGTATGTCTCTTTGCAGATGACACAAGATCTGCAACAGAGTTGATGCACAAGTGGGGTGGAAAGGATGAGAAGGACTTGCAAGGTTAGAGGAATGGTCAAATGTATGGCAGCTTAGATTCAATGCTAAGAAGTGCAAGGTAATGCACCTGGGAAACAAAACCCAGGGGAAGAGTACACAATGGGGGTGAGATACTAACAACAACAAAATGGAAAGGGACCTGGGGTAGTCATATCAGATGACCTAAAGGTGGGCAAGCAATGTGAGAGGGCAGCAAGGAGGGTTGGGGAATACTGGGATGCATAGGGAGAGGCATCACCAGTAGAAAACAAGAAGTTATTATCCCTCTGTACAGACAGCTGGTGAGACCACATCTGAGTACTGCGGCAGTTCTGGGAGACCCAATCTCTGCAAAGACATAGACAGGATGGATGCTGTCCAGAGGAGGGAACTAAAATGGTGCAGGGTCTGCACTGAAGACATATGAAGAGAGACTTAAGGAGCTTAATATGTATAGCCTGAGGAAAGGAGGGAGAGGGACATGATAAAGCGTTCAAGTACCTCAAGGGAAGCAACAAAGTCCAAGAGGGTAGCATCTTTCAAAAAACAAGGTGTGCAAGAACAAGGGGGCACAATTTGAAGATAGAAGGGGTCGGCTCAGAGGTAATTTAAGAAAGTATTTTTTCACAGAGAGGGTTGTGGATGTATGGAACAGCCTTCCAAAGGAGGTTGTGGAGTCAAAAACAGTGGTGGAATTCAAGCATGCATGGGACAGTCATAAGGCAATTCTAGGGGGTGGGGTAGGAAGAAGTAGGCTGCTGGTTAACTAGGATCTGCAGCTTATCCATCAGGGAGGGAAATGGGCAGACTGGGTGGGCCAAGCGGTCCTTATCTGTCGTCGAATTCTATGTTTCTATGTTAAAACAACCAAACCTTTTCTCAACCAGTAAAAAAAATAAAAAAAGCTGTGCCTCATTTAATAAACAGTCTAGCTAGTTCAATTATTCCTCTTTGCGTTTTGTGGATTATTCCTATTATTTAGTGTGAGTAGTTACTCACTTTATTTAGGGAACTCTCTGTCACAAACGCACTAAGCAGGTCAGGCCCTCTGCTCCCACAGCACCAACCTCCGAGCGCAATAGTGTGAACAGGTAACAGGGTAACCCTCCTGTCTGCTTTTGGGTCCGAATCATCTTTTTGCCTCAAGTTCTGGAGGGATTCAAACTGTGAACCTTATGCTAGCATACCCAATGTACAGGCTCAGATACGTACCCTCTTCGGGGATTGCAGTACAATCTTTTGCCTGGGGCACCAAGCCAGGCTTCCAAAATGAACCCTTAAAACTCTAATAGACCTTAGATATATTCTTACCTTTTCCCAGTTTAGTAACACCATCAAGCTGTTGAACAATTGTCAGACTTAACCATCTATAAGTCACTTGCAGAAAAAAAAAACTGCCAGACACCCAGGTATTTTTTTTTTTTTTAAATAAAAGGTACTTTACTAAAAGATGATAAAAATATGTAAAATGTAAACACATAACTATATATCAAAGAGCATACAATCACTTAAAAGAAAAACAAGGAAAACTACAGAACAAGCTCCTACCAAAATACATTTAGACCTTTTCTATCTAATGTATTACCTCTGGGAGTGCTTAAGTTATATCAGAGAGCTGTGTCTTTCTAGAGTCCCAAGATGGTATATATCAGACAGTTCAGACAACAAGCATTAGATGAACTCCATCTCTCCACACCCCTCCTGTGAGTCATCTAGCTCCTCCTTTTAGAATATAAAAAAATACAAACATGATGTCCTATCAGGAGGTGTATTAAATAAGGTGACATCAGCAAAAACTCATTTCCCAAATTTATGAGTCTTTGATCCCCCAGTTCCTTTGAGGTTTACAACCCTGCAATCCGTCACCTAGATGCAATATAGCCAACAGGAATCAGCTAAATGATGTCCTGTCCTGCAATAAAATGTATATTTAGTTTCTCAATCTCAAAAGCATGAGGTCATAAAAAGGCCAGAAAATACAATTTCTCAAGGAAGTTAGTTACATTACAGAGATTTCCTGGTCAGTTTCATATCCTGTAGCTTCACTGAAACCTGGTGGGGGGGGGCACTGCGGCGCACACTCATGGAAGTCCAGGCTGTCTTATGTGAGACAATCACATACTATATTTTTTTTATATTACAAATATCATACAATGATCATAACCCCACGCTCTCTACTAACTATTTAGGTGTGACTGGACTTCAAATAATGTGGGGGGTGGGGATTGAATCTCTTCTGGGTTCTACATAGCCCTCTATGATGGGGAAAAAGGGAGGACTATGATGAGCGAGTTTAACTCCAGTAGAGTGGTTATTGTAACAATTGTTCTAGTACTTGTGTTCCTTATGTCTGTTCTATGTGATCATAATAAGGTAGCCACTTAGCATTAAATTTGTCAGTTTGAAGTCTCAATTTCACTGTAATTGTGTCTGTGTTCTTAATTACTTTAACATTGTTCCACCATTGAGATATGGGTGGTGGTGTTGCAGTCATCCAGTTTTGGGTGATGACCTTAGTGGCCGCAGTCACTAATATGAGAAATAAATAACATCAAAGGTTTTAATCTCTCTGGGTGGGAGACCCAGAACCAGATTTTCAAAGGATGGGGTCTGATTTAAATGCAGTATTCGCCGAGTTGCTGATCCCACTTGAAACCAAAAACTTTGAATTTGTGGGCATTCCCAGAAAATGTGATAATGATTACCCTATCTACCGCAACCCCACCAACATCCGTCCGAAGGGTATGCCTTGTAGTACTTGGACATCTTAGGGGTTATGAAAAATCTACCAGTGGTTTTCCAATTAAATTCCCTCCAGCACAGTGAGGCCAAAGTCCTATGTGTATACGCCCAAATTCTCTCCCAATCCTCTCCACTAACTGACTGCTCTGCTTCCTTCTCCCATCTCTCTTGTATCGTAACTATTGATGGGTCCCCTACATTCTCCTGCAGGAAGTTATAAAGCTGCAAAATGAGCCCCTTTGAGTCTAGTGGCCCTGCAAGAGGACCTGGATTCTCTGGATAGGTGGTCCTGCACCTGGAAATTGAAATTTAACTCCTGCAAGTGCAAGGTGCTACACCTAGGGCGGGAAAACCCCAACTATCTGAACACCTGGGGGGGCAGATGAGTTGCGGGCCACGACAGGGGAAAGAGACCTAGGAGTTTTAGTGGATGTTAAATGAATAATTCAGAGCAGTGCAGAAGGGCTGCAATCAGGGTAAATAGGACGCTGGGATGCATCGCTAGGGGGATTACCTCAAGGAACAGGGAGGTGATTTTGCCACAGTACAACAGCCTGGTTAAACCACATGTTCAGTCTTGTGTGCAGTTCTGGAGACCGCACCTAAGAAGGAACATCCAAGTCCTGGACAGGGTTCAGAGGAGAGCAACCAGAATGATCTGGGGGATATAACATATGAGGAACAACTAGGGGAGCTCAACCTGTTCTTGCTGGAGGAGAGGAGGGACCGGGAAGACATGATTGAGGTCTTCAACTACCTCAGAGGAGTAAATAAGGTAAGCCGAGATAGGATCTTTCAACTGAAGGATGGTGGAATCACCAGAGGACACAGTTGAAAGATTGAGGGTGGTAGGATTAGGGGGAAAATGAGGAGGAGGTACTTCACCGAGAGAGTGGTGGAACCATGGAATGCGCTGCCTGGGGAGCTGGTACAGGCAGCTATGGTGGAGAGATTCAAGAGAGGGTAGGACAGGTAGAGGCAAGGGGTGAAACAGAGGCTGGTTTGCCGGAAGGGGGGGGCAGGACTGGAGGATGAAGTAACAGTGGAAGGAGACAGATAGAGGGTTACGGTACCCAATCAGGATGCTGAAGCATGAGCAGACTTGACAGACCAATAGGCCTACTCTGCTGGTGTCTAGTATATTAGTATGTTAGTGTCTGTCCTCTCTTATGCAGTACCCTACTACCCTGTGCCATCTGTGAGGATAGGCCTATAACCCCTGGTCCCTTCCCTATATAGTCTCTGCACTGTAAATATCGGTAAAAATCTTGATTGGGGGATATTGTATTCTTTTTGTAGAGCTAGGAAGTCCTTGACTATCTGTCCTGATATGAATTGGTGTAGGTAACATAAACCTTTCACCTTCCAGCGTTTAAAGCAAGAGTCCATAGCCGTCGTGGGGAAGCCTGGGAGGTACTTCAGTGGAATAAATTCCCATGTATAAGTAGAGTGTTCCCAATGAGTGCTCACCTGAAGCCACATTCGCAGTGTGTGTTTTGCCAAGTCATTCCTAACTGAATTCAAATCTTTCAAGAGGACAGCCCATGGGAGAATCTTCAGTGGTAACCGGAATGAGCCTGGGCTTCTAATGTCCACCAGCCTTCTCCCGATGTGGAATATGTAACATTCTAATCAAGGGTATGGTTTGTGCTGCTAGGTAGTATCCCTTAAAGTCTGGCAACCCCCAGCCACCCTCCCTCTTCTTCCTGAGTAAGACTGGCCATCTAAATTCTAGTTTTTTTTCCCCCCTGCCCATATAAATTTCGTTTAAGTTTTTTTCAGGGATTTCCAATCCTTAGAAGGTATGGGAAGGGGGAGTGTACTATACAGAAATAAATACTTTGGGAGAATATTCATTTTTGAGTCAATGCGATTCAAAAAAAGAGAAGGGGAGGGCCTGACATCTGCGAATATCCGTGTTGACTTGTGTAAGGTGGCCATAGTCAAAGTTTGGAAAGCTGCGTAGGGATCCAGATCCCTAGGTAACGTAACTTATCCAGCACCCAATTGAATGGGATGCATTTTTTAAGTTCAGAATCAACAAAGCCTCCCACCAATAACCCCTCTGTTTTATTCATGTCAATTTTAAAATCTGGAGATGGTATCGTATTCCTCAAAAAGATGTAGGAGCGGGGAAAGGGATCAGACAAGGTCCTCCAAATATACCAATGTATCGTCTGCATAAAGAGATACCAGACAGTCCTGTCCACCCACCTGTATGCCCTTGATTTGGTCCGCCTCTCTGGTTGCTGCGGTTAGGGGTTCTAGGCTGAGTGTGAACAGTAGGGGTGAGAGCGGACACCACTGCAGCGTTCCCCTTTGAATCTGAATAGGCTCAGACAAGGTGCCACTAATCATTATCGTAACACAGAGCAATCCACTGCTGAAACTTTTCCCCCAGGCCAAAGTGCGCCAACACGTCTCTCAAATAATCCCAGTTCAGGCGGTCAAACACCTTTTCTGCATCAAGAAATATAGCTAACTGAGTTGTGGATGTCTGATTTTTGTATCTTAGAATATTAAGAAGTTTCCTGATATTGTCGGATAGTTGGCGATGCAGAATAAAGCCTGTTTGGTCCAAGTGAATTTGTTTTTCAGTTAAGAGTGTCACAATAAAACAATTGTGACGATATGATAACCATGATGAAATTATCGCGATATCCTTGTTATCGCGATAATTCTACCACTTGTACAATGTTAGAAAAAGTATCTAAATTCACATTTTTTTATATAATTTACATATCTGACTCTTTCAAGCAATGATATGCATTTATGCACATTATTTTTAAGTCTGTTGTAAAATGATGGAAAGAGTAAAATATTTAAAATATATTTTATTTTTTCACATTACAATCTCTGAACTTCATAAAATTGCTTGCCTTTTTTTACATAAACATTCAAATATACAATTAATACATGTGTTATACACATAGGCCGGATATTCAAAGTAGTTTGCATGTGCAACTATGGAAATATCTGACAAAAGCGATATTCGCGTGGCAGTAAACTTCATAGAACAATGTAATCATGCCAATGCACAATGGTAATGTATGCATCGCAAGGGCAGGGGGTGTACCCATGAATATGCGGCACAGTGCAATATTCAACCCCCGACCAATGGCGCAAGCGAGGAGCAACCGCCAGTTGCACGGAGCAGACTTGAGTCTAAAAAAACAGGGAGCAAGTAGGAGGAGGGCACTTGTGCCAAAGGGGAGCAGGACAGAGGGAGACAGACAGGATGTTTGCCAACAAAGAGGGAGACAGGGAGAGAGAAAGAGACAGGGACAGAGGGAGAGACAGTGTGACTGACAGGGAGGCGACAGCGGGTGTGAGAAAGTGTGGGTGTGACACACAGCCACCAGGCCCAAGGGGAGTGACACAGGCACTCACAGGGGTGGGAGACAGAGCCCACAGGCAACAGCCAGCCAGCCGGGGGCAGGGTACACAGGAGGGGGCCCTGCTAAGCGACATGCACAGCCACACACAGCCAGGTGGGCCAGTGGAGCCGGACGCCCAGGGGGTGACAGGACAACAGGGGCCATGGCCAGTGCGACATTCCAGATGGAGGCTATAATGAGGGGTGGGGGAGGCAGGAGGTAGAGCAATGCAGCCGTGGAAGGGCCCGTCGGCGGTACGCCTTAAACTGGCAGTACCGACCCCGCATCAGCTATGAGACCAACACTGACACAGAGATCGTGGGCCGGTACCTACTGAACCAAGCAATTCTGAGGCAGCTCTGTGAGCTGTGCAGTGAGGAGATGCAGGCACCCACTAGATGGAGCCATGCCCTGACAGTGGAGACAAAGGTAACAGCTGTCACGTGCCTGCTCGCCACGGGCACCTTCCAGAGACTAACAGGGGACACCACAGGCATAACCCAGTTGGCCGCGTCACGGCTCCTCACATAATTCCTCAATGCCCTGCTGCCACACACTGCGGAATACGGCCACTTCCCCAGTACATAGGCAGAGCGTACAGCAACCATTCAGGAGTACCACAGGGTAGCACGTATGCCTGGCGTGCTAGGGGCCATCGACTGCACCCATGTGGGCATCTGCATGCCACCTGGCCCAAAGGGGGTAGCCTAAGTCAACAGAAAGGGCTACCCCAGTATCAACTGCCAGGTGATGTGCGATGCCAGGGGGCGCATAACCAATATCTGTGTCACACACCCTGGGGGAGCACATGACGCTTTCATCTGGCACGGCTCAGCACTGTGCCACAGGTTCGAGAGTGGGGACATCCCCAGCCAGTCACCTAGTGGGTGAATATGCCGAGACCACAGGCAGCTGGGTACACCAGGGGATGGGAGGGAGGTGGCCAGGGTAGGGGCGCTGCCAAGTGTGGCTGGGAAGGACAAGGGGCACAGCGACAGAGGGCACCAGGCTAACCATATCTCCATCCACACAGGTGACAGTGGCTACCCACTCCAGCCCTGGCTGCTCACCCCCTACCAACGCGGTTGACCCCAGCGGAGGAGCAGTACAATGAGGCACACGCCAGCATGCGGAACATCATTGAGCACGTGTTCAGGATGCTGAAGGCACGGTTCTGTTGCCTGGACAGGTCTGGCGGTGCCCCACAGTACAGCCCCTCGAAGGCCTGCGGCCTATTCCTGGCCTGCTGCATGCTGCACAACATGGCCATTGACCATGGGATAGCTGTCGAGGCCGAAAAGGGGAACAGCAGTGGGGACAACGCGGCCGATGGGCCATGTGGCGGTGGGCAGCAACAACCCGGGCGGAGGGATCCCGGGCTGACGAGGATGGCACGCCAGCATCGAGACACCATGGCAGAGGAGCACTACGGCACATGCAGGTAGGTGGACAAACACCCATGCACAGGACAGACACGGCGGCAAGGCACACAGGCATGTGTGTGCATGTCCTGCGGCTTGCACAGACAGGTGGGGGGGCAGAGGCGGGCATCCACACACAGCACCACACACACACACACACACACACACACACACACACACACACGCCGGGCGCTAGCACCTGGCATGAATCAGACGCAGGTCACCAGTGCACATGTGCAACCTGTGCTGTGGTGACATCATCACGCACACACCAGACGGGCCAGTGGCCAGGCAGCTGCACACACAGCCAGTGTGTGGCGCAACCCACAGATGCCATGTCCGTAGCATACACACACACACACACACACACACACACGCACACAAACACCCATGTGCACAGAGGGCGGCGGCAGCGGACAGGGTGGCGGGCACATCAGGTCTGCCACACGGTCACACGGCCTAGCCCCCACCTGTGGCCTACCTGGCGGCCCATATGGCCGCCACCTTCTCCTTGATCAGACACTTGTTGGTGCCCACCTTCTTCTTGCACTCCAGTGCTGAATGCTGGTGGCTGGCCTGCTGGTTCATAGCCTCCGCCACCTCCCCCCAGGCTGCGGCCTTGGCCTGGGGTGTGCCAGTGGCATCACTCAGCAAAGGCTCCCTGTTGAGGTACGCCTCGAACAGGGCATCCGCCTCCACCTTTGTAAAGTTGGGCCTGCGCTTGTGGGCAGGCCCACGCTCCTCACCTTCCTCACATTCGGACATGCTGCTACCTGTGGGCAGGGACATGTGGTTAGTGGCTGCGGAGGCCCACACCAGCCATCCATCCCGCTGTGCTGTCCATCCCCTCTGCAGGCACAACTTACCTTGGATGGTTGCAATACCGGTCCATGGCTTGTGCTGTCGTGCAGCGCCTTTATAGCGCATCGCATGCAATTACGCTGATGCGCAACTGTAATGACATGCTAATCTGCATATGCTGGCTGAATATTGCGTTGTTGCACCATGCGCAATGGACTTGCTCCCAGCACAAGTCATTGCGCAATCCTGTGATGTGCCACCCGTCAACACACATGCGCCACGGCATGTACTACCACCTACTGCACAGCGTGCTCCAACTATTGGCGGCCAATGTGCCCTATGCGCCATGGGCCCTATGGCGCTCGGGCGCTATAGGGCCTATGGGGCGTGGTGCCCTCGGGGCCCTATTGCGCAACATGCATCATGGCCCCAATAGCGCTCACGCCCACAATGCGTATGCTGACCCCTGACCCCCACCCTGCCTATGCCCCCCAGGGACCTCTGCCACACATGCCAGTGAGGCCACGCCCATGCTGCGCATCCCTGAAGATGCACGATTGCTGCAGGTAGCGCATCTCCATGCGAGGCACGCATTCCCAAGCACGCTGTGCACGTGCGCTACTGGGCACTATTTTGGACTGCTTCACTGCTATGGAAGCATGCTGCAGCACGCAGTGCCCTGTTCCCAGAACTGGAGCCAGATTTAACTGGTGAACCTGGTGGCCCAGGTGGAGCCCCATGCTGCCAGCCTGTTTGGCCAGCAGCCCCTCGACAGGCCCAGGACCGAGGTGTGGCAAGATGTTGCAGACTGGCTTGTCCAGGCCAACTGTGTGCAGCGCACAAGGGAGCAGTGTCGCTACTGGTATGGGGACCTGTTAAGGAGGGACCCGGAGAGGCTCAGGTCGCTGCAGGCGTGCATACAGAGGGGGAGCTGTGCCACGGCCAGGTAAGTGCGCTCTGACTGTGTCTGTGCACGTCCAGTGTAATGGGATAGGCAGGGCTGTAGCAATCTGGTGTGCTCGGGCAAGTGGTTGGTGCCGGTGGGGGGGGTGGGACTGTCAATGCGTGCCCTGTGGCTTGGCACTGCCAGTCAGTGGGTGCGCTGCGCCACTGTCCTGCGGCCTTGCCAGGCTGGGGTGCACTCTGTGCTTTGGAAGTAAGGGTAGTGGGCTCATGTTGTGGCTGTGTTCTGATGTGTGCCCATTTGTGTTCCCGTCCTAGGCCCTGAAGACTGGAGAAGATCCAGGGTGGCGAGGGCACCTGGCGAGCCGCGGCAGGCTGCTTCGGGGCCTTCTGCAGGTCGTGCAGGACCGAGGGTGGGAACAGCAGGACCGGTGCGTGCAGCGCCACAGCGGGCAGGTAGGCGCTGTGCATTCCAACAATGTTGTGCAGGGTGGTTCGTGGGGGTGGAGGTATGGCCTCGGCTCCCTATGCGCCGAGCCATGGCAGCTGTGTTCAGCACGCAGTGTGTGTGGCACCGTGGGGTGGCCATTGCACGTGTGTGGCAGCTGTTGATGGGCTGTGGGTGCATCCGGCTGCTACCAGTGCAACTGCGGTTCCGCTGCTGCACCATGCCACCTGCCTGCCACTGTGCTGGTGGATGGCGCTTGGGCAGCGGTGTCTGGCGCTGTGCACAGCTGTGGCATGCCAGGTCGGTGGCAGTTGTAGGCCTGCCCACTGCGGGTGGCCAGGGTGCAACCCAAGGGGCGTGTGTCCCCACTGTCCACTGCGCACAGTGGGAGGGCTAGGGTGCCCCGGACACGCACTATTCACCTGTTCCTTCCTTTGCCATATGTGTCCAATGGGGAGGTCGGCTGCCACTCTACTGCCGCCTCCTGCGGCGCATCATTTCTATTACCAACGCCACCCTGGAGATAGCAAGGCAGACAAGACGGCTCCTGCTGCAGGGGCAGCGCAGAGAACGGCGCCAGGCAGCGGCGGGACATGGCCGCTCATAGGGACCGAAGACACCTATCCTGCCCCTGACCTCCCTTCCACTGCCTTACCCTTTCCCATTCTATTCCCCTGTCCCCATCCATCCCTCATCTACCCTATCCCTGCTTTGTATATAGTGCCCCTGCCTTGTTCCTTGTTCCCTGTTTTGTATTGTACATAGTTGTTTTATACAGTTTCCTTTGCTTACCCATCTGTGTCCGTGTCTGCTTTGCGGCTGGCGAGTGGAGCCATGCTGCAGTGGTGTGGTGGGTGGCTGTGTGGTGCGCCTGTGTTGTTCTGTGAGCTGTGCATGGTGGCGTTTGCCCATCGGTCAGTGGCTGTGCCTTGGGGTGGCCATGGGCTGGCTGTTCGGGCTGTGTGTTGGGTGTCGTGTGCCAGGTTGTAGCTGGCTGTGGACCGAGTGGGTGGGGGCGTGCCATCCAGTGGGAAGTGGCCAGCTGCGGCTCACCCTTAGATGTTGGTGTCACCTGTTTCATACGTCCACTGCTCTGGTGCAAGTGAAAAGGGGCTGGCTACATGCCCACGCTCCGTGGGCGGTGTTCTTTTGTGTTCCAGCTGTGCCTCCCGGACTGGCTCCACCACCTCCCCAGCAACCATCCCCCCCCCGGTGCCTTGCTCCCTGCTGTGCCTGTGGCTGGTCCTTTTGTGCCTTGGCGCATCTTCCTCAGCCCCTTGCGCATTCCTGGTTGCGCTATTGCGCATGTTGGGTTGCTCCCTGGCGCACCTCTGACTGCGCTCTGGCGCATCCTTGTGATATTCAATTGTGTTGTGCTGGCACATGTCGCCATGCACAACCTTTGGATATTGCACTCATTGCGCCATGGCGCATTGGATTTGCGCTGTGCTGGGCTTGCGCTGGTGTCTGGAGTATTTCTGAATATCCCACCCATAGAGAATACAGTACTTCTTAAAATGTGAATGAGCAGATATTTTGACTTGCTTGTTTAAAGAGCACCTTTCCTGGATTTTCTGGGATAATATTAAACAACTAAATGGAAAATCACGCTCCCCTGCCCCATCCCAGCTCACTAGCAATGGCACTACCTCCACCGAGCCTGCCACCACAGCTAACTGGCTCAACACCGCTTTCACTGACCTTAGCTCTGTCCTCCCTAGTAATTTCTTTGACCTTCCCCCCCAACCAACCTCCCCCTGTCCTCCAGCACCCCAGCTTCCACCGCGCAAGATTTCTGCCGGGAAGCCAGACCCATTCTAATCAAAGCTTTGAATAGCAACAGTCCTGGCAGTGACTCACTGGACCCCAGTATCCTCAGGCTGGTGCTAGATGAAGTCCTGCCCCACTCACCAGCCTAATTAACCAATCGCTCTGCCTGGACAATTTCCCATGGCTGGAAAACAGCAATAATCACGCCCATTCATAAGGGGGCGACAGGTCGCTGCCAACAACCACCGGCCAATCTCCATCCTCCCCCAAAGCCCTGGAGAAAGTGGTGGCCATTCAAATCACTGAATATCTGGCTAAGCATAACATCTTATGCCCAGAGCAACATGGCTTCCGTGCTGGTCACAGTACCAGCACTGCACTAATTGAATTCTCCAACTTCCTACACTCCTCCCTGGATACCAGCTCCCTAGCTGGTGCAGTGTTCATCGACCTCTCAAAGGCTTTCGACACCGTCTCCCACCCTCTTCTGCTGAATGCTCTCTGCCACACTGGTCTCTTGGCTGGCCCCCTAGCATGGTGCACGAGCTATCTAGCCGCCCAATCACAGTGCGTTAAAATCAATGGGATACTCTCCGATACCCATCCCATTCACTCTGGGTTCCCCCAAGGCTCCATCCTGGGCCCCCTCCTCTTCTCACTCTATCTGAACACCCTGCCCAGTGCATGCCCTGGCAAAATTCTCCTGTATGCAGATGGCGCTGTCCTTTGCCACCCACAGCAATCCCATCTCCTTCAGGACACCTACAGCAGTCTTTCAAAAATGCTGAAGCCTGGTTTAAGGAGCGCAGACTCGTCATTAATCTTAAAAAAACCAAAGCTATGCTCTTTTCCCACCCCAAAACAAAGCTAGCAACCACCCACTCTATCTCCTTCCTAGTACCAAACAGCCACTGGAACAAGTCTGCTCCTACAAATACCTTGGGGTCACCTTCGACTCAGCCCTCACATTTCACAACCACATTGATGCCCTAACATCCACCACTAACACACGGCTTGGCATCCTCTTCCGCCATAGAACCTGCCTTCCCCCAAATGCGCTCCGGCTCGCCATTACGTCTTCTGTATTGTCCCTTGTAGACAATGGTCTACCAGTCTATGGTGCTGCCAACACGACTGCACTCAGAAAAATTCACTTAACCCTGAATAAATCCTGTAGATTGATTACTGGTGCCCCCAGGCTCACACACACCTGTCAGCTGTATGACGAGGCTAAACTCCTTACCCTGGATGAACGGCTCCGATATCAAACCTGCCTCCTCACAAAAAAAAACCCTATTCGGGCTCTCCCCTCCTGGGGTGACGGCATCCATCCACCGGATCCCACCCACTATTGCAAAACGGTCATCCAACAAGACCACTCTAATGGTCCCCAGATCAAGAACCAGCCGTGGCCAGAAGTCCTTCTGCTACAGAGCCCCATCCTGGTTTAACTCTCTCCCTGCTCACCAATGCCACCACCATCTCCAAGTACAAAACCACCCTTTGAAACCAACTCTTCAACACTCGTAGCTGCTCCTGTCTCTGAAGGCAGCCTCCACCTCGACTTCTCATGACAACGCCCACCAGGCGGCTCTCCACCTAGCCCTCCCACCACCTCTTCCCGGTACACCGTACCTGGCGTTCTAACCTGGCCAGTGCCAGCTGTTTCATGGTATGCCTATAAGATTGTTCAATTTTTGATACCAACTTGTGTAACACCTGTTCTCAATTACTTGTACCCTGTAACCTAAATGTATTTTGTCTGACCTCAGTGTGACGTGGTGCCTCTGATGAATGCCTATTTTTAGCAAACCTGTGCTATGTAACCTAAAACTCTATGTATGTCTTTAATGTGACGAGGTACCTTTGGAAACGAGCCTCTGGCTCAAAGGTTGTAAACTGATTTCACAAATAAATAAAATAAATAAATAAATAAATTTTTGCCCTTGCCTGCAAAATTATCAGGAGATTCCCTTACCTGACTGGGAGTTCCTCCGTAGTAGTTGAAAAAGTTCTCTTTAGCCCCCTAAGGAAGGGAAGGGAAGGGATCGTATATGCCCAGAGGTGGGTTATCTGCTCAATCCCTTCCACTTCCTGATCACGGACGCTATCCCCGCACTTCCTTGTTTTGTGAGGTCATTATATGCCTAGTACGGGAACGTGCTCCAAGCAAGTTTATGGGTGGCATTTTTAAACTTATTTTTAAGACTTTAACCTGACTAGTACAAATCAGAGTCAGTATTCAAGTAACACAAGCCTCGTTACTTTTGTTAGATCAGGGTGGAGCCTTGGATCTAGACTGCCTAGACTTCAATAAGGCCTCCAACACCATTCCACAAAGAAGACTCATAAACCAGCTGGGCGGCCTGGGAGTGGTTCCAAAGGTAAAAAACTGGGTAAGAAATCGGTTGGGGGATAGACGACAGAGTGGTGGTAAACAGAGCTCACTCCGAGGAAGAGAAGGTGACCTGTGGGGTGCCACAAGGATCAGTACTGGTCCGCTTTTTAATGTCTTTCATTAGCAACACTGCAGAGGGGCTAGAAGGGAAGGTATGCCTTTTTGCAAATGACACAAAGATCTGCAGTAGGGTAGACACTCCGGGGGAGGTAAGAGTGTGAGTGTGTGTGTGTGTGTGTGTGTGTGTGTGTGTGTGTATGAAAAATTAAGAGACTGAAGAAAGCTTGAGGAGTGGTCAAAAGTGTGGTAAGTAAGATTCTATGCTAAGAAGTGCAAAATCATGCACTTGGGGCAAAGAAACCCAGGGTGGAGTACAAGATTGGGGGACTGGTACGGACAACCATCCAGCAGGAAAGAGACCTGGGGTAATCGTATCTGATAACCTAAAGGTGGCCAAACAGTGTGACAAGGCAGTGGGGAGAACTAGTGGGATGATAAGGTGCATAGGGAGGGGTATCACCAGCAGAAAGAGGGAGGTGTTGATACCACAGTATATATTATTGGTGAGACCTCACCTACAGTACTGTGTCCAGTTCTGGAGACCACATCTCCAGAAGGACACAGAGTAGAGGCAGTCCAGAGGAGGGCAACTAAAATGGTGCAGTGCCTGCATCAAAGGCCCTATGAGGAGAGGCTAAAGGACCTCAATATGTACACCCTGGAGAAAAGTAAGTGGGGTATGATAGAGATTTTTCAAATACCTCATGGGTATAAAACAGGGTACAAGAGGGAAAGCATTTTTCAGAAAAAAAGATGCTCAAGAAAAAGGGGTCATGCTGTAATGCTGGAGGGGGGATAGATTCAGGGGAAATGTCAGGAAGTACTTCTTCACAGAGAGTGGTGAATCCCTGGAAAAGCCTCCCAGCAAAGGTGGTTGGGGCAAAAATTGTAACGGGATTCAAGAACGCACAGAATAGGCATATGGGAATCTTACTGGTTAGGAAAGGGAGGGTAAAGTCAGAGACCAAGTAGGGACTGTGGTAGTACAGTAGGTAGGGAAAATGGGCAGACTAGGTGGGCCAAGCAGTTCTTATCTGCCAACAGTTTCTATGTTTTATGTAAGTCGACTGGTGCACATAACTCCACCTCCCCCCCCCCCATTTCTTTTTCCCCATCCTTCAGGCTGGCACATGTGGGATGGTGCAAGTGTGTGACATAAAGATGTCGCAAGTATTCAGCCCCTGCACCCAGACAGTCAGAAGGCTGTTACTGCTACATCATCCAGCCTCCACTAGATGGCGATCAAGCAGCAGCTTGCGCTGTCCCCCCGCCTCAAAGACAGCCGACAATGGATGCTCAGTCCTCCTTCATGCAGTCAGCCCTCGAGCAACCCAGATTTGTTCCTGAACCTGGTTTACCAGCATGGCAACAGGTATGGTGCCCAGGCCCTCAAAACTCTACACCACATGGCCAGCACTGCATTTCTTATTTTAAGGAAAAATACAAAAAAAAATCTGATAAGAGGATGGTGGAGAATCAGGAATCATTGTTGCACGTGAAACAGATGAGCTGCTGGAAAAGCAAGCTGAAGTGCTTTATCACAGTATACTGCGGTATATCGTGCTGCACGATAATTGCGATATTGTTTTTTACAATAACAAATTATCATCAGTGGTAATTATCGTGATAAAATCATCATATGTTATTGCAACATCCCCATTTTCAATACAGGTCTGGAGCCTAATTGCTAAGATTTTAGTTAGGAGTTTCAAATCTTGGTTGAGAAGGGAGATGGGATGGTAGGCCTCACATTGTTCTTTAGGTTTCTCAGGTTTGGGAATGACTGAAATGAGGGCCTCACACCAAGACCTCGGTATGATTTTCTACATCAGAATCGCATTAAACACTTTCGTAAAAATAGGGGCTATTTCACCAATAAATGTTTTGTAGAATTCACTGCTGTACCCGTCAGGTCCTGGGGTTTTACCTGTGGGAAGGAATTTTATTACCTTTCATACTTCCTGTTCACTGACTGGGCGTCTAATTCTTGCGAAGCTTGTGTGGATAGCTTAGGAAGATTTAATTTTTCTAAGAAGCTCTTTGTTTTTTGGATTATGCCCTCTAACTCTCCCTCTGCTGCATATAGTTTCTGATAAAATCTATGACATTGTTCTGCTATCTCTCTTGGTCTATGCCATGGGTGTGTCAGATCTTGCTCGTTTTTAATCTGTGGTATTGTCCGTTCTGCCCGACTTCTCCTGAGTCGGTAAGCCAGCAACTTTGCTGCACAGCCACCTGCGTCCTGATATTTTTGAATTAGAAACCCAAGCTTCCCCTCCGCCCTTTGATTTTCTAACTGGTTAAGTTCTTCCATAATATTTCTCTGTTTTTTATGGGAAGTCTCATCCTTGGGATTGCTTTTTAATAGTTGTTCTGTTTCCCCCAGTTGGGCGATGAGCCTCTTATAGGTCAAGTTGTCTAGTTTTCTTCTTATAGGAGGCCTGCAAAATTAACTCCCCCCCCCGGACCAACTTGACAGATTTCCAAATTGAAATAATTGATCATTTTGCTTTAAGTTTTGGGATATAATTTCTGATAGATTCCTTTAATTTAGCCACCAGTGCTTTGTCCAATAATAGGGACACATTTAACCTCCAAAGGGATTGTTTGTCCATGGGTAGGAGGTCAATGGAAATCGGGGCATGATCGGATAGCGTAGTATGTCTTGGATCCTATAATCCCGAACATAAAAGTTTCCTGTGTATAGAACATGTCCATATGAGAAAAAGTTTTCTGGGGATGAGAATAAAAAGTAAAATCCCTCTCATTGCTATGCTATGCCCTCCAAACATCTTGGAGGGCAAGCCCAATGGACAGAGCCCTCAGGACACTAGTTGCCTGGTGATTGGTATGAGTGACTGCCGTGGATCTAGCCAAATGAAGATGTGCTACAGTGTTAAAGTCCCCTCCTAAAATTATTTGGTCTGGAGGTAGGTTAGCCACTTTATCAAAGACTTCCTTCAAGAAATGTTCTGGATTGTGATTTGGTGCATAAATGCTAACAATATGGACCTATTGCCCACAGATACCCCGGACACCCTCAAAACCTCCCCTCGGGTTACGCCGCACCGAAGCTGACCTATAGTGAGCTGTCTCTTCTAATTAATACTGCAACTCCTCCACTTTTGTTATTCAAGGAGGATGAGGCCTCGTTCCATCCCACACAGTTTTTACACAGTTTCATATGCTCAGCAGGCGGCAAATGTGTCTCCTGAAGGAGCGCTACGTCACATTTAATTTTTTTTTTTTTTTTTTTAATTTGTTTAGGAGACGAGTTCTTTTTATCAGGGAATGAATTCCTTTTACATTATACGAGAAAATGTTTATGTTAACCATTGTCCTTGTAGATAAAAAGTAATCTAAGGTTCCCTAGGGATTTCTCCCTTCCATGTTCTCTACCACTTTTCTGCCATACTCTATACTGTCTACCCATGAGGCATAACCATTTATAGAAATCAATAGCAAACTTTTTAACCAGGTATAACTCTGAACGGTATAACTTCAGAGAGAGAAATCTATAAGTTCTATGTTTAACTTTTATTTAAAACCTCCTAGATGTAATCCACTAATAAGTGGATGTACAATTGTTATTTTAATCCCCTGATGTTGTCGGGAGCGAGTATACATGGAGGTGTTTAATCCACCACCTCAGGTTATAACCCACGAGACTGGGGGTAGTAGAGAATAGTACATCCCCCAAAACTGTTAACGTCACCTGAAGGCATTGCTGTTCAAAATTAGCACACTTTCTTGTGTTGCTCCAAAATATCCTGCAACTAGATACAGTATAGCGGCAAGTGGGCTCCCGACCATCGGTTCTCCCACTGCCTTCCCAACTCTTCTATCCCCAGCTCTCTCTATGCAGTCCTAAGAAGGGTTGCAGGTTGAAAGCAGTCTGGGGAGTGAAGGATTAATCAATATACGGGTGGGGAGTGCTTCCCTAACATACTGTCCATACAGATTTTAATTATTGCTCCACAATTTGTCGAACCTGTACAGCCCACCCTGCGCTATACTGCCTGGAGGCAGTATAGCACAGTGGTTTAAGGCTCTGAACTGCAAACCTGGAGACCTGGGTTTGAACTCACAGCCTCCATTTGCATACTGAATGACCCTGAGCAAGTCACTTAAATTCCTTGTGCTCCCAGGTCACACCTGTAAACAAGCTTTCAGCTTAGTGCATCTCTCCTGGTGAAAGAAACACAAAAAAAAAAAAAAACACACACAACAATTTTCCGACACATCCCACAAATCATCTGTATTGTGAGCACCAACATATTCAACCTAAATCATTTTAATAAACCAGGCATGTCCCATCCCTGAGGGGGGCAGAGTTACAGTAGAAATGATCAGCAATGTTCCATCCATTTCCCTTTGAAAAACTTCCGAGCGGTAGTTACAGTGTCCACTATTACTTCTTACACCCCCCCCCCCCCAGCTGGATACAACCTCTCCCTCAGATTCCTTCATATCCAAAAAAAAAAAAGAGAAAAATTTGACCCTTTTTCTTTTTGGGTTAAAATCCCCTTCCACCAATGGTGAAGCCCTTACTCCGGTACCACCCTGAATAAACCCGAGGTCCTCTACCGAAGTAAATAAAAAGCATTATCCCGGAGTCCAGAATATTTACACAGTTTCATCTGTTGCTCTGAAACTTAGCCGGGCTGGAGCAGGTGTTTACCTCCCTCGAACTATCCCCTGCTTTCATCAGTTTGGTGAAGTCTTCCGATATCATCGGTAACGCACCCAGCAGCGGTCGCTTCGTGCCTTTCTTTATTAACTGCCAGGATCTCTCCATCAGTGCTTTCTCCAGGCGTTGTTCCAAACAATCCGGTGTCTGAATCCGCCACTCCTGCAAAAGGGGAACAGCCTCTAAAACCGATGCAAATACCTTTGGTCCGGATTCCAAGTAAATCTTTAATCTTGCTGGAAACAGCAGTTTCGCTTCTTTCTTTTCCTGGATCTCTTTTATTACCCCCCTCACCTGCTGTTGTTCCGACTGTAAAGCAGGGCAGTAATCTTGCTCAAAAAAAATTGGCGCAGCTTTATATTTTAAATCACGGTGCCTCCAGGCCTCTTGCAAAATAATTTCCTTGGCCTGTAAAAACACCATCCGCACAATCCACGATCTTGGTTTGGCTTTCAGGTCAGCCGTTTTTTTCTCAAGTGATCTGTGGGCTCTGTCCATGTCTAGTTTAATGTCTGAAGGGAGTTACAAAGTAGATCATAACAACTGCTGCATGAAATCCACTGTAGTCGGAAATCCCTCTTCCAAACCTTCTGGATACACCATGCACCCGAAAGTTGTTTCTCTGGGCTCTATTTTCGGAGTCTTCCAGCCGACTTTGCGACGCTCTATTACACCACAACAGAGATAGGTGGACCCAGTCACTAGTTTCTTGGGTCTCCACTATCTCCGATACCCATGTGGTGTTAGTCACTATTTTGTCCAGGCCGTTGATATCATGGCAAAGATCTGCCAGCGACGATTCCATCTTCTGTACAGATTTAAGTATTTTTTGGAGGGCACACTCAGATTTAGTAGAGCGCAAATCCTCCTCCTCTGCTGGCTCCACTGACGATTCAGAGTTTGTCTGTCCCAGTCACGACTGTGCAAAGAAGCTCTCCATTTCTTCATCGAGTGTAAGTCGCTTCAGTTTGGAGTTTTGGTTAGCGGATTTTGGACCTCTTTGCCTCTGAGGTTTAGTAAACATAGTTTGCTTCGTGTTGGCGTCAAAAAGTCTCTTTGTTATAGGGTTTTTTGGGGAGGATGGCAACCGATTTTAGCAGGACAGATGGAGCTCCTGAGATTAGGCTGCTGCTATAATCGGTAACGTCACCGGAAGTTGCCAATCTTTTATACCAGCTAAAGCTATTACTTTACAGAAATCCATTACAGTGCAGTGTACTAAACAGCTGGTATAGCATAGCAAAATGCTAGACAAAACGGGGGAATGCTAACCATGTCCAGGAATGAGTAGCAGTAGACTGCTAACCATTTTTCAGTAAGTCCATAGCACAGTAGACAAAATTAATACAACCAAGGCTCCAGATAAGGTGTGTACCGGCCTGTTTTACTCACCTCATTTTAGAAATACTCATTAAAAAAATTTCTGAAGAGTATCAGTACTCACCCAACATTTGTAAATACTCCACATGAAAAACCAAAAAAAATAGTGCTTCATAACATAACTGGTGATTCAAAAGGAACAGTTTTTTTGCCAGATTTACAGCACTTGTATGCATCCCACTTTTGTTTTACTCACTCCGTTTTAAAATTGGTGAGTAAATTCCTACCTGCCAACATTATTTGGAGCATTGTTGGCACCTGAAATTCTTATCTAGAAAAAAAACATTTTTTTTAATAAATGTACTCCTCAGTCCACTCTAGCAAGAAATTTGTACATATCTGAATTTTGTTTTACTCAACTCACTTTCAAAATTAGGAGTACGGGTACTCATCCCAAAAAATCTTATCTAGAGCCCTGAATACAACTATATATAAACTTTAAATTTTGCTATTCATTCTGTGCCAAGTGCTATGCATTTTCACAGACGATTAGCACTGTAGCGTGCAAAACTGCTAATCATTTTTTTCGGCTTAATACCCTGCAGTGTTTGTTTAATGAGATGCATGTTTTGCAGTTCCTGTTTCACTACAATGGGAAATCTGCCAGTTTGCTTGCACGAAGTATCTTTCAACAGGCCTCCCCAAGTATTTTACTTTTAGGCATATTACTAAAAATAAATATATGAACTATTTATTACTTCAGGCCCCATTCGTACTGGGGCATTTGAAACAGTTTGCAGCGCTTGAACAGTTTCAAATGCGTGCTGGCCCGGATCGCGTTCGCACATAACCCGCTTGTAGATCGAGAATTTTGGGCGTGCTCAAATCCTGATGAGACCTGGGCTTGAGCACGCTTCTAGAAATCCATTTTAAAAGTAAATCGATTTACCTATAGTGCGAACGCGCCAGCTCGTATCCTTTTAATGCAATTCAAGCGAGCACGTAAAGCATCACGGTAAGCAGCTTTTCCATGCTGCTAAATTCAGTTCACAGTGGGCACGGATCTCTACCACAGTGTGAACGCTGTAAAATGCACTGCCTGATGCGGACCACTGGAAGGAGGCTGTAGTATGAACGCTACAGCATGGTAAGTGCTAATCCACTTTTAAAAACGTTTTGAGCAACCTTGCTGTAGTGCGAACGGGGCCTAAGACAAGGAGTGGTTGTGATCTGAACAAGTGGCATTTTGTGAGTCTATATCTTGTGTTGTGACTGAATGCCCCACTGTTCTGTGAAAACTGTGCCAGAAGTGAATGAAAAAAAGAAATGTGTGTGTGTGTGCGTGACTGCCAGACTGGGAGATCCTAAACATAGTAGTGTGGGTGCCTTAGTAACCGGTGGTGCCACCTTATCAGATGTTCTGCACTTGGAAAAACCACACACATGCATCACACTGTCACATGTTCACATCCCAATTACATCCAAGACCAGAAAAAAATTATAAATAAATGATTAAGAATCTTTATTACTAACAGGAAATTGTCAAGAGCATGGCCATAGTCAGAAGGAGCACACATTTTATGTACGAGCTTGACGGTCTTTGCATCTTCATTTTGCAGAACACACTGCACTAAATCTTTAACAGCACTCCTGCTCAGACTCTTAATCTCACTTTGACAAGGGCTCATTTCTTTAACCTTCCTTACATTGCCATGAAAAGGGCTGTGTGGTGTGTGCAACCCTGGCTTCAATGCCTAAAAAGTGCTTTTACTGTGCCCCCCACCATGGGCTCTTGTTCACTGACAGACTGGCAAAGGTGCTGCCATACTGAAAATGCCTTAGAACTGGTTATGCCCTTACGGCTTCTACCCGTTAATACAAACTAAATAAATAATGCAAGGCATAAATCAGTTTTGGATACCCGATTAGCAGTCTTTGCTAATCAACATAATTTTGATCAAGGTTTGAGGAGCACTTTCACTAAATAGTTATTTTTAGCTATAAGATACAGTCCAGATTAGTGTAGTCAGAAACATGGAAAATCGGACAGCAGAGGAGGACTCTTGGCTCATCCAGTCTGCCCTTTTAACCCATCCCCATAGGTAACCCTAGACCCTGCTCTCTGCACCCATACCCCAGGTCGTCCCTCCCACGATGGCGACACCTGTCCCCCTTTCTTTTTCCTTATTCAGCCCCTCCCTCTTCTGTAATCACATGATCTCTTAAATTCCCCTACTGTTTTGGCCCCCCATCACCTCCTCTGGAAGTCTATTCCATGGTGCCACCACCCTCTCCGTGAAGTAAAACCCTCTATTACTTCTGAACTCTTCTTCCAACTTCAACTTGTGCCCTCTAGTTTTCAGACTTTCTTTCCTCCTGAATATGCTCCCCTCCTTCACTTTGTTAAAACCCTTCAAATATTTAAATGCATCGATCATGCTCCCCCCCCCCCCCAATTTCCAAGGGATACAGATCAAGCTCTTCCAATCTCTCCTCATAGGTCTTCCACTGCATGCCATGCACGATCTTGGTCGCCCTCCTCTGGACTCTCTCCACCCTATCCCTATATCCTTACGTAGGTAAGATGTCCAGAACTGGACCCCATACTCCAGGTGTGGTCACACCATGGACCTATAGAGGGGCATTAATACCTCCCTCCTTCTGCTTGTTATATCCCTCCTTATACATGCCAGCATTCGAATTGCCTTTCCTACCGCTTTATTGTGCTGGTTAGCTACCTTTAGGTTATCTGAAATGATAATTCCCAGATCCATTCCCTGTTCTTAACCATAACCACCCCCCCGATGTACTTGGCCTGTGGGTTTTTGTTGCCTGTGTGCATTACTCTGCATTTTTTTGCATTAAATCCTAATTGCCAGCTTTCCGACCACCCCTCCAGTTTTCTCAGGTCCTCCCTAATTTCCCCTCCCTCCTAGTGTGTCCACCCTATGGCAAATCTTCATATCATCTGCAAATAGGCACGCCTTCCCATTTAGTCCTTCTGCAATATCTCTGATGTATATGCTAAATAGGATAGGCCCAATACTGACCCGAGGCACCCCACTAGTCACCCTTTCTTCCCCGGAGTGCTCCCCATTTACCATCACCACCCCCCTCTGGCATCTGTCGCCAAGCCAGCTCTCCACTGAGTTATTTTTGGTCCTGCCCCAAACTACCCAGCTTGTTTACCAGCCTCCTGTGAGAGATGGTGTCAAAGGCCTTGATGAAGTCCAGATAGGCCGTGTCCACCCATCCCTCCCTGATCAACTACCCTCATCAACCCGTCGAAAAACTCAATCGGGTTCGTCTGATGGCCCCCCCTCCCCGTGAACCTATGCTGCCTGTCGTCTTGGAGACCACTGGTTACAAGGTAATCCACAATCCTACCCTTCAGGAGTGCCTCCATAATCTTACCCACCACTGAGGTAAGGCTGACTGGGCGATAATTTCCTGCCTCCTCCTTGCTGCCCCTCTTGTGTAGAGGCATCATCTCTGTCCTTTTCCAGTCACCTGGAACCCTCCCTGTGTCTGGCAACAGATTAAACTGTTTAGTTAATGGTGCTGCCAGTTCACCCCTAAGCTCCTGGAGTATTCTTGGATGTAGGGCGTCCGGACCCATTGCCTTGTCCACCCTCAACTTTCCCAACTCTTCCAGTACTCTGCCTTCTTCGGATGGACTAGAATCCACCCCGTGCCCTCTGTGTCCCTCCCTCACATCTCAGGTTCCTTACCCTCGTTTTCCACCATGAACACTGAACAGAAGTACTTATTCAGTAAGTCCGCCTTCTGGAAGTCTCCCTCTCCCATATCTACCCCTTCCCCTTTAAGTCTCACTATCCCCGGTTTGTTTGTTTTTTCCTCTCACTGACATACCTGTTGAAAGTTTTATCCCCTCATTCTGACTTCCTTAGCTATACTCTCCTCTGTTTCTGCCTTCGCCCTCCTAATTGTCTGCCCTGCCTCCCTGTATACCTCTCTGTCCTCCTTCCTCAGAGTTCTTTTATATGTTCTGAATGCCTGTTTCTTTTCCTTGTGCCCTTACCACCTCACTGGTGAATTAGAGTAGCTTCCCTCTTTTTTGTTTTTGCGTACCTTCTTATGCAATCATCAGTAGCTCTCAAAATTCCCCTTAATTGCCCCCAAAATTCATCCACGTCACCGAGTTCCTCCTTGTCCCCCATAGCCTCCCTGAAGATCTCCCTCATTTTGTTGAAGTCAGTACCCTTGTGGTAGTTTCACTCACTTCCGTCCCCGTCTGTTCCTGAACCTTATAGCTCTGTGGTCGCTGGACCCCAGACTGTCTCCCACTGAAACATCAGCTGTACTCTCCCCATTCGTCAGTATTAAGTCCCGTGTCAACCCTCATCTAGTGGGTTCCTTGACCAGCTGATGAAGAAGTGCTCCCTGCAGGGAGTCCAGCATCTCCCTACTTCTTGCTGTTGTTGCCATCGGGATCTCCCAGTCTACATCGGGGAGGTTAAAGTCCCCCACCAACAACAGTTCCCCCTTGTGTGCCATCTTACGTACTGCCTGCATTAATCCTCTCCCTGTGTAGGAGGCCTGCAGATCACCACTAAGCGTACTGCTGCTCCTGACCGCTTTTCCAGCATGATGCACAGGACCTCCACCTCCCTTTGTTCTTCCTGCCCTGTTGTCCTTATACCATCCTTCAAGTAAAGCGCAATCCCCGCCCCTTTCTACCTGTTGTGTTCTTTCAAAAAAAAAAAAAAAAAAAAGACTATACCCTGAGACAGTCACCTCCCAGTCCTAGGGCTCCATCCACCAGGTTTCCATTATGGCCACCAGGTCCAGACCCTCAACGACCATTGTGGCCTCTAAGTCAGCAAGTTTATTTCCCATACTCCTCAAGCTGATGGACATTGCCCTCCACCAAGTTCCTCCCTCCCCTTTTTGTCTGCTCCCTACATCCCCTGCCCCCTCCTGTGGGGGAGTGCTAGCTAGGCGAGGCCATCTGGGTGTATCCACCTTCCTTTCCCTAGTCTCGTATTCCTCCCCCCTTCTACTTTACATCCCCCTCCAAGATCCTATTTGTATATCCTCGTAGCTTTCCCCTCAGCATCCGGAACCCACCTCATTAATATGCAATCTATCCCCAATGTATAAACCCTTATCTGCCTATGTGTCCCACCACTCCCCTATACAGGTGAAACCCTCCTTCTCGCACCAATTCCTGAACCATCTGTTAAATTCTGCAATTTGCTGCTGTCTGTCGGTACAGGCACAAGGGACCAGCAAGACCTCTGAGAATGCCAGTGAGCTTACCTCTTTCCCCAAACCTTTGGCCAGCTCCCTGGACCTATTTTGTACCTCCTCTACTTCATTACCCGACAGGTCATTTGTCCCCAGGTGTAAGACGAGGTGTGGCTTGCCCCCAGTAACCTTATGCTCTCTCTTATCTTTTGCTTTGCCGTCCTGCTTCCATACCTGGTTCACAGAAGACTGATCATCATCTATAGGCCTCCCCTTCTCAGAACCAGTGTACCCCCTTTATAATGGAGTCTCTGAAGATCATGACCTTCTCAGTTTTCCCTGCCCTGGTGCCCCATTTCAGACCCCCGTTCTCTCTCTCCCCTTTCTCCCCTATCCCGGACCCCCCTACCTGTGATGCCTACTTGCTTCCCTCATTTGCCACCTTGCTCCACCTTCGTCCCCCACTGCCCGCCTCCACTCTGATGCTCCACATTTTCCCCCCACTCTATCTCCTCCTGCATGACCCCCATTGCTATCCACTACCCGCCTCCTGATGCCAGTGACTTTCCAGACCCCCTCCACCCGTTGCAAGAACAATTTCTGAAATCCTGTACTGTTTGTCACAATTGCAGGGCAATATTACCACAATCTGGAAATTTGTACTCAATGCGGGAAATCGGTTGATTAATAAATTATGCCAATCAAGGCTGCACTTGATTAGCAAATAGCCTTTTTGTGTACCAAATTGCTATATGACCCCACTTATTTTATGCCCTGTAACGGCAACGTGCCCCTGCCTGGTAGAATGTGTCCACTGGTACAACTGCCCTGCCACGAGTAATGGGACTCAGAAGCTGGTACAACTGTGCCCTGAATAGGGCTGGCTTAACTGATGCCCCCAGTATAACTTATGGCATGGCTCAGGCAACTATTTCAAAACTCTCAGTTCTGCAGTGAGGTCAGTTGCCACAGCAATTTACTGACATGAGCTACCATCACATCCTATTCAATGTATGCCAAAAGCAGAAGATCAGCTCAGATAAAGAAGTGTATATATTGTATGTCCTAAATACACAGGCATACTGGGTGCAGTCTCTGTTTCAGTCACATCAGTTTATGATAAGAGCAGGTTTCAGGATTTGGCAGCGCTACTGTGCACTTACTAAAGTGAAACTGCCTTAGTGACTGGTGGTGCCACCTTGTCGGCTGTTCCATGAACTGAAAGAAAAAATTACTCACCATAGTAATGTTTCTTTTAATAGAGTCTTGCTGTATTCTGACTGTATGCAGTTAGCCCCAGCACTTGAACTACTCCGGAGAGTAAAGGGTTAACTCTATGCAAAGGCATAGAACGTTGAGCTCGAGCTCGGTTTTCAAACCTCTGTCTGTGGTACTCTGAAGTGTAACCACCAGATTCTTACGAGCACTAAACTAACTCAAAGGTAGAAATTGTTTCTAAAATTTTTGTGCCAAGTAGCAAAACAAGGTTTTTAGGATCAAAAGACTCAAGTCAAGAACCCCAAAAAGAACACAAGCAGGTACTGAACTAACCCAAAAACTTTAATAATATTATAATAATAATAATAATAATAATAATAGCTAGAAGAAACCCCTTAATGAGATGGAGTCATGTCCAGTACACCGCTGGGGTGCAGCACTGTGCCTGTCCCACCACATCTCAAAACTACTAGGTTCCATGACTGGGAGGCAGGAAGGGAGGTCAGAATACAGCAAGACTCCATTAAAAGAAACAACATTACTATGGTGAGTAATTTTTTTCTTTAAACAACATGAAGTCTTGCTGTATTCTGACTACATACTAAAAAAAGTCAGCAGAATAGGCCAAATGGTCTGTCTTGCCTGCTCGAAACCCAGCAACCTAGTGGTTGCTCGCTTTACCACCCCCCAGCCCCCAAGAGGGTCTTCTTTGGTTTCAGTTTCTCCTTGTACCTTTCCCACCCCCTCTTGAATCCCTCCACGGTGCCCTCCTCCACCAGCCTCCCAAGCAGCGCATTCCACGGCTCCACCACCCTCAGTGAAAAATGCCTCCTACACTCCCCTGTAGTTCCCCCTCCAGCTTCCACTCGTGGCCCCTGGTTGTTCCCCCTTCTTTAGCCTAAACAGCTCATTGGTTCCAATCCTGGTTATTCCTTTAACATACTTGAAAACCTCTATCATATCTCCACTGTACCTCCTCTCATCCAGTGAGTACAGCCCAAGCTCTTCCAGTCTTTCCTCATAAGGCTTCCCCTCCATGCCATGAATCATTCTGGTCGCTCTCCTCTGGACCCTCTCCAGCAGCGCAGGGTTTTAAATAATTGATTAGCAGTTTTTTTCTTGGGACAATGCTACCTGTACATAAAAAGTATTTATATAGGTTTTCTACAAGTATGTTTGTTAAACACAGTGAGGCAAGTGCTGTGCATTTTCACAATGTTTTAGCGCTTTTATGAGCAAAACGCTAATCAATTTTTGGAGTTACATAAAATCCTGCAGCGCTATGTCCTTCTTCAGATGAGGTCTCCAGAACTATACACAATACTCGAGCTGTGGCCTGACCAAGGCATTATACAGAGGGAGGATCACCTCCCTCCGATGCAATTCCCCTGGCTATGCAGCCCAGCATCCCGTTTGCTTTGGCTGCAGTTCTTCTACAATCTTCAGAGTTATTCATTTTGACGTCTATCACCACCCCTAAATCCCTTTCTCCCAATGTGGCTTGCAGTGTGACCCCCCCCCCCCCCAAGGTGTATTCATGGCCCGGGTTTTTTACCCCCAAATGTAGTACCTTACATTTCCCGGCATTATATTTCAGTCCCCACCTCCTTGACCCCCTTCCAGGGTATCCAGATCCCCCTGGACCAACTCCCTCGCTTCTTCACAATCCACCAGTGCTCCCAGTTTTGAATTGTCCGCAAAGAGACTCAACCTATTCCTAACCCCCCTCCCCATATCCAAGACATAGGCGTTGAACAAGAGTGGCCCCAATACCGAACCCTGAGGGACCCCACTGATTACAGAGGGTAATGGTGGGTGGGATACTCTCCTCTCCCAGGAAGGTAAACGCCTCGTGAGCCAATTTTCAACCCAACTGAGCTCCTGTCCTCCCACCCTCATCTCCCCCAGCTTTTTTATCAGCCCATAATGCGGTACCGAATCAAACCCCTCGCTGAAATCTAGGTATAGGACATCCACCGGCCTATGTCTGTCCAAGGCCCCCATCACCCAGTCTTAAAACTCTACAAGGTTGGACTGACACAGTCTCCCCGGAACAAATCCACACTGTTTATCATCCTGGTGCCCGAACGATTCCAGCTGCCTCCCAAGCCTCTCCTTGATAAAGCCCTCCATTACTTTACCTACCACAGACGTTAGATTGGGAATTATAGCCTCTTCTCTAGACCCCCCTTTATGAATAGGCACTACATAAGCCACCCTCCAGTCTTGGGGCACCCATCCTGTCTGCAAAGAGGAATTACAGAGTGCAGCCAATGGAGCTGCCAGATCCTCCGCCAGTTCCTTCACAACCCTCGGTGTAGCCTCCATCCCACTCGGCCACTTTATCAGTCTTTAGCTCAAGGGCCCTCACCCTATCCACTGTGATTTCTTTCCCCCATTCCTCCCCTCACTCAACTTCCCCACCCCTTCTGGGTCTGGTCCTATCTGTACCCTAGCCTCAGTCTGTCCTCTGGTCACAGACCTACTTCTCACCTTAGCTGATTGCTCTTCCCTCCCATCAGCCTGTAGGGATCCCCAGTCCCCATCCGCAAAGATTGAGGCAAAGTACGCATTTAGCACCTCTGCCTGTTCCCCTACTTCCTGAGCCCATCCCCCCATAAATTTTAATCCCATTGATCTGCGTCCTCTCTTTTCGCTTCTCTCTCATATATCTGCAGAATCCCCCCCCCGGGATATCCCTAGCCAGGTTTTGCTCCATCCCTGCCTTGGCTTCTCTCACTACTCTGGTGACCCTCTTGGCCAATAATTCATACTCTCCTCGTTCTTTGTCCCCCCCCTTGAGCGTTTAAAACATACACAAGTGGCCTTTTTATCCCTCACTGCCTCCTGCACCTCCCTAGTCCACCAACATGGCTTACTGGTTCTACCATGCTTTCGCTTTAATTTTGTACAGTACTTGGTAGCCTCTTGTACCCCTTTTTTAATGGTCTCCCACAATCTTCCAGCATCCATGTCCGGTGTAATCTTGTCCAACCTCTCTCTTAGAATCCTACCCATGCCCACGACATCCGCTCCACTGAAGTCTACCACTACTGTGTTAGTGCAGTTTTCCTCACCCCTTATATACAGCAGAAACCAGACTGTGGCATGGTCTCCACCTGCCAGTGACCTACACACCTCCAGGCCTCTTATCTAATCACTGTCCGCTAGGACAACATCCAATATCCACCCCTCTCTAGTGGGTTCCCCCACCTGTTGGACCAGGAAAGCATCCTGAAAAACGTCCATCAGTCGTCGTTCCCTGGCTACAGAGGATGTCATGGTATCCCAGTCCACCCCCGGCATATTAAGATCACCCATGACCACCACCCTACCCTTACCAAGGTCACAATCGCCCTTGATGTTCTCAATCAGTTTTTCCTCCAGAGCCTCAATTACGGGGGGCCTGTATACCACCCCTATTTTCAAATTTTTTCCTCCCCTCGTTTGCAAGGTTACCCAAATCGCCTCCACTCCTCCTTCAGCCTCCTCCACTCCACTAACTACAACGTCATTTCTGACCATCAGCGCAACCCCTCCCCCTCTTCCCACTCCCCTATCTTTCCGGAATATCTTATAGCCCTCCTAATTTAGGTCCCAATCCTTTCTCTGGGTGGCCCATGTCTCTGTAGTTGCCACCACGTCCACTGATCCTTCAGCTAGCATAGCCTGTAACTCAGGCATTTTATTGCTCATGCTCCTAGCATTAATCAGTACTGTCCTTCACCTGATCTCTCCTTCCTACTCAATCTCCCCAGCCCTGCGCAGTCCTTATTCTGCCCAACTTTCCTTAAATTTGCATCACATTCCTCCTCACTCTTCAATTGCCCTAGACCTGGACCCACAAACAGCTTCCCTGGGGCCAAGCTTTTATTTGACACTCCCCCGTTACAAGTTTAAACCCCACCTCTCTCCTATAAAACCAGCAAGTTTTAGTTTCAAGATCTCCCTCCCCTCCAGATTGAGGTGTAATCCATCCCTGGCATATAACCCCTTATCCTCCCAAGTATCTCCCCAATCTCCCACCAGCCAATACCCCTCTGCTTTGCACCAATCTCTAAGCCACTGGTTCAGCCCTCTAAGTTTTAGTTTGCTCTACCCGGTTGCCCTTAGTACCGGCAGAATCTCAGAGAAGGAAATTTTGCTTCCTATAGCGTGACAAACCCTTGCCAATTTCCGGAACCTAGCCTGTATTTCTAGCTCAATGTTCCCTTCCAAGTCAGTTGTCCCCAAATTTACTAGGAAGTCCGGGGATCCCCCATATTCCAGTGCTACCGAGTATAGGTGGAATTTGGCCTTATATACAGATAATCCTAGCATACATTTAGCCTTGACTGGGCTGCTTATCACCTTCACCCCACCCCCCACTTTGTTAGCCTGTTTTGATCCTTCCAGACTCTATCATCAAACCCCTGTTTACTCCTGCCTCTCCAGTCAGCCTAGGAATCTTTATTAGCCCATTTAGATCCTTCCGGGCTCCTCCTTCTGTCGACAACCCCCTGCTTACTCCTCCCAACTCCATCAGCCTGAAGGCCACCCTCATATGCTAGCCCTATTGTACTTCTACCTGCGACTGCCAGTTTGCTCCTCACCCCCCAATTTCCCAAGAGGCCAGAGAATGCCACCCCAATTCCACCCCATCACCATTCTTTAGCTATAATCCTCCAATCCCCCACCCGAGTAACCTTCCACTCATTTTTTTGTATCCCCCCTTTCGGATCTGCACTTCCTACCCCAACAGCTGAAAATCCCGTTACCCTACTCCACACCTCTTCCGATGATTCTTGTCTCAAGGCTGACCTCTCTACTGCACCCCCCTCGACTGACTTCCCTAACCTGGACACTGGCCTGACCACATTCCTGCCACCTCCCACCCTGTCCTTACTCAATGCCCCCATCTGCCATATTTCCCCAACCTAGGCTCCTGTCCCTCCCTCCCTCCTCCATCCTTTCCTATGGTTCCGCACCTCCTCTGTCTCCCACCCCCTCAGCTTACTGCCCAAACCTCCTGTCTCTTGCTCTCCCCCACCATCAGCCTCCTCTACATCATCTCCAGGATATAATAGGGTGAAACGGTTTGTAAGTGTGATGCTTGCCCCCATACTGCTCTCTTTTACCCCTTCTTCCCTCTTTTGTTCCCTCTGAGCAGCCCCCTCCCTACAGAGTGCTTCACGTACGTTGCTTGTTCCGCCCCCTCACCTCCAGAGTGACCATATGGTCCACCTATCCCCTCAGATGTGCCCTTGCCTATTCCACTTGCCCTTGAGACATGCCATTTGACCACGCCTAGTCACATATGATCCATACCACACTTACCTCCCCATCCTCCCCCATTCCAGCTGCCTTCTGATCCCCCTGATCTCCTCCCCAAGACCCTCCAGTTGAAAACACACTGGGCACCCTCCAAACCTCCATGCCCAATTTAATATTATGGCTGCCCAACACCCAGTACACCCTATCGCCCTGCCAAAGATGCCCACTCTGACTGCCCCAAGCCCACCCTCATTTTAGTAATGAGCAATAAGTCCCTCTACCAGCAATAATATACTGTCAAACTTACACAGCCCCCACCAGTGACTACTACACACACACACACACACACACACTGAGATACCCAGACAATTGTCATCAATGTGCCCGCTTAATAATCAGCAAGCCCAACACAATACCCCTCAATGAGCCCACAATTTTACACCATCAAAGCCCAGCAAGATCCCAAGAATTAATCTGCAATCCCCACAGTAACCACAATGCCCAAGCCAGCACAGTATATAAGAAGCATATGTCCACCCCCCTCCAGCCAGCAACAAATCCGAGCTTCCTAAATCTCAGTCCCAGCCAGTCACACCATGTCCTCCCCCAATGATCCGCCCCCTCAGACCATTTAATAGAGTCAGGGCGGGGTGGGTGGTGTGGACACAATGCAGCTCCTTAATGGGTGGTGAGGTGGCTATGAGCCTTTATCTAGCCCAACCATGAGTCAATTGGCGCCCTCACTCCCGATTGGTCCTTCGAGTCTCGGCCTCCTCAAGCCCCTGGCCCGCTGACTTTTCAGCCGCTAGGAAGTCTTCCCCGGTGCCCTCTCTTCACAGCTCGTTGCCCTCTAGCCCTGGCCTACTGCCAAATGCAGCCGCCGGGAAGTATATGCAGACTATGAAGCAGTACCCCCTTGGAGGAGGGAGTGTCAGAACCTATTTTGGAAACAAGCTCTGCAGCACAGCAGTGCCAAACCTAGCATTACTTTGTGACCGAATGTCCAGAGAGTAATGCTTGGTAAATGTGTGACCAGATTTCCAGGTGGCTGCTTTACAGATGTCCACTAAAGGTATATCTCTAGCTGCTGCGACCGAAGCAGCTGTACCTCTGGTAGAATAAGCCCTCAGGCCTGAGGAAGGTTCTTTCCCAAGCTGTGAATAGCAGAACTGGATAAAGGAGACAATTCACCTGGCAACTGTTCTCTTGGTAGCAGGTTTGCCCTTTCCCACTTCCCCATAAGTGAGAAACAACTGATAACAGTCATTCTTAGGGGCCTTAGTATGCTCTACATAGTAACTAAGAATCCTTTTTACATCAAGACTGTGTAATCTCCTCTCCCCAGAGGAAGAATGGTCAGTGAAAAATACAGGCAATGACACAGACTGATTCAAATGAAAGTCTGATACCACCTTGGGAAGAAACTTTCTGTTGATTCAAAGGACCACCTTATCCCTTTGAAATGAAATTAGGTTCCACTGATAAAGCCTGTATTTCACTGATTCTCCTGGCAGAAGTAATGGCTACCAGGAATACAGTTTTCCAAGTCAAGTATTTCAGCTCAGCTGAGGATAAAGGCTCAAAAGGGGGCTGCATAAGCTGTAAGATACAGAAATTTAAGTCCCAAGAAGGGGTAGGTTCCCTAAAGGAAGGATTAACATGTACTAAACCCTTGAAGAATTTCTTGAAAACTAGATGGGAAGCTAGGGAAGAGCCCTTACCAGCTGAAAGGAAGGCAGACATAGCTGTCAAATGTACCTTGAGAGTAGTAGGCCGGAGGACCTAACTATTAAGATGTACCAAACAGTCCAGTACAGTGGCAATGTCAGCTAACTCTGGCTGAACATGCTTCTTCGAACAAGAAAAACTAAACCTCTTCCATTTGGAGCTGTAGGTCTTTCTGGTAGCAGGTTTACTACTAACCTTTAAAATGTCCAGGACCAATTGAGAAAGGTATAGGCTTGCATATTCTAGCTCTTCAAGAGCCAGGACTTGAGCCTGAGAGTCTGAAGATTGGGGTACAGAATCCTCCCCTGTGAGGAGGTAAGAAGATTGAACTGTCTGGGAAGACACAGAGGCAGTGTTACTGACAGTGATAAGAGAAGAGGGTACCAAGGCTGCCTGGCCCAGTCTGGAGCCACTAGAATCACCTTGCAGGACTAAGATCTGATTTTGATCAGGACTCTGAACATCAAAGGAAAAGGAGGGAACGGAACGCATACAGGAACATGCTTGTCCAATTCAGCAAGAGAGCATCCTGAGGAACAGGATCCAAAAGGGGTGGTCTGCAACAAGAGAGAGGGAGTTGATTGTCCGGGGCTGCAAAGAGATCTATCTCTGGAGTGCCCCATCTCTTGAAGATGACCTGAAGAACTAGAGGGTTCAGGGTCCATTCGTGGTGGCTCTCAGCAGGATCTCCCAGGGCATCTGCTAGAATGTTGTCGTTTCCTGGGAGATGCACAGCCATCAGGGAAGCCTGAAGGGAATAGGCTAGAGACCATACTTTCATGGCCTCTGTGCACAAGGCCGAGGACCGAATGCCTCCTTGCTTGTTGATGTACCACATGGTTGTGGTATTGTCTGTTCTGATCTGCACCACCTCTCCTTGAATAACAGTGGAGAATGTCCGAAGAATTTGAGAAGATTTATGTGTAGAAGGGACTCCTGGCGTGACCAAGTTCCCTAAGCTGTACACTGATCTAGGTGAGCCACCTAATCTAGTAGGGAGGCATCTGTGGTGAGAATTACTGAGGGAGCCTGACTGATAAATGGGACACCTTGTCGCAGGTTGCCCTCCTCCAGTCACCACTGGAGGGACTGGACTAGAGTTCGAGACACTGGAACCAATTTGGAGAGAGGGTCTCTTTTCTGAGACCAATAAGATCTGAAATGAAACTGAATATCTCTCATCTGATCCTTGCTCCCTGGACCATAGCTGTGGAGGCTGCCATGTGGCCTAGCAATTGTAGAAAATGTCTGGCTGGACGAGAAACTAGAGGATGAAAAGAGGAAGCCAGAGAGACCAGGGCCTGGACCCTTGAGGAGGAGAATGCTCTTGCCTGCATAGTGTCTGTTTCTACCCCCTATGAAAGTAAGAAGCTGGGCTGGTTCCAGAACAGACTTTTCCATGTTTAGAATGAAGCCCAAGGATTCTAGAAGGTTTTGAATGACCTCTAAGGCTGACTTGACTTGGTCTGAGGACTGGCCCACTAGAAGCCAGTCGTCCAGGTATGGGAACAGAAGGATACCCTGTCTCCTGAGGAATGCCACCACTACTGCAAGTCACTTGGTGAACACTCCTGGAGCAGATGTTAGGCCGAAAGGCATAGCTCTGAACTGGTAATGGCCTGAGGGCAACTCGAACCTGGAGGTACTTTCTGTGGGAATGTCTGATAGGTATGTGGAAGTAGGCATCCTTGAGATCCAGGGAGGCTAGCCAGTCTCCTGGTCTCAGGGAGGGAAGAATTACTCCCAGAGTCACCATCTTGAATTTTGGTTTTGTTAAAATGTTTGTTCAGGTACCTTAAATCTAGGATGGGTTGCCATGCCCCTGTCTTTTTTGGGGTAAGGAAGTATCTGGAATACAGTCCTTTTCCCCTGTGACAAAGAGGTACCATCTCTACTGCTCACAGAAGCAGAAGAGGGGAGACTTCCGCCTCTAAGGCCCTTGTCTCTAAAGGGACAGGAAGGACTGAAGGACCATGCTCTCCGTTTTGGCAACCTTTTGAAACTGAGAGCAAGTCCCTGGCTCACTACTTTCAGGACCCATTTCTCTGAAGTAATAGACTCTCAGGCTTGGGAGTAGTGAGCCAACCTGCCCCCTACTGGGGTTGGGGAGGCAGCCCTGACTGACACCTCAGGGTGTCTGTTTGGCAGGGGGCTTAGACTGTGTGGATGATGGGGTTCTGGTCATCCCACGTCTGCCTCTTCCCCGAAAGAACCCCCTCTGCTTAAAAGAAGAGGAGGAGCCCTGTGCTTGGTAGATAAGGCCTTTGAAAGGCCTGCCCCTGCCAACCCTAAATTACTGCCTCTGAGGAGTAGTCTGCTTTTCTTCAGCTGCAGCACTCGTATAGGTGGTCCTGTACTCGTCCATCTTCATGTAATTCTTGGTTTGCTCCCCAAACAGAGAATTACCAGTAACAGGAAAATCCAGAGCCTTAGTCTGGGTATCTTGCGAAAAGTTGGTACATCCAAGCCAAGCAAACCTTCTCATAGAGATAGATGTAGCCACGACTCTAGAATGGACATATTCAAGTCCACAGCAGCATGAAATTGTACTTTGGATGCCTCTATACCATTCACAGCCACCTGCTCCAACTCCTTGGCTAGCTGGGGGGGGGGCATTCTTAGCCAGCTCCAGAAACATATCCCACATAGATTTCTGTTATCTGGCTGTATGTGCCATGTAATTAGATTGTCCGAGCCCCAAAGAGGATGCCAAGTACTGTTTCTTGGCCATGGCATCCACTTTCCTGGAACCCTTATCTGGGGAGTGAGATGCCAGGGGAATATTAGCCTTGTCACAGGCCACAGCTTGCACTACTCCAACATGGCTGCTATGCACTCAAATGGAATTCCGTGCCAGGACCTGATAATGCATACCTCCTGTCCATTCTTTTGTCCACAGGAGAAATGAAAGTGGGAAATTGCAACAATTTCTGTGTCTGTTTCCCCAGGGATTTATGCAGAGGGACAGACACTCTCCTTGACTCTGGAACATCCATCATCTTCATGTAATCAGGTTCCTCCTGATCCTGATCAGCTTCTTCCATAGGAAGCTGAAGAGTCTCAGCCACCTTCTTGTAAAACAAGAAGTGGAAGGGGGACTCAGAAAGCCTGAGAGGAGAAACACTGGAAGGCCTTTCTGGGGAGATGTCAGGCTCTACTGGCTCATCTAGGCCCACCAAATCTTCATCTTCATCATCTTCTTCCTCCTCCCAATTGCCCTCATAGTGAGCCTCTGGGTCAATATCTGAGGCAACCATTTCCAACCAAACCGATCGTCTTTGAACCAAAGTTGGTTCAGTCGGAATTGGGCAAAGAGACTGCACTATGGAAATCGCTTTCCCTATCTCCTCAGCGGTTGGACCATGGGAAGTCAGATCCGAACTGGTTGACTTTCTCTTAGCCGGAACCGATTCCGCAGAATCGGCTCTCTGTTGGCCCGAGGAGGTATCACCCAGGTCAGTGGGCACCTACACAGGTTCGGTCGCAACCGAACCGGGCTGGCCATCCGGGTCAGCAGACTTCTCGGCCTCCCTCTCCTCAAGCCTACTCCTACATTTTTCCAGAGTGGCTTTGGGAAAGTTCTTACAGATCTGGCAGTCTTCTTTGAGGTGGTCAAACCCCAGACAATACACACAGATGAGGTGAAGATCGGCCTTAGCAAAGGCCTCCTTACACTCAGTACAGTGCTGAAACCCAGTGGGCCTAGTTTTCTTTTTGGGTTTTTCAGACATGCCTAAATATCAAAAGTCATCCTTGTGGCAGTTAAGTCAGGTGACTAACAACTTATCAGTTCCAACCATGTCATGGGTTGGTTAAAAAATTCCCCAAAATATTGGATTTCTTTTTTTTTTTGGGAACCGATAAGCAGCGGAAAGTTACACTACAAATGGAGAAAAACAACAAATCACAATAAATTTTGGTTCTGAACCGGACTGACTGGCAAAAAACCGAAGGTAAAACTATTTCTAATAAAAATCACCTACTACTACCACCACTTACTGATACAGAGACAGAAGTAAGAATACCGAAAAATACAGGAGTTGCGGTTGAAAAAAAATCAACTGATTCAAACTTTTACTGAACCGAAGCGCAGGAGGGATCTCCGGAGTGACTTCACAGTTAGGCGAAGTAAGAAATCTGACGGTTACACTTCAGAGTACCACAGACAGAGGTTTGAAAACCAAGCTCGAGCTCAACGTTCAATGCCTTTGCATAGAGTTAATCCTTTACTCTCCGAAGCAGTTCAAGTACTGGGGCTAACTGCATATAGTCAGAATACAGCAAGACTTCATGTTGTTTGAAAGGGGTTTAATCAATCTCCAGATCCTGGGTCTGTTAATGAATTTGTTGGTCCTTCCGGCTGCTGCCATTAAATTTCTTCCCACCCTCACCTCTATCTTTTCTCTCCCATGCCTCTTTAAGCTAGCCCTCATAAAAGCTGTTAATTAATTTGTCTGCCCTGCTGCTCTTAATAAATTATTAATTAAAAAAACTTTTATAGTCACCATCCATCAATCGGCTCCAAAAAAGGGATTATAATTGCTTCAAGAAGCAAAAAGGAAACTCGGCACCAGTTTCTCTATAATCCTCTTAGTTAATCTCGCTTAGAAAAAAAACAAACAAAAAAACACACTTCTCAGCAGAAAAGCTGACGAATTGTCCACTTCCAGATCTTGGAGGTGGACATCTGACCAATGCCACTGACCTGATCAATTCTGTGCTAACGCAAGTGAATGTTTATTCTACTTTTTTACTGTGTGTTTTTCTAATTAAGTTGTCTTATGCAGACACACCGTAGAGTCTGGTGCTGGTTTTTCTCGTTTCTTTTGGTTATTTCTAAACCACAGCATTGTAGTCATGGAGCGACCCTTTCTCGCTTTTGAACTATTAAGTACTTCCTCTCCTCCTACTACTAGCGGTCCCCTAACTTATTAATTATAAGGGCTTTTAAACTGATCTTGGAGTCATGCATACTTTTATGTACAGCTGTTGAAGGTTACTGTTGTATTTAGTGTGCAAGACTCAGTAGTGGTGAGGTCTGAGTAATAGGGACATGGCCTGCAGAACGTACTACCTGTTCAGATTTCCCATACAGCTTACCCTCAATGCATGTGCATGTGCACACCATATTTACAAAAACAGGGACATTGGAAACTTTTTTTTTTTTTTTTTTATTGTTTATGCATCACACATAACTGCTCTTTTTTTATACTGCTCCTGTATTATGCTGCTTTTCAGATATGTTACTTCCAACTGTAACTACTGTTGTCTCGTTGATCTGTAAGGGAGCTGAGTACTGATCAAACAAGCTTGTTGCTCTATATGGTTCTTTGCTGTGCTGTTGCTGAGGAAGCAAGTTGTCACTCCCTGTGGTCCACCAATCCATGATATATACTAGAGAATAAGAGTGTAGGTCACTGAGGAAAATAAGAAGGCAGAGTGCAAAATACTTCCTTGAAACCTCTCACTACCATTGGTATTTTGGTTAATTACTGGTAGTGCGTGGACAGTAGAAAGGTAGAGAATGTTTACTCATGTAGCACTTTCCTACACTGTAACTCAAAGTGCTTTACAAATAGTTTACTTCCACATGGTGGCCAAGCGGTGACACTACTCGTTTTCAGTGGGGGTGCTGCTTGTTTGGGACAGCTGGGTGCCTCTCAGTACCACTAGTATTTGATTTTACTTCGCAAGAAATCAGCCCTGAATTTAAAGAGATAGTATCCCAAAAACAGCACACAGAAAATATTATTAATTTTTTCAAGTTGCCAGTTGTCACCTTTTATTCCTGAAGCAAGTTTATTTTTTCCCCTTTTGCTGATTGGAGTACTTTATAAAATGCCTTTAAGAAACCATGGTCTGTTATTGGCCAAAAGGCATCACATGACTGTGCATCATTTTCCTACAGAAGCCTGGCTGTGTAAAACTTCTGTATCTTGAAGCGAACACAAACAATGTTTCCATATTTTAATATAATTGTATTTTTGGGCACACATGAAGTTCATCACTCCAGTGTATTGTTTTGCACTTAATCTTATTTGTTCGTTATTTAAGACACCATATTAATACAGTTTTTTTCCTCCCAAATATTCATTTTCAATTGTTTAGTAATTCCACAACCCGTGACATCAGTTGAGCTGAAGGCTACGCTGAAGCAGAACACAGTGACATTGGCTGAGCTTATGTCACTGTGTTCCGCTTCACTCTAGTCTTCCGCTCAACTGATGTCACAGGGTTCTGGAATTGCTAAATAATTACAAAATTTATATTGTGCGAGGAGAAAGGCTGCATGAAAATGGGGCCCTAAATATGGAAAAATAGGACCATTTCAGAACAAAACACGAAACAGTACACTAGGGAAAAAAACTTCATGTATGCCCAAATTTATATTAAAACATGAAGACAACAATGTTTATGTTCCCCCTTAACAACATAAACAGTAATAATCATAGAATTCTAAAGAAATCTTTGGTAGCAGTACACTTACACAAATTTCAATTCACTTTGGAAACTCATTTTACATTTTTTTCCCTTTAAAGGCAATTTTATAAGTGCAATAACCACCTTCAGGGTTGGTATTGTGGGGGGAATCAATGTACTCCTGGATGGCTGAAGGAACTTGGGGGTGCCTCACCCCACAATGCCCACTGTGGCATGGCTTACTGATGACTACTTCCTGACAGTACAAGGTGTGATCTGTGAAATTGTTTTCATCCTGGAGGTTGACATGCCTTGTTCTTGTCACCTTCATACCCAGGAGTTGAAACTGGCACTGGCTCACTAGCCAGACGCTGGTATACTTTGTACTGGACCTGTAATATTTTTCTTTAACTTGCCCTGTTGGCTGATGTTAAAAGAGAGCAATATTTCAATTAGTGCACCAGTTGGACCAGTGGTAAAGCCTGTGGGGCCGGTGGATTGTCCCAGTCACTAGCTCTACCGATTAGTGGCCGCAGAACTAAATTTGACCTCTGACACCTCATCGGCACCGTGACACTCACTGTGACATCACTAGTGACCAACCTAGAAAAAGTTGAGTGTTTTTTCATGGCCAGTTGAGATGTCAGTGAGTGAGGTCACAATTCTGATGAGGTATGACTGGGAACAGAACTAGATAGGCCAGCTTCCAACTGAACTGTACATACGAACATACGAAGAAGCCAGCAGAGGAAGGCCATTTGGTCTACTCTGCTCATACTACAGGGTAAACAGCTTGAGCTACTGTCCCTGCCCTCCCTCCACACACCTCCCATCCTTACCATCCCCCATGCCTATACCAGTCTCTCTTAAAGCTGCCCACTGTCTTAAACGAGATCACCTCTTCCGGCAGCGCATTCCAAGTATCCGCCACCCTGTGAAGAACTGCTTCCTGACCTCCCTCCCTCCAGCTTAAGACTGTGCCTCTTCGTGTTATCGCTGCCACTGAGCTTAAAGGGACTCTCCTTATTCACTCCTTTCAAATACCTGAAGGTCCCAATCATCTCTCTCTCTCTCTCTCTCTCTCTCTCTCTCTCTCTCTCTCTCTCCATGTTCAGTGCCCTCAACCTCTCCTCATATGCCTTACCTTGCTGACCCACTATCATCTTTGTAGCCCTCCTCTGGACCTTCTCCAGCAGGTTAATGTCCTCTTTGAGGTGTGAGCACCAGTACTGAACCCCATACTCTAGATGAGGCCTTACCAGGGACCTGTACAAGTGCAGTATAGCTCCTCTCTCCTACTACTGATCCCCCTAGATATGCATCCCAGCATCTTGTTTGCCTTTGCTGCTGCTTTCTTGCACTACGTGGCGTGCTTCAGGTCACTAGTGATCATCACTCCCAGGTCCTTCTCCTCCTCTGATGCAGATATTCGGACTCCACCCAGGTAGTACTCTGTCCTAGGATTCTTGGCTCCAATATGCATAACTTTGCATTTCTTGGCATTGAAGCCAAGCTGCCAGATCCTGGCCCACCTTCCCCAGCTTTTCCAGATCATCCTGTAGGTCCTGCATCCCTTCAGCTGTGTCCACTTAACACTTCACAACTAGTACTACAAGGTAGAGAAAGACAATCTTTTAACAAAAAAGGGGAGAAAGAATACTTTAGATACAAAATGTAAATGCTGAGTGACTGCTTGTAAAAGTTAATTAATTCCAGGTAGCCCACGGGCTCTGTAAAGATCAATGGAAATATAAATTGTGTTTTGTTTACATCCTGTATATCTCTCCAGACCACATACGTGCACTCCAAAACCTCAAAAGCAGTACAAAGCACTATGGATTTGTAAATCCGTGTGTGTTGCACATGGGGGGTAGGCTGATAAGGATTTTATTAATTTATTTATATTTCAGATTACAATACCTTCGAACCAGAGGTTCTTTTACAAAGGTTCCACGTCAGAAAAACATGAATACAATGGCATATAAAAACAATAATTTTGACATGCAATTCGAAAACAAGATAAGCACAATTGAGGCAGGGTAGAATACCATCATGTCAGTACATTCAGAGGAATAGCAAACCAGGGGGGAAATGAACATGGAGGTGTGGAGACAAATTCATACATTCTGCGAAAAACATAACCAATAAAAAGACCAAGACAATAGTGACGTAATAGTAAGAAAATGATGCTGCTGGAGGTAGGGACTGTTACAGAGCAGGGGATGAGGTGTACAGTATGATGGGAGAAGCTTGACGGGACACTTATGGGGGTGGGAAGTACAGGCATGATGGGGAGGGTGGGAGTAGGTAGGCGAGACCATATTGAATATCATAGAGGTGGGGGGCAGAGGAGGGGTTAAGATAGCAGGGTAGTGGTGGTGGGAGCAGTATCAAGAGTAGGTGAGTGGGAGGGAAGGGAGGTAGTGAGAAGGGGGGTTGAGGTATAGGGGGAGTGAGTGAAACGGGAGGGGTGTCACGTAGGGAGAGGAGTGACTTATAGTCGGCAGTCACAGCTACTAAGTGCAGAGAGAGGCTTCCTAAGATCACACTTAAAAGGGCCAATCCTGGACTCTTCCCATATACCAGTGGGGAGGTTATACACAATACTAGTTATCTTCTAAATAGGTTTAACATCTGTTTCAGTTAAGGCTAAAAGCAGCTAACTACAGGCACGTTTTATCCAGGTGGGACTCCGTGATGTACAGTTCCTATCTAAACCCAATACAAACTCAGCCACAGGGCATCTAAGGCACTTTGTACAATCACAGGCACCAAAACAGAGAGACAGATTGGAAAAAGAGCAGGGTGTGAGATCATTTCCAAAACTGTTTGGTTTCTGCATGTCTCCACAAACCACACATAAACACTCTAAAGCCTCAAATCTAGTGCAAAGTATCATCTACTGGGACTGCTCAGCACACATCAGTCGCTACCTTAACCAGATAACGAGTCAGCCCCGCAGCATTTTAGGCATTTCCTACACTGGCAGGTAACACATCAGATAGGCAGATTAGAAAATGAACAGTACTGTGTGGTTTGGTGTGATTACAACCTAAACCAGTACATCCAAATCTCCATTACACGAGTGTGTGAAACAGAGGTTAAGTTGTGCTCATGTTCAACAGTGTTCAACTGCACAGAAAACCAGTTTAGCTGTTTAATCAGTTTGTGCTCGTTTTTACAAAGAAATCTCAAGCACATATTTATTTTAAGACACATTCAGAAACTATTATAACTCTATAGTATGGTGTCACCCAGAAGCGCAAAGTTCATCTTTTGTAAAATCTACCACATACAGTACAGAAAGGAACAACACTCTCACAGCTCCCCAACTGACTCTCCTCAACACCCCTAATTACCAAAGAAACCTGCCCTTCTAGCAGGATGAAGCAACAAAGCACAACACAAGACCAAAACAGATTTCTTCCTGGAAACACAGCTGAATCAGTAATTCTATTACATAATAGATAAACAATTGTCATTTTCTTAATAGATACATGTATATACATAATTCATTGCAAAAAACTTCATTAATGCATCAGTTAGGGTTATAGCAACAAAAGCAGGGAAATGAGGAGTTTTGAGTTGATACCCTAACACCCCCCACTCCACAGACCAACAAGTGATGGGGTGTGCCTTGGGGTCATCGGCCCTAACTCTCACTCCATTCCATGTGTAAGAAAGCTGACATGGTACAGTAAAGAAGAATGGGGTGAGAGTTAGACCATAGACCTGATGACCCCAAGGCACACCCAGTCACCTGTTGGTCTTTTTTGAAATTATATTTCTTTACTAGTTTATAGAGAGAAATAAAATACGAGTTAGTGGTACAAGGAATACCCACCATATCAAATGACAGTAATTACTTAATGGTTACAGTACAAAAAACTGCAGAATTCTGTAGGAATCCCTGAGTCTTGTAAAATAATAAGGAACCCCCAACCCCTTATCCCCTTACCCCAATCTTCCCCACCCCAGGATGTGCCTTCTTAAAAAGAGACAAATCTAACTGCATGTAACATGCATTATAATATACCTTATATAACAAGAAGTACACAATGAACTGAAAGCTGCTAAGGAAGCCAGAATTGTATCCATCAAGACATTAGTTCAAATAAAGTGCATATAATTTACCCCATTTCCGCTCAAATGAGGCCAAGCGATTCCAGGAGCTTGCTATTAATCTTTCAGTCCGAAAGCAGAGAGAAATTTCACTGATCCATTCTGCATACGATATAACCAGTTGGTCCATCTAGTGCCTAAGGATCAATCTTTTAACAACTATAGAAATTAAAGCCATATGGAATCTACGCTCCATAACCTCTATATTGGAAAACATCCCTAGGGTACATACTTCTATAGTAAATAAATCACCTAGACCCAAAAGAGGGTCTAGGTTAGACTGGATGGTCCGCCATAACGGAGCCACCTTTTCACACTGCCAAAAAATATGTACCAGGTTCCCTTCCACCATGCCGCACCTTGTACAAAGAGCTGAAGGTAATCTATCTAATTTAGCCAACTTGACTGGGGTGTAGTACAGGTTATTCAAGATATGGTATTGAGTGAGCCTGTGCTTATCCTGAGAGAGATACCGATACGTATCTACCCAAATCTGGTCCCAAACTAGAGGGGCTTCTGGCAGAAGAGAGGACCAACATTTAGAACCAATCAGGGGATTAGGAAATTTAATGTCCAGTAGGAAGGAATAAATCTTGGAAATACTATGGGCGTTGTTTGCCTGTTCTTGTATTTGGTCTAGGAAGGGCTTAACTTGAGACGACATGGGGTTGGACCCAAAACTGGAGGCCACTAGGTGTCTTAACTGGAAGATTTTAAAAATGTGCTTCTGAGGGATATTGTATTTGGCCATAACCTCTCCCGAAGATAAAAGAGAATTATTCAGGAACAAGTCATCAACACAGCAATCCCTCAGCTGAGGAAGCCAGTCTAAGGAGAGCAGGGGATCCCCGATCTTAATGTTTAAATTTAGGATAAGAGGCTGGGTAGTGTCTTTCCTAGGAGAAAGACTGAAAAAATTCCAGCACTGATTCAGCACTTTCATGGAGGTACCAATTACACTACCTTGTAGAGGGGGAGGTAATATAGAGAAAGTATAGTAAAATATTCTGGATGGTTGTCACCTGTTGGTCTGTGCAGGTGGGGTGAGGGGTGTTAGGGTTTCAACCCTAATGCCTCATTTCCCTACATTTGTCACTTCAACCCTAACTGATACATTGACAAAGTTTTTTGTAATGCATTTCCTTACTTTTTGAGAAAGTGTAATCTTACCCTTATATGGTTTTGGGAGCGCAGGGCCTCCCCATCTATCCATAAGTGCACAGACACTGTAATGAACTGTCATCTCCCTAGGGCCCTGCGCTCCCAGTATTGCATAATGGATGACCCAGCAGTCCGATTACTGCATAACGATATCCATACGTGGGAACGCAGGGCCCCACCTACCTATAACTGTAGAGACGCAGCACACCCATAAAAAGCCTTGTGCTGCAAATGGTGCAATATTTCAGTAACCATAGCAACTTTGGAAAATATTCCACTGCAGTTGTAGTGATGAACTGGTAACCTACACAAGTGCTTAGTACACGCTTTGTGAAAAATCCGTATCTCAAACGAAGATAGGGCCATCTGGTAGACCCCATACGAACAAGGATTTTGACAGCTGACGAACAGAGGTCTACTACATAAGGCAATTCTGGTGGGGGGGGTAAGAAGAAGGCAATTCTGGTGGGGGGTAGAAAGAAGAAGCCCGTTGGTTAACTAGGATCTGCAGCTTATCAAACAGGTAGAAAAATGGCAGACTGGATGGGCCAAGCAGTCCTTATCTGCCATCAAAGCCTATGTTTCTATGTTTCAAGCCGTTTGGGATATAGGCACCAAAAGGCACCGCGTTTGCCACAATGTTATCCTATGGGAAATTTCTCAACTTTGGAATCCCAGAACTATGTAACCGATGCAAATTTTTACACCAAACTAGCGTAAGTCACATCTCTGGGACACCCCCTTTCTACCATGCAAATTTCAAGCCAAAAGTCCTAACCATTTCTTTGCAGTGAAGTGGCAAGAGAACAGCAACCTTTAAAAATCCCTGTTTGTGAGCTGTCAAAATCCTTGTTCGTGAGCCGATTAATGTTCATGAGGTAGGGCCATCTGGTCATCCCCTCACAAACGAGGATTTGCAGCTGACGAACAGGGACTGTCTAAATGAACAGGGATTTTGACAGCTCCTGACGAGGATTCCTTTTTTAGATTTCCTGTTTGTGGGCAGATCCCTATTCATAGTGAGTGTCAAAACCCTGTTTATGAGCCAATCCCTGTTCACAAGATAGGGCCATCTGGTTGACCCCATACGAACAAGGATTTTGACAGCTCATGAACAGGGATTCTGACACCTCATGAACAGGGATCGGAAGCGAGTCACAAACAAGAATTTTCAAATGTAAAAACGGCCATTTTTTGACTAAACAGAACTAAAGTCATGGGTTTCTAGAGGCTGTCATCCTGAACAAAACCCATACTCCAATGTGCTCAGAAGACATCCCTGGAGCAAGTTACAATGTTTTGCTTTTGAAGAAAATTGAAAACAAGATGGCAGCTCACAAACAGGGATTTTTTTTTCATACGAACAGGGATTTAATGAATCCCTGTTCGTGAGCCCAAATCCTTGTTCGAAACTGTGCTATCCAAAAGACTGAACTGAGCAGGCTCAGAACTCAAAATTTCTAAATTGAATAACTTTGTAACGGATTCATATTTGTTTCACCAAATCAATGCTGGCTTGTTCTTTGGGATAAGCTCTTTCTACACTGAAAATTTGCAGGCCAAAATTCCAAACGGTGTGGCTGCAGCGTGATTAGGAAATATCAGCAAAAATGGGTGGAAAAAAGTGACTTTTACACTTTTTTCACTATGCGCTGCACAAAATCCGCAAGTCATCAAAATGAAACTGGGCACGTCAAGAGATCTACCCCTACAGGACCACACACACCAAATTTCGTACAAATCCATTGAATGGTTGCAAATATATTAAAGTGCAAAATGTGGGGGTTAACATTAAACTGCCTACTCAACCCCAACTATAGCGGTGCGGTACATGGATGGGACTTGTGTCCCACTGAAAAGCCCATCAACTATTTCCCCCCATATTATCATGTCAATTAAAGTCATATACCATAAAAACATAGAAACTAATGGCAGATACGGATCGATTGGCCCACCTAGTCTGCCCATTTTCCCTACCAACTGTAATACCACAGACCCTATTAATCTCTGGCATAGCCCTCCCTTCCGTAACCTTTAAGGTTCCCTTTCGCCTATTCCATGCCTTCTTGAATTCCGTTACAGTTTTGCCCCCCACCACCTCCACGGGGGGGCAGTTCCAGTCATCCACTACTCTTTCTGTGAAGAAGAAGAACTCCATCATGTTTCCCCAAGTCCCCCCCTCCAGCTTCACTCCATGCCCTCTTTTTCCTCAGCATCTTTTTTCTGAAAAATGATCCCCTCCTGTACCTTATTTATACCTGTGAAGTATTTCAAAGTCTCTATCATAACCCCCCCCCTCCCTTTCTTCCAGTGTGTACGCACTGAGGTCCTTTAGTCTCTCCTCATAGGGTCTCTGGTGCAGACCCTGCACTATTTTAGTTGCCCTCCTCTGGACCACCTCTACCCTGTCAATGTCTTTCTGGAAATGTGGTCTTTAGAACTGGACACAGTACTCTAGATGAGGTTTCACCAATGATTTATACAGGGGTATCACCACCTCCCTCTTTCTGCTGGTGATACCCTTCCCTATGCATCCAAGCATCCCATTGGCTTTTCCCACTGCCTTGTCACACTGTTTGGCCACCTTTAGGTCATCAGATACGATTACCCCCAAGTCTTTTTCCTGTTCCGTGGTTGCCAGTACCACTCCCCCCCCATCTTGTATTCCACCCCTGTGTTTCTGTGCCCCAAGTGCATGATTTTGCACTTCTTCGCATTGAAACTTAGTTGCCACACTCTTGACCACTCTTCAAGTTTTCTTAGATCTCTACTCATTTTTTTTTCCCCACACATACACCCAGCGTTTCTACCCTATTACAGATTTTAGTGTCATCTGCAAAAAGGCATATCTCCCCTTCTAGCACCTCTGCAATATCGTTTATGAAGACATTAAAGTGGACTGATCTCAGTATTTATCCTTGTGGCACCCCGCTGATCACCCTTCCTTCCTCTGAGTGAATTCTGTTTATCACCACACTCTGTCTCCCATCTCCCAACCAATTTCGTACCCAGTTTACCATTTCTGGAGCCGCTTCCAGATTGTCCAACTTGTTTACAAGTCTCCTATGTGGAAAGGTGTCAAAGGCCTTACTGAAATCTAGGTAGGCCACATCCACTGCTCCATCCTGATCTACTTCCCTGGTCACTCAGTCAAAGAAATCTATCAGATTTGTTTGACAAGACTTTCCGCCAGTGAATCCATGCTGCCTCAGATCCTGTAAGCTGTTGGTTACAAGATATTCCACAATCCTTTCCTGCAGCAGTTATTCCACTATTTTCCCCACTACCGAGGTGAAGCTGACTGGCCTGTAACTACCAGTTTTCTGCCTGCTACCACTTCTGTGCAATGGGACTACATCTGCTCTCCTCCAGTCCTCCGAGACCACTGCTGCCTTCTCTATGCCCCCTTTTAGTTTTGTCTACTTTTCCTCCACTCCACCCATGCCCTCCTCCTTGCAAGAGCATCCCTGAAGCATTCCATCATCTTTGCAAAGTCAGCCCTCCTGAAGTCCAGGACCCCCACCTTAGTGTGGTTCGATTCTGGCTCAGCAGTTATACTGAACTATACCGTGTGGTGATCACTGGTCCCCAGGTGGTCACCCACAATGACGTCTGCAATGCTGTCCCCATTGGTGAGTAATAAGTCCAACACTGCTCCCTCACAAGTGGGCTCCCTTACTAGTTGTCTGAGGAATGCTCTCTGTAGGGAGTCCAAGATGCCCTTGCTCCTAGCTGAAGCTGGACCTGGGATGTACCAATCCACATCTAGCAGACTGAAGTCCCCCACCAGCAGTAGCTCCCCCTTGGTCACCATCTTTTTGATGACTTCCACTAGTACCTTATCAGTCTCCTGCCACTGTGCTGGAGGTCTGTAGATCAGGCCAGTGTGAACAGCGGTTCCTTTCCCTGTCTCTAGAGTGACCCACAGTGCCTTCACCTCTCCCTGTTTTCCCTGTGCTTCTGTTACTTTTATGCTGTCCCATAAGTAACAAAGTACAGCCTGGTATAGCTACATCCCAGTCATGGTGCTCACTGCACTATGACTCGGTAATAGCGACAATGTCCAGGTCAGCCTCTGCCATAATGGCCACAAGGTCCGGGATTTTATTTCCCAGACTATGAGCATTTATGCACATGGCCTTCCAAATTATTTTACCACCCTTCTTGTCAGCCCCCCCTTTTCCTTTTTGTCTGCGCTCCTTATCCCCTCTGCCTTCATTCCCTACCCTCTTAATTTCTTCCATACTGTTTTTCCTCCTATTAGACACCCTTGGGGACTTCCTTCCCATAGGGTTTTCCTTATGGACTACTTTAGCTTGCGGGGATGGACAGTTTGTATCTCCCTGGTTCCCTCCACCACCACCCTCGGCTAGTTTAAATGCTTGCCAATGAAGCATTTAAACTGCTCACTAAGGACTGCAGTTCTCCTCCTAAATGGATGCAGGCCATTTCCCCTGTATAGGCCTCTATCCCTCCTGGTGTGACCCCAGTCCCCAATGTAGCTGAAACCCTCCTCTCTACACCACTCCTTCAACCACTGGTGGAAGCTCCTGGTACGGAATACCTTATTCTCGCCCTGTCATAGACAGGCAACACCTCAGAAAAGGCCACTAAGTGCACTACCTGCCTAAGACCCCTCCCCAACTCCTTGAACACTTTCCTGCACTCTCCTAGCCTAGTCCCTAGCCAGGGACACAGTCATTAAAGTTATATACCATATGACTTTAGTTGGCATAATACATGACTTTCCCACTGAAGCTCCAGTCTTCCTTCCATCTTTGCCTCAAAGAACTGCTGGGAGCTGCATTTTTTTTTTAGTCAGGTGGGGGGGAATCTGGACAATCATAGTACACAACACTGCAAAGCTAAAACTAAACAGAAAGTATATGGAGGTAGTGTACTCACCCAAACCCTCCATGCAGCTGCTGCCAATGCTGAACACAGCAAGACACCTTTACTGGCTTAAGCCCAACCACAAGGCACTTCCGACCACCACACCAAAAGGAACCGCACTCCCGAACACCACACCAGCCAGAATGCACTCCCGACCACCACTCCCGCCCTCAACAGCACACATTAAGAGAACAACTGCCCAAGCCGCACCTCCTTATATAGGTGGACCCTGCACTGCGGAAAAGCAGGAGGGACAAAATAAAGCAAGGCAAACCCGGAAATGATCGCAAATGCAATCTTAAAAAAATATAAATAAAGATAACTTAATGTATTATAGAACACAAATGCTAGGAAAGTGTAGTATATGAAAATATAAAGTCATCTTGGGCTAATTAGCTCAATAAACCCACTCGCCCTTTAGGCTTGTGGATTACTCTGGCGAATTAGCCCCTGAGTATATAAAATAAGTGATAGAAGTGTGGTATATAGGGATATAATTCCATTGAGGGGTCCTAATGAGATCAATAAGCAGGCGAGTGGCATTATGACCTCATCAGGACCCCCGAGATGACTAAATTATATCCCTATGCACCACACCACAATTACCTAACCAGTGTATTAAACAGCTGATATAGCATAGCAGAACGCTATACAAAACAGGGGGTAATGCTAACCATTTCCAGAAATAAGTAGCAGTAGACTGCTAACCATTTTTTTCAGTGAGCCTATGGCACAGTAAACAAAATTAATAAAACTATGTATTTTAAATTTTGCTCACCATTCTGTGCCCAAGTGCTATGCATTTTCACAGATCATTAGCACTTTAGCATGCAAAACTGCTAATCAGTTTTTTCGACTTAATCAATACCCTGTTATTTGTTTTTTATAATACATAGGGATGGTAAATAACGTGTTTAGAGACAGAAATGCAGTGAGTGACGTCGAACATAGTGACATCACTGGGAGGCACTGGGCTTCAGGACTGGTTGTTCCGACTGGTGAGATATACGTGATAATGAGCTCCTATGGGGAAAGGGTCCCATCCATGCGTGTGTGTGTGTGTGTGTGTATATCTATATAACACACACACATATATGCAGTAAGGCATGGCAGAGTATGTTGTAATGGGTCAATAATCACGTGCCTCTCGAATGTGTTAGGCACAAGGCGCTTGCGTTGAGTGCCTTTAAACATGCAAAAAGAATCACATGTCTTCAGTAATCAAGTTTATCTCCATTTAGTGTTTCATTGCACAACCATCTTTTAATTTTGGTCTCTTATAACTCCTTTTATTATGGGTCACATCTATTATTGGAACTCATTTATCCCTTTTTATATATCACTAGAGGTTTGGTTTATTACTTTTTGTGGGTCACAATAAGTCAGACATCGAATTTTTCTGTTCTTAGGACTTCAGCCGATGAAGAACTTCAAATTTTTGAAAGTCAAACTACATCTGTCTGTTTAACTGGAAGTAACATTGGTGATCTGCCCTATCTTTGACTAAAACGTATTTTATGTAAACACTGTTTTATTTTTGTCATGTGGCTTTAAACTACCTCTATAAAAGCAGACCATGTAGTTGTTCATTTGTGCCCCCTGACGACGAACCTGCATATGTCTAAAGCGCTGGGGAACTGTTTACTTGGTCTTTTACTCTCCTGTAGATAAAAACGCCATATGCTATAGCATCCAGCATTTCATTTTTTATATTTTCTTCCCTGTTATCAGCACACCACTCCTGTTCATGCTGGTTTCGCTCTGATTTTCTGGTGCTGTTGAATGTTTTTGAGCGCACTCTACTCCACTGTACTTCGGGCTCTAAATTTATACCTCGAGGTGGGCAACCAGAAAAGTATAGTATGTACTCATGAAATTACCAGCTCCCTGTTGCTGAAACAGAAAAAGATTCAGGAACTTAACTCTTAGTTAAAAAATAGGGGGAAACTGGACTGGCACAGTCCTGAGAGACCACCACATTTTCCATAGTGGATTACACACCCATCTCCATTTCCTGTTTATTTATTTTTTTTCTTTCTGTTCCCTCTGCCCTGCACTGTGTGTGTTTCACTGTAGATCAAGGGAGTGCTCCTGCTTGACTGAAGCACTCTTTTCTTCTGTGCATGAGACACTCTTACTCTGTGAAGAGTGTTTCACACCACAGCTGCCCTGGTAGAGGTCACATTCCGGTAATGTGTTTTTTGTTTTTTTTTGAATATATATTGTGCCGGCGTAGTGGTGCTGAGGGTCGAGGTGCTGGACGCAACACTTTGCACCACGCTGGGGACCCGGTTCAGGAACAAGCCTGGCCATCGGGGGCCAGGAGCTGGACTGAGCGGAAGCAAGGCAGCTCTCCTCTCCCAGGTGAGGACCCAGTCACTCCCGCTGCAAAGGTGCCCTCAGGTGGAGACCCGAGGGTAATGCACTTGGGGAGCAGCCAGAACAGGGAAGGTGCCGTGGATCGCTGATGCGTGTGCCTCACACGTGCCCATGCAATCACGGTGAGGGAGAAAACATGGAAAGTGGAGCTGGCAGGCTCGCGGTGGCCCAGGCACCTCGCCATACTCGAGGTCTAGATGTTGGCTTCGGGGGTGGGCACCCTTCACCCTCGGGTCCTGTCACGGGTGGGGGGCAACCCATGGGGACCTGCCAGGAGGACTGAGTGTGCAGGAAGTCTGGGACTGGAGAACGAGCCTCTCCGAGGGAGGGGTCATAGCCGCCTACCAGCCCCAGGAAGGAAGGAGAATAAAAATCTTGATTTAAAAAAAAAAAAAAAAAAAAAAGAATATATTATTGATATGCTCGATCAATAATATATTATTACAATTTTAAGAGTGGTCTCTGCAGTGGTAAAGTGGTCTCCCGCACATTCTTAGAGTATCAGAACTGCTCGCCTTAGGTTTGCAGTTCTCACACTCTAAGAATGTGCATGAGACCACCCTTACAACTATAAGAGTGGTCTCCACAGCAGTATTAATATACAGTTTACTGCTATTACCCCTTCCTGCGTTTCTGTCACAAAACCTTTCACATTCTTTCATTAAGACTTCAATGCACCCATCCAGCCTCCTCTCCTATACAAACCTTAGCAGCTCCTTCAAAGGTATTCCCTCACTGCTAACAACCTGTTTCCTCTTTGTTGTCAACCCACCCACCCTACTAACACCTCTCAGCTTACCTGAACTATCTTGTCATAAATTATTTTGAAACAATGTAACTTTACGTATACATTCAGCTCCTTCTGTTCAGAATGCTACTTCACCTAATGAATGGACTTGTGTGGCCCTGAAAGCTGGTGTACTTTACCATCCTTGTATAGGACATATGCTGGTCAAATAAAAAGGCAAACTATCCAGCGAATCCTGTTTTCTAAGGATCACTATGGAAACATAGAAGTTGATGGCAGATAAGGACCACAAGGCCCATCCAATCTGCCCATTTCTTTTTCTACCTTATGAATGTGCCATCGGCCTTTGCTCCATCAAGCCTACCTAGTCATACTCATCTGTATTGCTCCCTTATGCCTATCCCATGCCTGTTTGAAGCCCTGCACTGTATTCATATCCACCACTTCCTGAGGTAGGCCGTTCCATGCATCCACCACCCTTTCTGTGAAAAAGAACTTCCTCACATTACCCCTTAATCGGCCTCCCTCTAATCTCATGCTGTGTCCTCTTGTCCTGCTATTTTTCTTATATTGAAACATGTTAGACTCTTTCACCTTGTTAATGCCCTTAAGATGTTTGAATGTTTCGATCAGATCACCTCTCTCCCTCCTTTGCTCTAGGGTATACATATTGAGCTCTGTTAATCTGTCCTCATATGTTTTCTGATGCAGTCCCTGCACCATTTTGGTTGCCTTTCTCTGGACTGCTTAATTTAGTTAATGTCCTTGTGAAGGTGTGGCCTCCAGTATTGCACGCAGTGCTCGAGATGGGGCCTAACCAGTGTCTTGTAAAGAGGGATTATTACCTCCCTCTTCCGACTTGTGATACCCCTACTAATACACCCCAACATCCTACATCTATGGCTACAATCTCTCTTTAAACTTAAGGGAACGAATGTTGCTTTCTGTAATTGACTTAGTGTCCTAATAAGACAATATAGGGGACGATGCTTATGCAGTGTAGTGTCACAAAGACTTGGCAAAAAAAAAAAAAATTCTAACTGGCATCCAGTGGTTAAACTGGAAATGTTTAGGTGAGGGAACTCGCATCTACATTTCTAGGTGGTGGAATTCTCCTATAATAGGGAATGGAAAAGATGACAGAGGTGGTGGAACGGTCATACAGTTTTTTTTAAGAGGTGGTAGAACCGAGTTCCTGTGGGCTCCTGCCCAATTTAACCCGCAAGCACCACACTGCTAAATCAAAAGTTTGGTTTGGCATTTTTTACCAAATTTTTATTCACAATGATTTCATGTGCATATAGATCACACACAGACGAAAAAGAAAAAAAAAAATACTGGATGGGTAACTATGCACAACCAGTGTGTTCTGCCACAGAGGGATTCTCCAATTTCCTCTGACCTCGAGAGCAAAGCTTGAGAGGTGTGTAGGTATGACAGAATACACTGCTTGTGCATAAAGTTGCTCATTCTGTATATGTTACAGTATGCGGTATTATGTGAAATGTGTGCGTGGCAGTTCTCTCACTTTCAGAACAAAACTGACTTGTGCAGTCTATAGAGGTTTCAGAATGTTGTACCACAGGAGGATACAATCACGTTCCATGACCTTTGAACTGTGGTACAACAGTATTTTGAAAGGGATGGAATTTTATACAGAATATACACCAACGGCGTTTGTGGAGGATGTTGGACCGGTGGCGCGTATTAGGTTACTTACGGTAGACAAACCGAGTAACCAAGGATCACGTGCAGACATCCACACAGTGTTTTATCTTATGTTGCACACAAATAAAAGTACATTCGAAGCAATGTTTATATTGTTTTATGTTTTCTATGGGGGCACTCCGCCACGCACCCCCCCCCCAGTAAAAGAGTACAGCTTTATCAGTGCACCCGAGGGCAGAGCACCCGAAAAGAATATCACTGAACATATTCAGTGATATTCTCTCTGTGGTGGCGCTCCGCCTCCACCCCCCGGTGCATCACTACAGTTGTATTTTTTACTCGGGGGTGTGTGGAGGGGCGGAGCGCCCCCACAGAAATAATAATATTACATAATATTACTAAACATAACAACTCTATGGACGTTCGACCATGGACACATTTTAACAATTAGCTGGAGCACATTGCAATGTATCTGGCCACCAAACAGGCAGAGAACGAGTAAATGAGAATCCCACAAGAAATTAACTGCCAAAACATGAGATACCGATAATGAAACAGTGAAGTAGTGGTGTAAATTCTTGTCTGTGTCCTTAACGCATGCCCACTGCGTGATCACCTCTCCATTGTAGTGTGTGGATTTTCTAGAAAAGTGCACAACCGGTCCAATGTCCTCCACAAACGCCTGTATTTTACATAAATATAAAAAAATATATATGTATATACACACACACATACACACACACACACACACACATATATATATACACACACACGTGTGTGTGTGTGTGTGTGTATATATATATATATATATATATATATATATATATATATTTATTTATTTATACAATGTATGTTTGGGATAAATAACAGTATAAAATGATATCTTAGCTGCCCAGTGAAGATAACACTGTTATCTTCATGTTCCTATCGTCATTCATTTATCTCCACGTTCTATCGTCATCATGATGAAAGTGAAAGTTTTTCACTTTTCATCATCTGGCTGTCTCTCTTTCCTGTCTCACTGTACAAGCAAGCACCCCCCCAAACACACACTCTCAGATCTGGTTGATCCTGCCTACATCTTTAAATAAATAATTATTTTTAAAAATATCTGGTTGATCCTGTGACTTTGTTTTATCCACATCCAACTGTAATGCAGCATGACCAACCAGTATACAGTCAAATGTAGCGTGACAGAGCGCTAGAAGATTCAAATCTCAAGTACTGTCCTAAAGTGTTAATTCTACAGCCCGTGCTGTAAACTGTAGAAAGGTGTTCCCCTTTGTTAATATTGCCTCTATTTTAGGAAAAGAAGCTGCCGACAGTACTGAGGGAAGAGCGAGCGAGTCGGCAGCTTCAGAACACCAGACAAAAGCGTGGCGTCGGTTGCCGCCGCCAACACGTACTTAGAAACTTTTGCGTCTGATATTCTAAGCTTCTGGCTCCTCACTAATACTGCCGGCGAAAACTACAAAATAGGGCCAAAATAAGAAAAAAAAACACTTTTCTGGTGTGGCAGTGATGACTCCCTCATTGTAAAAATCAGACACTGCCTCAGGTTTTCGCATGTATATGCGCTCGTCGATGCTACACTTCTGGGGAATAGCTGCTTGGTCACACTATGTTCCATGAAGAAGTAGATAAACAGAAGTTGCAGGATCAACCAGATATGTATTTTTACCAAGTATTTTTTTAACATACAGGCAGGATCAACCAGATATGATTTATTAAACACCTTTACAGTGCCAAGATCAGACATTTTTTTAACATTTAGTATATGTAATCTGTTGGATTGGTGATGGTGTGGGGGGAGGGGGTATGAAGAGTTGTGTTTGGGTAATCTAAAGAGTGCTTTTTTTTTTATTTTAAAGTGGCAAGATCAACCACACACATTTTTTTTTAAATAACATATGCCATCTGTTGTGTTACAACAGATATGCACAGTTGAGATGAAATAGCCGTTACTTCTATATGAGGGATTGTATCAAGGAACCATTTGGGGGTTGTGTTGAGTGGGGCCCAAAGCATACATTGTATAAACAGAACATGACATGGCCTGACTGAAGATATCATATTTATCTTCACTCGAGGCCAAAGACATCATGATATCTCACTCGTGGCTTCGCCACTCGTGAGATATCATGATATCATTGGCCTCTCGTAAAGATAAATATGATATCTTCAGTCAGGCCATATCATATCCCCTATATATACATACACATACATACATACATACATACATATATACACACACACACACATATACACATATATACACACACATACATACTGTGTATATACACACACACACACACACACACACACACACACACACACACACACAGTTTCATGGCAAAAAAACAAAACAAAACAAAACCAAAAAAAAAAAAAAAAAACTCAGTTTCATGCATCAGTTAGGGTTGTTCAGCGACAAAAAGCGAGCAATTCGGTGTTAGGTTGAAAACCCTAACTGTACATTCCCCACCACCACCACATACATACATACATACATACATACATACAAACAAGTAGGGAAAGGACCAAGGAAACACAACCAATCACACACATCCGGCAGGAGGTGTATACCTGTGTTACTGCAGGAAGTGGAGAAATCCAACTTGAGATATCATAGATTATTTACAAAGTTGTTCTTCGAGATTAGTTCACATAAAGGTGAATCAAACCGGCAGTAGCGAAAATGGTGTACCTAGCCTTCTTTTCAACATACGAGTGGCAAAAGGCGTCAAGGGCACTGCAATGTTAGTCTATGGCAAATTGCTCAATTTTGGAACAGTGTAAGTTTGTAATCCTTAAGCATCATAGCATAATAGCAGGAAAAAGGACATCAATGGGACCAGGTCTTGCCATCCTGCAAATTTGAGGCCAAAGGATCCAACCGTTTGCTTGCAGGATGATGGCAAAGAAGTGCAATCATTAGGAGCATACTTTCACAAAATACTTTCGCAAAGACGAAAGTGTAATAGCATGACAGTTTCGCATTTGCGAAACTGATTTTCCAAAGTATTTCAGGGATTGTGCAAAATCCTGTTTTTGATCTTGCGAACCCCAAAATACCGTATGTGTAGTCTGTGTTATGTGTTGGTGGCAGCATGTGGCCCAAGATGTCCAGTTGTCTGTACTGATATGTGTTTAGTGGTGCATGGAATGTCCAGGATGAGAGTTAGTAGTGATGACCCCATGCGACAGCCTGATGGGAGCATGGGTGTGTGGTTTCGTGGTTTACATATTTGTATGTTATTCCTGTTACCTGGTGGTGGTTGTGTGTCATTGGTTGTGTTGCCTTGGTCCTTCCCCTACTTGCATGTACGTGTGTGTGTGTGGGGGGGGTGGGGGGTGGTGGTGGTGGTGGGAATGCGCAGTTACTAACACCGAATTTCCTCGCTTTTGTCGCTGTGGAACAACCCTAACTGATGCATTAAACTGAGTTTTTTGCCATGAATTTCTCTTTTTGAGAATGTGCACTATAAATTCGCTAAAATACCACAAACAGCTTAATCTGGTTCAAAGTCAGTTGGCATTCATCTGTATCCCCCTCCCCCAGATCGTGCCTGAAAATAGGCAGAATTTGTCTAGTGCACTTACCCGGTCAACAACAAAAAAAAACTAACTAAATAAATAGTTAATGGAATCTGGCGGTGGGAGCACGGGGCCCACCATGTGATTTTGTCACTTCGCTGCGCAAAAACTGTATGACCGAGTGAAATGAAAATTGGGTATGCAAACAGAAATGCAAACGGCAACGGTGACGCAGAAGGAAACAGTAACAAAATCGACAATGGAAACGCTACCGAAAACGCAAACGCTAAGGCCAACAGAAATGCAAACAGTAATGGTAACGCAACTGGAAGCATAAGCGTAACACCAATGATGACACCAAAGGAACAGTAACAGAAGCGAAATGCAAGCGCATATGCAGATAAGTAGCAGCGCTTGCGATCCGTCACAGCATATTCAAAAGAAACGTGACAGTGACACCAAAGGAAACAAAATGAAGGACAGACACAAACGCATACAGTGACGCAAAAGGAAACAAACAAAAACAGTAATGGAAATGCAAATGTTAACAGTAACGCAAACACAAGAGCAAACGAAAGGGCAATGCACACGGTGGCATAAACGGAAACGCTAACATAAAATTATGGAAACGCAAGTGGAACCGTTAACTGTAACAGTAACAGAAACGCACACCCTTTTTCTCCCCAAAAGCTGCATTCAGAAACACAGTGAATACAAAGAATGTATGCATAATAACGGGCCTCGGAGCAAAAAATGAACACTTGGAATACTAAATTGCTTATATCTCAGGAACCGTACAACATAGAAAAAAAAAAAAAAAATTAAAATCTCACATTATTTATGACTTTCCTGGCTAGTTTTCCACTTAGCCCCTTAGTGGGGGGTTAGGCATTTTTGTGATGAAAAATCTGTATCTCAAAGCGTTCGAGATACGGGCCCCGAAAGGCACGGCGGACGCCATAATGTTAGCCTATGGGAAAAATTGTCTACTCCGGAGTGCCGTAACTCTGCAGACCTCTAATATTTTGTCAGCAAACCACCAGAAGGCACATCTGTGGGATCCTGGCTTTCTTCCCTCCAAATTTCAGCCCAAAAGACCAAACCGTTCTTTTGCAGCAAGGTGGCAAAGCCTGTTCTTTTGGGCATAGTGTCGCAAAGTAGTGTCGTGATTTGCGACACTTTGGAAAAAAAAAAAATCATGAAAGTGTCGAATGTGCGACACTACTGTTTAAAAAAATTTTAAAAACATATTTCTGGGGTGTTTAACTCCCAAAAGTAGACATGGCTAGCATCCTCAGGACTCAACTAGGTGAATGCAGCAAGAATTGTCCCTAGAGGGTCCCAAAGTTAAATGCCAAGCAATTCTGTGACCACCAACTGAAAACATGATGGCAGATTTGCAACACTACAAGGGTCATTTGCGACACTGTCGAACTTTTTGTTAATTTTTCCCATTGACTATAATGGGAAACTTGTTTTTTGAATACCTTTTGAACCGTTTAATATTTTTTCACGAAATCTTCGAAAAGGCACATCGGGGATCCCGGCAGCATCTTCCCTGAAGGTTTCGGACAGGTCGCGCAGATTGTACAACCTGTAGGCGCAAGCAAAGAATACGCAAAAAAAGCATAATTACCACATTCTTTGGCGCTATGCAGCTCCGCAACTGTACATCCGACCATTAGAAACTTGGCAGATCCAGAGATCTATGGTACCGCTCCGTGCATGCCAAATTTCAGGCAAATCCATCATACGGTGGCAAAGTTATTAAGCTGCCAAATTTCAGAGTTTAACCTTAAATGGGGTACTCAACACTAACTATAGTGGCACTACCATGCCTCTATAATATTAATAGATACAGATACAGATAGACATACGTATATATTTATTGAATTTTGGTAGGCCTGCTGGGCACCGAAGGTCTTTTTTTCAGGGGCGACCCAGAGAAACATTAAATGGCATTACATGTATGTATATGTATGTGTGTAATGGATATACCACTCTGAGGTGTGCGGTCGCGCTCTGATATACGCACGAGGCGCAGGGTCGAGTGCGTCAACCGCCTAAGGCGCATGATATCAGAGCGCCGACCGCACACCTCATGAGTGGCTATCTATCTTATAAAATGTCAAATTGTTTTGGAGGGAGGTAAAGTGCAGGTGTGCGGTCGCGCTCGGATATATGCGCGATGGTGTGATGCTCATCATCCAATAAAGAACAACAATTTCCCTAGCATTTTATAAATATACTGTGTGTATATATAAATATATGTATATATAATATATATATTTTTTCTAATAAACAACCGTTAATGCATCAGTTAGGGTTCTTCTATGGCGACAAAAGTGAGAAATTCGACATTAGGGTTCCCACCCATTGCACCCACCCCACCCTGCCCTCACCAACAGGCATCGGGGTGTGCGTTGAGGTCGTCAGAGCGCAACTCTCACCCCATTCTCCTACACCGCGCCACCTCAGCTTGTTTACACATGGGATGGGTGAGTTAGGACCAGCAACCAACACACCCGACTCTGATGTGCAGGGGGCAGGGGGTGCAAGGGTTGGGAACCCTAATGTCGAATTTCCTCACTTTTGTCGCTGTAGAAGAACCCTAACTGATGCATTAACAAAGTTTTTTGCATAGAATTTCCATACTTTTTAAGAAAGAATAGAAAAGTAGAAAGTTAGGCAAGTTGGTGGGAGCTTGGGGACGACCACGTGATTTTGTATGACTATAGTAACAGTAAGTGCAACACAAGCTCAAGCACAAAGGGTTATGCACATGGTGATGCAAATGTAAAAGGTAACACAAACAGTAACAGAAATGCAAGCACAAAGTGACACCAAAGCGAACAGTGACATAAACGGAGACACAAACAGAACTGCGTACAGAACGCAACTGGTAACGCACATGTTCACGGTACCGCAATTGTAAACGCAAATGGTAATGGTAACAGCAACAATAATGCCAAAGTAAACAGAAATGCAAGCACGTACGAAAACGCAAACCGTAAAGTGCACACTCATGGAACCACAATTGTAAACGCAAATGGTAACAGCAATAATAAAGCCAATGGAAACGCAAGCGCATACGGAAATGCAAACAGTTACACGCACGGTCATGGTACCGCAATTGTAAATGTAAAAGGTAATGACAACAGCAACAATAAAGCCAACAGAAACGCAAGCGTGTACGAAAATGCAAACCGTACCGTGTACGGGCATGATACCACAAATGCAAATGGTAACGGTAACAGCAATAATAACACCAAACAAAAGAGAAACGCAAGTGCAAACGAAAACACAAACCATAACGCACACGGTGGCGTAGACGGGAATGGTGATGCGAACTATAATGGAAGCACAACTGGAAATGCTAACTGGCACAGTAACAAAAGGGAACACCCTTCTTTTCCCCAAAAGCTGCATTGAAAAAACACACTGAAAACAAAGAATGTATGCATAATAATTGACTTCGGAGTAGATAATTACGACTTGGAATACTAAATTGCTTATATCTCAGGAACCGTACGACGTGGAAAAAAACAATTTTAATTTTGTATGAATTATGACTTTCCTGTCTAGTTTTGTGCTTAGCCCCTCATTTAGAGGGCTAAGCATTTTTGCGACGAAAAATCCATATCTCGCACCATTTCCGAGATATGGGCCCTGAAAGACGCCAGCAAGGCGCCATAATGTTATCCTATGGCAAAAGCGTCACCTTGGTGCGTCACTTTGCCGCCCTGTAATATTTTTCACCAAACCATCAAAAGGCATATCTGTGGGATGTTGGCTTTCTTCCTCAAATTTTAGCCCAAGCGACCAAACCGTTATTTTGTAGCGGTGACAAAGGAATTCTATAGCAGCGGCCGCCGTGTGTTATCTATGGAAAAGCATCAACGTAGTGCCATAACTTTGCCACCCTGTACTATTTTTTTGACCAAAGCACCATAAGGCACATCTGTGGGATATTGCCTTTCTTCTCTCCAAATTTCAAGTCAAAAGATCAAACCGTTTCCATGATATTCAATATCAAAGAATACTAAAATGTCCCTATATATTCAGTTATAAAAAATCTGGCCATCTTGTCCCTCCCTCGCGATCAAAGATGGCAATCAAAGAATCTCATGATCAAAGAATTTGCAGGCTCGCGATCAAAGATTTAAAAACCTTATAAATCAAAAAACTGAAGTAATTGCGGTAAACCACCACCATGGTTCGTCAGAATGAAGCCCCCCCGAGTAAAACCCACCCTCATTTGACTTCTTAGGACACCCCTGGGCTGAGAAAATAGATTTTTAAATTGGGTCATCTCGTCCCTCGCTCACGATGCACGATCGTGATCAAAGAATCCCACGATCAAAGAATGTGCAAGCTCGCGAACAAAGAACGAGGGACGAGATGGCCAGATTTAAAAATGTCTTTTTTTCAACCCAGGGGTGCCCTATCAAGTGATATAAGGGTGGGTTTTGCTCAGGGGGCTTTGCCCTGCCCCATCTGACTAAAAAAAAAAAAAAAACAATAGTTGTCATTATCCCTGGTAGTCTAGCGGCCCCCTCCCCATCATGGTAATGTACTTAACCATGCTTGCATCCCTGGTAGTCTAGTGGCCCCCCCATGTGTATTTATTTGTATATTTTTGTAATATCCCTGGTAGTGTAGTGGCCCCCCCATGTGTATTTATTTGTATATTTTTGTAATATCCCTGGTAGTCTAGTGGCCCCCCATGTGTATTTATTTGTATATTTTTGTAATATCCCTGGTAGTGTAGTGGCCCCCATGTGTATTTATTTGTATATTTTGTAATATCCCTGGTAGTCTAGTGGCCCCCATGTGTATTTATTTGTATATTTTGTAATATCCTGGTAGTCTAGTAGCTTTATGTATTTATTTGTATATTTTTGTAATATCCCTAGTAGTCTAGTGGCCCCCATGTGTATTTTTGTATATTTTTGTAATATCCCTGGTAGTCTAGCGGTCCCCCCAATCATAATAAAATTAATGTGCATTCTTCATGTGCTGGTAGTCTAGTGGCCACCCAGCCATGCCAGCCCACCCAGCACCCCCACCCTTCCCCAGCCAGCGACTGGCACATCCCACCTCTCACCTCCACGGCCAGCCGCCCGACTGTGTGTTTTATGAGCGCAAATGGAAAGAGGCGCTAATTTCAAACACCTCTTTCCATTAGCGCTCATAAAACACACGGTTGGCAGCTAGCCATGGAAAATGGCCGGCGCAAGCGTAAAGGCATGCTGGATGGCTGGCATGACCCGGTGGGGGAATATAGACTACCAGGACATGAAGAATGCGATTAATTTTATATTCCAGGACATGAAGAATGCACATAAATTTTATAATGATTTGGGGGACTGCTAGACTACCAGGGATGTCACTGATACTCATAATGAAGTACAGATCGGGAGGGCCACTAGACTACCAGGATATTACAAAATAAATAAATAAATACACATAACACCAGACTACTAATGGATAAAAAGAAAGATATAAATAAGATACAATTAGGGGCCCTAGACGAACTAGGACATAAGCATATAAGTACATTACCATGATGGGAGGGGGCCACTAGACTACCAGGGATAATGACAACTACTGTTTTTATTCAGATGGGGCAGAACAAAGCCCCCTGAGCAAAACCCACCCTTATATCACTTAATAGGGCATCCCTGGGTTGCAAAAAAAACTATTTTTAAATCTGGCCATCTCGTCCCTCGCTCGCGATGCACGATCGCGATCAAAGAATTTGTAGGTTCGTGATCAAAGATCGTTAGCGAGCCGCGAATGAAGAATTTAGAAGCTAATAACTATTTTTTGACCGATTTGGATGGAACCAAAGCCATGGCGTGATAGATCAGGGTCCCCCCCAAGTAAAACCCATCGAAGTTTTACTTCAGAAGTGACCCCTGAGCCGAGATATTTGTGTTTGTGCGATCAGAAAACTGAAAATAGGATGGCGGACCTCGCGATTAAAGAATGTTTCAAATTCCTTGGGGACAAAGATTCCTGAACTGTGAGGCTGTAAATTCTTTGATTGCCAAAACCCCATTCTTTGTTCGCAAGATATACATACAAATGTTCCCATTGACTTATAATGGGAACTTAAAAGTGCCATAACTTTCAAATGCCTTAATATTTTTTTCACCAAACAAAAAACGGCATCTTCGGCCACCAAAGCTCTTTCAAATGAGCCATCTCGCAGAGTGGCACGCCACGACAGCCGTGCAGGACCACATTCAGAATGCCAAAAGGTGCATCCAAAAGTGGATAATTTTGCATTTTTTCAGCGATTTTGTACACAAAGACCAGCACTCCGAACGAAACGCAATTTGGCAAATCAAGAGGTCTACTGTGCCACAACGCACGTACCAAATTTCAGGAAAATCCACTGAACGGATACAAAGTTATTAACGCCCAAACTTTTAACTTTAGTATGTAACTGACCGTTGAACCCTAACTATAGTGGCTCAACTGCGCCACTATTATATATTTATTTATATATTTTATATAAATATCTTTGCATACGTTTGTTTTGTTAAAGCAATGTTTTGTTAAAGCAAAAGTGCTCCACAGCAGCAGCAAATGTGCCAGCTGTTTCAGTTCAGAACTTCAACTGATTGCTGTGTACGCAGCAGCACTGTGAAAAACACCAGCTGCCTCAAGGATTTCCAGTCAGCTGTAACCTTGTTGTACCATGGCAGGATACAACCACATTCCATGACCTTTGAACTGTGGTATAACAAGGTTTCGGTTGCCATGGAAATCCATGCAGAACAAATCCTCACTATACACTACAGAAGTGCTTCAGCTGTTCTGCCTGGCTGTGTTTTGTTTTTTTCCAATATACAAACTAGTGGATGTGGCCAACCAACCCACAAAGTGCAATGGCATATTCATAACAGCCCCTATCGCCTGTTGGGGAGAAACGGGTAAAACTGATGTGCTCATCTACTACAGACGACAACAACAAAAACACACTATCTGCTGATGAGAACCCGTCCTGGATCAATATTTAACTGACAGAACTCAATGGCGCTGGCGTCTCCCAGGCTAATTACTTTTCATCCGTAGTCCCTGCCCAACAGCAATTTTCTGAATCTGTTCACCCTGTAAGTCCCAGCATTAAAGGTTTTATTTACGCTGTTTCTGCAGTCTGATACTAGTTCTTCTAAAATTAAGCATCATTTGTTTTGCCTGTTGAATGTGCAAAAAAAATCTCTGTAACTGAATGCAATCTCACAAGAATATTTGGTTAAGTGTGGTTAACAACGTTATTTATACGGGAAGAAAGACTGAACGGGAGGAAACAAAATAATCATACACTTCATTCAGAGAAGCAACACCCGACAAGTGCACAACCCAGCTGTAGTTACTTACCATGTATGTAAAGGAAAACGTCTAGCTCAGGAGCGGATACAGTCTGTGTACTTCCCGAAATAAAACGACTATAAACTTATTAATCGAAACTAGAGCCAAACAATTCAATTACTTAGAACTACACAACCGGTATCCAGCGGACCCACCCTACCATTCTGGCTGAGTGTCAAGCACTGCAAGGCGCAGTCACTGAGGTCATCGTAGAACTCGAGCGAGCTAAGAGGACTCGCCCAATCAGACTGAGGCGCTGATGCACGTCACACACAGAACCTAGTTATGTGACGTCACACGGAGCGACTAAATTATATTAGGCAGGAAAGAAAAAAACGTTTTGCCCTGCATAATATTGCCGCCACCATAAAACTATAAAGAGAAAGATTATAATTGCAGCGCTTACCAGACATAGAACTAGAAGAAAAAAACTAGAATGGCAGCGCCTATCAGAACTGCCGAGCGTCGGTAAGTGAAGCGCTCCGCCATCTTGTGGATGTCAAATCGCGGAGCACAGGCATTGACATCTACAGGCTTGTAGCGGAGCGCTGTATTAATATTCACATATCTAAGTTGTAAAGAATGCACGCGTGATTATTGGGAGAAGGGCCGATCAGGAAAGTGCAAATGGTAAACGCTCTCGCTGTCATTGCTGCAGCCTGATATACAGTATATGTTTGCAATCCTAACACGCTCAGTGACATTCACTTGATTGCGACAGAGCTCTATATTAAAATGTAATTTGTTAAATGTCTAAGTTTTAAAGAATGCACACTGGGGTATTATCGGGAGAGTGGACTCTGGAGAACATGCAAATAGTAAAAGCTGTCAGTGATGCAGCTTGATATATATAATATTCACTTTAGTTGTTTCTTACTGGATTGCTGGTTTTAGGAATGACAGGACACCATAAGTAACTTCTAATAGCTCTGAGGTTTATGCAACAAACATACATTAGATCAGCAGGCCTTAGCAGAACCACTACCACAATTTTCTCATGCACCCTCTAAAACCCAGTTTCCACCCAAGACATACCATTAGCCCAAAACTGCAGGGGGATGTGGACTAAACCATTCTACACTGTTACCTGGGTAAGTTACCATATACTACAGCGCCCCTTCTAGTAAAAGAAAGCAATTCCCTTGATTTCGGTTTGCATATCAATTACAATTACCAGCCACTATTAACATAATGGTTGAGTCTTACTTTGTGATGAGTTAGGGTCTACAGTCACTGGTACTGAGCTCTGTTGAAATAAGTCTTTACCACTGACTTAAGTCATAACAAAATCTCTGAACCTCTCAGGAACTTTAAGCAGACGCCCTCTTCTGGTCATTCGAGTAGACTGCACACTGGGTACACCCTCAGGACTTTCTGGCAAAGTGTCATTGAAAACAACAGGTTACATCGCAGGTTGCTCATACTCTTGACAAGTGGGCGAGACCGGATGACTAAGGATCCCGCATACACGAATTTGAAAATTAAGTATACTACGGTAATATCTAATTTCACTGTCATTTTGGCCATGCCCCCTTTCCGGCCCCTATTCAACACGGACAAGCCCTGCAGTTTTGGCCACGCCCCCTTTCCGGCCCCTGTCCGACACGGACAAGCCCTGCCACGACATTTAAAAAAAAAAATGTATTAATTGCACTCTAGACATACAATAGTTATAGTGTAAACATAAAATTCATACTTCTCTGGCAGCACACTGTTCAACATGGACAAGCCCAGCCACGACATTTTAAAAAAACTATTTATTGCACTCTCGACATACGATAGTTATAGTGTAAACATAATTCATAACTAGTATTGCACATAACGGAATATATTGCACGTATGCGTATGCTTTAGTTTTAAGATCGTGGCTGTAAGACTATTTGTACTTGTAATTGGGGGGGCTCCGCCCCCCCGTTCTATTTCAGATTTGTCTATGCCTTATGCCTTATGCTTACATGTATTTCTGTTTCAGATTTGTGTGGTTTATTAGTTTTAAGATCGTGGCGTAAGACTATTTGTGCTTGTAATTGGGGGGCTCCGCCTCCCCACCCCCCCGTTCTATTTCAGATTTGTCTATGCCTTATGCTTACATGTATTTCTGTTTCAGATTTGTGTGGTTTATTAGTTTTAAGATCGTGGCCGTAAGACTATTTGTACTTGTAATTGGGGGGCTCTGCCCCCCCCCCCCCGTTCTATTTCAGATTTGGCTGTAAGAGTATTTGTACTTTATTTGTGTTTGTATTGTGGCTGGCCTTTTTCTAACTTGTGACGTCACGGCGTGAAGGCGGTGCTACATGTATATTCGGAGGCGGTAGGTAGCAAGCCACTGCCGTAATTATGCCTGTCATGGGAGGATCCTTAGATCTCCGGTATCTCTGACAAGTGTCCTGTTCCTGGCTGTTGTCCCATGATTCCACGGTTTGTGACAATACAGATTCAGTTGACTCATCTGCCTGTTGCTCTTCAGCCTCCAAAGTAACTGTTCGGTCTCTCCTCAGGTGTCTCCCGTTCCTGCGGTATTGCTGTCCTGCAGGTGTAATCACACTATAGGATCTTGGCTCATCACGGATTCTTTCCACTGTAGCAGGTTGCCACCCACTAGAAGTCTCTATGCATACCCTTTCCCCTTCTCTGGAGTAAGTGGAGCTGCATTCCTGTCATAATACTGTTTCTGTCTTTTCTGTAGTCTTTTCAGACATTTATGTGCAACCTTTGGTATTTCAGGTCGCAGTGCCCTTGCACTTGCAGGTAATGTTGTCCTCAACATTCTGCCCATTAACAATTGAGAAGGTGTACAGTTCAGTCCTGTGACTGGTGTATTTCTAAGACTGAGCAATGCGAGATGTGGATCGGTCTGACCTTGCATGGATTTCAGAAAGATTCTTTTTACTGTCTGGATCATTCTTTCAGCTAAACCGTTAGATTGTGGGTATCCTGGGCTGGAATGAGTCTTTCTGAATCCCCACAACTTTGCAAATTGTTTAATTTCATGACTTGCAAATGGTACATGATCCACTACCAGTTCTTTTGAAATTCCATGTCTTGCAAATACAGCTTTCAATTTTGCAATAACTGTAACTGCCGTCTTGTCAGGCATTCTGAGAACCTCAGGGTATTTTGAAAAATAGTCCACTACTATTAAGTAAGAGTGTCCCCTAAAGTCAAAAATGTCTGCACCAAGCTTTAACCATGGCATGTCAGGTATCTCATATGGACACATTGGCTCTTTATGGTTTCTGGGTAAGAGCTCCTGACAAGGTCCACATGCTTCAACCATCATTACTACTTCTCGATTCATGCCTGGCCAACACATCACAGCTCTGGCTTGTGCCTTCGACCTTTGTATTCCTTGATGTGCTGCGTGAAGTCTTTGTAGCATATCTGTTCTCAGCTCTTTGGGTATGGTGATTCTTTTTACCCACCATTATGAGTTCATTTTCTATGTATATATTGTGTCTCATGGGCCAATAGTGCTGAAGTTTGATGCTGACTTGTTTTTTCCTGTTAGGCCATCCTTTGAGGTGCATTTCTTTAAGCAACTGTAAATCACTGTCCCTCTGTGTGGCCTGTTTTAGCCCCTCTAACATGCTGTCAGGCAGTGTCTCTGTTGCTTGGATTGAGTATATGACCTTTTCACTACTAAGATCAATGTCTCCCTCTGTTGGTTTTCTTGGTACTGCCCTGGACAGAGTGTCTGCAATCAGAATATCTGTTCCTGGAGTATATATTACCTGTATGTCATATTTCTGTATCTGTAACAGCATCCGCTGCAATCTTGCTGGAGCCTTTCTAATTGGTTTGTTCAGTATGGACTGTAGTGGCTTGTGATCTGATTGTACTTTCACTGACCTTCCATAAACATACTGATGAAATTTCTGTAGAGAGAACACAATCGCTAGCAACTCTTTTTCTATCTGTGCATAGTTTCTTTCAGCACTGAACAATGACCTAGATGCATAAGCTGTTGGTCTGTTTCTTTGTAGTAGACAAGCACCTAGTCCGTCCTTAGATGCATCTGCTTGGATTTCAATGTCCTCTTTTGGATCAAAGAATTTTAATACTGGTGCAGAAGAAATAGTCTCTTTCAGCTTTTGTAAGGCTTCTTCCTGTGCTGGCTGCCACTGCCACATGACATCTTTTTTGAGTAGCTGCCTTAGTGGTGCAGTGAGGTTTGCTTCATTCGGAATGTACTGCGCCAAGTATCGAGTCATTCCTAACAGTCTCTGTAGTGCTTTTTTATCTTTGGGAGGGGACATCTCAGCTATTGCTTCTACTTTGGCTTCATCAGGCCGTAGCCCATTTTCGGTTATGATGTGCCCCATGTATTTCACCTCACTCACCAAATACTGTATTTTGTCACTATTGAACTTTACATCGAGTTCCACTACTCTGTCCATTGCTTTTCTCAAAATATTGTTCTGCTCTTCCTTGGTAGCTGCGGCTATAAGCATGTCATCAGCTATTACAAAAACACCTGGTATGTCCCCGAAGTGTTCAGCATTTCTCTGCTGGAATACTTCACTCGCAGACCGTATACCAAAAGGAAGTCTGTGAAGTTTGTACCTTCCCCATGGAGTGTTGAATGTACATAGGTCTGCAGATTCGTCATCTAATTTGATCTGCCAGCACCCATCTTTTTCATCTAGAATTGTAAAAAACGTTTTACCTGCAAGCTTACTCTGAATATCCTCCAATGTGGGGATGGAGAAGTGATGTCTTCTGATAGCTTTATTTAAGTCTCTAGGGTCCAAACACACCCTGATCTCACCATTTTTCTTTTCAGTAATTACAAGGCTATTTACCCATGTTGTAGGTTTTCTTACCATGCTAATCATCCCAATTTGCTCCAGTTGTTCCAGTGTTTGTTTTAGTCTGTCCGTGATTGCATATGGGACTTTCCTGCACCCATGTATTACAGGAGTAACATTTGGGTCAGCATGTATGTGGTAAACTCCTGGGAATTCTCCTAGGCCTTCAAACACTGTTTTATATTGTGTACGAAGTTCCTCTTTTGTGCTTGGTGGCTTGGTTTTAAGCACCTTTACTTTGCGAATCAGATCCAGGATGACACATGCCTGTTGACCCAGTAGGGAAGCTCCCGATGTATTAGTGACATAAAACTGCAGATTGGCCCCTTTGTCTTGTGTCTTACACTTTAGCGTCACTTCCCCTTCAGGATTAATTTGTGCTCCTCCATATGTCATTAGGATAGTACTGGTCGGGTTGATTTGTACCTTGCATGGAAACTGCGCAGTCACTTCTTTAGTCAGTATATTGGCTTCAGCCCCAGTGTCCAACTTGAACTTAACTGGCTGTCCCATTATCTTCAAGGTAGTGTACCACCCTTCATCTGGTACTTGTGTCCGCACAATTTATTGTTTTCTTTTTATAGCACCTACAAATAATGTTTCTACCCCTTTGGTCATTTTCTCATGAGGTTTGTTGGACTTTTTGGACCTGCACATTTTTGCATAATGGTTGAGGCCTCCACATTTACGACATTCTTGTCCATACGCTGGACACACCTTTGGCGATGTCCCTTGCCACACCTCCCACACGTGTTTGATTTTTGTGCACATGTCTCACGTGTTGGTAGCTGGCGGTCTGGTTTTCGGCCTGTTTTACCATCCTGCCTCAATTTATGTTCTACAGCATGGATGAACTTATCAGCAGTCCCTTGTGACATCGCTCTTGCCTGTGCCCTTGTTACCTCTTTGGCTCTGCATATGTTCATTGCTTTGGCCATCGTGAGGTCTGGGGATTCCAGTAGCTTTTCTCGGAGCCTGTCGTCGGTAACGCTGAAGACAATTTTATCTCAAATCATTAAGTTCTCAGTCTCTTTAAACTCACAATTCCGAGCTTTTTGCCAGAGCTCTGTAACAAACTTGTCTATACCTGAGGGCTCATTGAACGGATGGACCCAAAACTGATGCCTCTCAAACACCGAGTTTTTTCTTGGTTCACAATAATTCTTAAATGCTTCCATAACCTCAGCTGCCTTTTTAGCTTGTGGGTCAGCATACGTTATATTGAGGGTATTGTACACCTCGAGGGCCTCATCCCCGATCGTGTGCAGCAGGACTGCAATTTTCATTTCCTCTGACTTATCATCTAATCCCCTGGCTGTGAAGTACAGACTTGATCTCTGTGCCCACCTTCTCCATTTTTCTGCAAGATTTCCAGTCAACGGTAGTGGTGGAGGTGGCTTAAATTGCTACATACTGCCAAAAATACTTTGTTTTACAGTCTTTTAGTAAGCTTTAGGTACTCACAAATACTGTCTTTTGTTTCTTTTCTTGGCAGCCCAAACTTTTCTTCTTTCTTGCAACTGCAGCACTGCAAGTTCACTTCTGACACCATATAATATTTCACTTTAGTTGCTTCTTATTGGATTGCTGGTTTTAGGAATGACTGGACACCATAAGTAACTTCTAAGAGCTCTGAAGTTTATTCAACAAACATACATTAGATAGATCAGCAGGCCTCAGCAGAACCACTACCACAATCTGCTCGTGCACCTTCTAAAACCCAGTTTCCACCCAAGACATACCATTAGGCCAAAACTGCAGGGGGATGTGGACTAAACCATTCTACACTGTTACTTGGGTAAGTTACCATATACTACATGGGCCGGATATTCAAAAGGGCTGCGCAGTGCGCAATAGGGTTGCGCCAGCGCAAGTCAGAAAATGTGCCATTCTGCGATATTCAGCAGAGCAGTTCGCATCACTGAAAACATGCTGAGCAACAGCGCAATGAGAAATGAAGGCATGCGGCGGAAGGGTGGAACCATGCATAAAGTGACGCAGTGGATGTTCAGAGACTTGCGCCAATCGCAACAGTGGAGCAAGCGGAGTTGCGCCATAACGGAAATGGGCCAAAATAAAAAGAGCAAGGAAGAGGCGCAAGAACTCTAGGGAGGCACATGAGGCAGGGAGAGAGACAGAGAAATAGGGAGAAGAGGGGCAGGCAGGAAACAAAAACACAGAATGGGGCAAGGGAAGGTGTGTGGGACCACAGAGTGCAGAGGCCAGTAGGTGTACCCGTTGCAGTGGAGGTAGCAGTCAGGACAGCTGGGGTACAAAGCAACAGCAGCTTGGGGGGACACAAGCCAGGGACATGGACAGTGCCACCTTCCACACATGGAAGTCGTAATGAGGGGGTGAGAAGGCATGCTGCAGGGGCAGGGCCGTGGCGTGGAAGGCCCGTCGGCTGTATGCCCCAGCAGGCAGTACCAAGCCCGCACCAGCTTTGAGCTGTACACAGATGTCGAGGATGTGGGCGGTACCGCCTGAACAGGGCAATACTGAGGCGGCTCTGTGAGCTGTGCAGTGATGTGATGCAGGCACCCACACGACGGAGTCATGCTCTGTCAGTGGAGACAAAGGTAACAGCCTGCATGTTGCTTGCTCACCGACGGTACCTTCAGAGACCAAGGGGACATCACAGGCATAACACAGTCGGCCACGTCAGCATCCTCACCCAATTCTTCAGCGCACTGCTGCCATACATGCTGCGGAGTACATCCATTTCCAGCATCACAAGCGCACAGCAGACATACAGGAGTCTCCAGGGTAGCACGATGCCTGGCGTGGTTAGGGCGATAGACTGCACCACGTGGCCATTCGCCCACCTGGCTCCGGTGGGGCCGCCTTCATGCGAATCGGAAGGGATATGCCAGTGTCAATTGCCAGGTGGTGTGATGCCAGTGAGCGTCATCAATGTCTGTGCCATGCACCTTGGGGAGCACATATGACCTCCATCTGGGTACCAGTCGGCACTGTGCCATTTTATCTTGAGAGTGGGACATCCCCACAGGTCATCTAGTGGGTGAGTATGCATGTAGAACTGACAAATCGTGGGCAGGGGGAGCCAGAGGTGCCATGGTGTGGCTCCACAGGGTTTGGGGGCAGTCTGAGCCTGAACAAGACACTAACCTCCACTATCTCCACACAGGTGACAGGGATACCCACTATCGAATCCCTGGCTGCTCACACCCTACCGCGGCCCACTACTCTATCACCGCAGCAACGCTTCAATGAGGCACATGCCACCACATGCAACATCATTGAGCTGGTGTTTGGATGCTGAAGCGCTGCTTCGTTGCCTGACACCTCTGGCGGTGCCTTGCAGTATAGCCCCTCAAAGGCCTGTGGGATATTCTTGCCTGTTGTATCCTGCACAACATGGCCAAAGACTGTGGGATAGCTGTACAGGTCGAGAGGGGGACAGCGATAGGACGACGGTGACGCCCGGTGACGCAGTGGGGATGGGCAGCCCCCTTGGCCCGGCGGGACCCCTGACTGATCCGGGTCTGGCCCAGCTGCACTGCAGGACACCACATCACAGAGGAGCACTTCAGCCAACACAGGTAAGTCATGGGGCCATGTGCAAACCACTCAGTGGCTAGGGCACAACCCACATACACATGGAAACCCCACCAGAGGTTGCATGCTGGCAGGGGATGGCAGGCACAGAAGCACACACATACAACCAGGGGAGGGGTGAACAGCAACATGCTACATGGACGGACAGACACACACACGCACACAATAGACACAAAGTGCTGAGGGTCAGGTGCAAAACAGAGCGGAACACAACACTCAGCAACTTTTACATGTCCAAGCCTCACATCCACTGACTGTCTGTGGGTGCGTGTGTGTCAGATGCTGGCACCATCGCATTACGGTGTACAGCGCCAATGCAGGCATCATCACACATGTACCTGGTGGACAGCAGTCGGAGGTGTGCAGGTGGACCGTGTCTGCGTGTAGGGCTGGGCACCCACCGGTGCTGCCCACCAAACACACAATGCACACAGGGCAGCACCAGACAGTGCCCGCACTGGGAGACAGGTCAGTCTTGCGTGCACAGTGCCACATCCTACTCAGATGCGTGGGCGTCTTTACCGGCAGTTCAGCAGCACTGGCAGGCGTGACCCGCAGGCACTCATGGGGTGGCACCGATGGTCCACCAGAAGTTTCCACTGTAGCGAGCAGCGACCGTGCGGCACAGGGGTCTGCAGCACACCGAAACAGCTCTGCTTCAGGAGTGCCCAGGATGCTCCATAGCTGAACCCGCGTCGACAGGGTGGGTGCTCGACGACCGGAACGGGAGGATAGCGAACTGCGGTGTGCACATGGGCACCTGACTGTGTGCCCATTGTGGCCATGACAGCGACTTAACGCCTGTGTTTGCCTGTCAGTGGCAGTGGTCACATCCTCCCCAACTGGACAATTCAGACAGGATCCTATCAGTGTCCCTGCTGTGTCACCTCGGCCCGCTCAGAGTTACACACAGTGCTCCACGGACATTGAGTCACATCTGCTGCTGTACTGATGCCTGCAGTAGGCGGGTGTGCTCGCCAAAGAGGTCGCTCACCACTCGGCAACCTGTCCTCAGGGTATGAAGGCCTGATGTTCAGCACCCTTTGAGGGTGGGGCGCTGCTCACCAGGACCAGGTATGAGCAAGTCCACAGGCGGTGCACAGACGCCACCGCTGAACCCTGAACCCCAGTCCCGTGGGTGACTGCTGCACGCCCTCCACCACAGCCTGGCGGGATCGGGTTGTTCGGCCGCTGTGGCCGCAATGTTACTGACTCACTCAGCCATCGGTGCCCCACCGGTGCTGACAGGCACAGCCTGGGACTGTGCTGACATGCTTGGCACATGTCAGAACCAGCCAGGTCCTGGGCGAGCTGGCCTGCTGTGTGTCCATTCGGAGACGCATGATCACTGCCTCATAATGGTCGCATCATCAATGGTGCAGGTCTGTGCCACAGCCACATCGTGTTGGCATCCTTGGACGCCAGACCGCTGAGACACAGGAAGGGTTTCCCCACCCGTCTCAACGACATCAGTGTTGACAGCCAGGTGGATCCACTGTTGCAATGCTCACTGCTACCTGCAGAGGTGGATGGTTCCTCTCAACTCCAGATGACTGTCCGCAGTGGACAGGCCTCCACCACTGACCTCTGCAGACACGCAGGATCTGTAACAGAGTAGAGACATTAGTGCATGTGATCTACCCTCCCGGCAGACCATGACGTACTCATGCAGTGATGGGCTACCACCTGTCTGGTAGCCACCTCCTGAACACCCTAAATGGCACTGGCGCTGCATGCTTGCAGGGAGCCTCTGCCGTGGAGTCAGCTGCACCATCCGGCTGGCCCACCTGTTGTGTAGCACGCGCCACCTGATGCAGCCACCTTCTCCTTCACCTCATCCTCGTCGGGTACCCATCTTCTTCACACTCCCACAGAGCGCTAGTGGCTGCCGCAGGTTGACGTGCAGGCACACCCCTCCCATGCAGCAGCGGGCCTGAGGGTGCGCCGCCGTCCACTGAGCAGTGGCTCCTGATCGATGTAGGCCTCAGGAGTGCCTCCATCTCAGCCTTGGTGAAATTGGCCTCCTCTCCACCCACCATCATTGTCTCTCACCCAGTCCTTGCTCGGTCATTATTCAGCCTGTATGGGTGACAGTGGTTACCTGTGACTGTGCAGTACAAAGCAAGTCCCTGATACCACAGTCCAGAACACCACAGCATGCAACTCATCAATAAACTGTAGTAACCGAATATGGCCACTGCAGAACAGTGTTGTATTTTTATGGCTTAATCCATGCAAATTAGGTGTGGAGCAATCTCTAATGAGATGCAAATCGTGTTGCTGCGCCATTGCATGGCTGATCGGATGATTTGCATATGATGGCTGAATATCGGCTTTGGCGCTTTGGCGCAGTTGTGTTGAACGTAAGTTGAGCCATCAGGCGCAGTTCTGCGGGCCCGCGAGTACAACGCACCGCGCGATGCCCAGGTAGTTTACGAGGCATCTGCCGCGCCATTTACGCCGTGTAACGGTAAAATGCCCAGGGCACGGCCACCATTGTGCCAGTGGCACTATGGCGAGGGTCACTACATGGCGCTGTTGCACAACTGAGCAATAGTTCGCTGTGGTGATGGCACACAAGCAGCCAATCGCGCTAGACGCATAGATGTCCGATGGCGCTGTGCGTGGCCTTGTGCCAGAGACCCATGACCCTGTGCCCGACCTTTGCATCCTTGGCGCTATACGTCTGGCATGGCTGCACCTCTATCGCGTTGTTCGGTGACAGCGCGATAGGGAATGGCGTGCTGTACCGACAGCGAGATAGGGAATGGCAGCGATGTACCGCGCAGCACTTCCACGTGGGTGTGCCGCACTGCAGAGCGCCATATTGCCTACTATAGCGTTAGAGATGGCATGCAGGAGAGCCCCTCAGTGGAGTGCCCTTGAGCTGGCCAACCTTTTGGCCATTGTGGAGCCACACTATGGCCCACTGTTTGGTGAGCAGCCACTGGACGGGGCCAGGACCCAGGTCTGGCAGAGGTGGCCACTAACCTGGAGGCGGCCGCGGGCCGCAGGAGAACGGCCAAACAGTGCAGGCACTGGTATGGGGACCTTAGACGGAGGGAGCCGGAGCTACTTGCACGTCTGCAGTTGCGTGCCAGGAGGGTCGTGGTGCCTTGTCCAGGTGGGTGATACGTCTACACACTTGTATGGTCCATATGGGTAACACTGTCTTATGTGTCCAGCACATGGGGAAGGGATAGTCTAGGGTTGGCTGTGGCGGTGTTTACAGGGGTATGGGTGGGTGGGCACACACACATTGGGGCAGGAATATGCTTTGGGTTTGTACTGATGTGTTTCTCTCCTTTTGTCTCCCACAGGCGTGGCCGAGCGGAGGAGGATGTTGGAGCGGCAGCAGAGGGCAGAGGACGCTGCACAGGGGCATGTCGGGGACCAACTCCAACGCCATCAACATCCCAATGAGGGTGAGTGCCATGACACCATGATTGCTATTGCATGCTGTGTGACAGGGTAGGAAGCAGGACATGGCCACCATCCATGGACACCACTGCCATGCACGTGACATGTGACAGTCAGCACTGTCCAGTGGCACTGCATGTCTGGGAGTGCATCAGTGGTGGTCCATCCGTGCACTGGGCACATGGCTGTGGCACTGCCTGCCCACCGCATAGCCATGTTACTGTACAGCCTTTGGCTGTGCCAGCCGACATGGGCGGTGGTGTGCAGTGGCACACATGGCTGTTGCTGCCTGGTTGGGCATGTCTTGTGGACATGGTCACTGTGGGTGGGCGCACACCATCACAGGAGCATGGCACATGGCTGTATGCCATGCATAATGGGTGGGCTGCAGGGGATGGACAGTCACACCCATTGACTCTGATCCTTGTCCTAGGTGAGAGGATATCCCTGTGAATACAGCAGGCCATCCAGGAGCTTCTATGGTGGCGCAAGAGTCCCTCACCATCCTAGGGATCTACAGCAGCATGGGGTGAGGAGGAGGAGGTGGCCCAGGCAACAGCCCCAGGCAGCAGAGAGACCAGGCTGGCTGCTAGTGACTGCAAGACCTGCATACATTCTCCCTTGACCAACTCCTCACCTCGCCTTTCCTCTCCCATATGTTCACCCCTGCCCTTACCCACCCCACCTTGTTCCTGTTCCTCCACCCCATGTTTGTACATAGTTGTATATAGTTGATGTTGTTATGTTTTGAATACAGATATTTTGATATTAATACTGTGGTGGTCTCTGATTTGCATGGCTATAGGTGCTCAGTTGCAGTGGTGTGCATGGCATCTGGGGTGGTTCAGTCATGGGTATGTGTGTGTGTGTGCGTGGGGAAGTGTCTCTGGTATGGGAGTGGCTATCAGTCGGTATCTGTGGTGTGTGTGTTGTTCCCTGTGCATTGCATTACTGTGTGCAGTGGTCCATGGTGCCTGCTCTGTGTCCATTGTGCCCCTGTCAACCCGTCCTTGGCCTGTGCAGCTGACACCCTTACATGTCTGTGGCCTGCGAGGTCTGCTGTCTTGTCAGTGGTGGCTGTCCCTGCAGGTCATCCACTGTGACCATCACAATGCTGGGTTGCCTCCTGTCAATGGTGTGGTGCATGTTTGCCTCGGGTGACACTGTGGCCTCCGCAGTTGCTGTCCCACCTCCATGCTGTGGCTAGTGTGTGTTGCAGGGGCTGTGCACCACTGTCTGTGACTTGTGCTCCAGTCATATGCTGGTGGCGTACAGGGCCACAGTTCATGCACAGGGTGGGTGTCACCCCTGTGCCATGGAGGACTGTAGGCTGTGTGTGCACAGTTTTCATGGGCCCACACTGGGGGCTTGGTTGCCACACTACTGCGTCCCTGTGTTAGTGTCCCCGTGGGTATGGGTGTATGTTTGCCCCTGCACTGTGTTGCATCCGGTGTGCTGCATGCTTCCACGCACCACTGTGGGTGTCTGTGCTGGTTGCTGTGGCTTGTGATGGGTCAGGCTGTGACACTTGTCTACTGTGCAGGGTGCTGTATCAATGGCGGTGGTGTCAGGGGCATGCCCTTTCCTGTGTGGGGTACCTCTTGTGCCGACACATGTTCGGTCTCTCAGATGTGCCTCAGGGGGATTGTGCGTGTTGGCACTGTGTCTGCCGTTGTTGCATTACCGTGTGCTGCCACCCACTGCTGGGTGCTCATGGTGGGTCTGGCTTGTATGGTTCTGTGGTACACGAGGTTGCAGTGTGACAGTGGGGGTGGTGGTGTGCATGGGGATTCCTGCAGTGGTGGTCACTGCTTATGGGGGGTGTCTTGAGGTCACGGTGCAGGGTGTGCTGTGCACGGGGGGGGCTGCTGTGCCATGGGGTGGTCCACCCTCCTTGTGTGGCAGTCTCAGCTTGCCGGTGGGTGTGATGGGGCACCATGACCCAGCTGTGCTTTGTTAGCTTGTCCCCATGGGCCGGTGGATATTCCAGCCCTCCCCCAGTTGTGCTGTGCTTGGGGTGTGGGGGTGCATTGTCAGTTCTGCAGTGTGTTCCTGTGCCCATCTGTGGCATGGGTGGTGGGCCCCCTACCTACCTCCCTGGTTGTGCAGTTACATTGCTCTGCTGTGAGGGGGGGCTCCCTGCTTGCGCTATGGCGCCTCTGGGCTGCTCAGCTGAGCAGTTCTTGTTGCGCCATAGCGCATCGTATCTGCTCAGCTTCCCCTTCCTAGTTGCGCTATGGCGCAAGTTGTGCGATATTCAGACGTTGGCTGTTGCCGCAATTTGGCTTGCTCCTTTTTTGAATATCACGTCTATTGCGCATGGGCGCAATGGACTTGTGCTTGCTCCTGCTATTGCGTACTTTTTGGGCACAGTTTGAATATCCAGCCCCATATATATATATTTTTGTAATCACAGTACCTGTCTGTTCACTGACTGGTACAATTAATGGGTACAGTAGCAAAAGCTTGTCAATGAAACAGATGCAGTCTGTAGCAGTCAATCAATCAAAATTTTATTTATATAGTGCCTTTCAAAATCAAGGCGCTTTACATAATAAAAGCCACAATAAAACAAATAATGTTATAAATTATTTAAAACAGTCAGGTAATTAAACAATTAAGCAGGGAAGGCCAAAACAAATAAATATGTTTTTAATATAGATTTAAAACTATTAACGGTTAGGCATTCTCTTAACCGACGAGGTAGAGAATGCCACAGGGTTGGTGCTGCAAATGAGAAAGCACGAGTTCCAGATGTTTTAAGATGAACCCTGGGAATCTCTAGCAATCCCTTCTCGGCGGATTGGAGAGGGCAACTGGGGGGGTAGGAAGTCAGGAGATCTTTCAGGTAGTCGGTTTCCTGTTCGTATAGGGCTTTAAAGATAAGCAAGCGTACCTTATAGGTGATCTGCTGCTGAACTGGCAGCCAGTGCAGTTCGCGCAGCACAGGCATAATGTGACTGTCCTAGAAGTACCAGTCAACAGCCTGGCCGCAGCTTTCTGCACCAGCTGCAAACGGCCCTAGGTAGAGGGCATTACACTAGTCAAGATGGGTAGTGATGAAGGCGTGGACCAATGTTGGAAGGTCACCCGGCGGAATCAGTTATTTCACCCGGGCGATATTCCTGAGATGGTAAAATGAGGATTTAGCCACAGCTGACACCTGAGACTTTAGAGTCAAGCATCATGAAAAATAACGCCCAGGTTACATAGCCGATCTGAGGTAACGAGCGGGACACCATCAAGCCACAGGCCCATGTGCCCAGCCCCAGAACCTGCCCCCGGGCGACCAGGATCCACAACCAACACCTTAGTCTTATCCAGATTCAATCTCAACCAACTCGAGCTCATCCAGTCTTTGATCTCGGAGAGGCAACTATTTAGCACAGAGATCGCATCAACCTTTCCGGGCACAAAGGACATATACAGTTGAGTATCATCTGCAGAGCAGTGAAAACTCAAGCCATATCGCCCGATGATATCTCCCAATGGCAGCATATACACTGCGAACAACATGGTTGCCAATATGGAGCCCTGTGGCACCCCGCAGGACAGGGAGGGCATCAGAGGAATAAATTCCAGTGACCACCCTCTGAGACCTGCCTACGAGGAAAGATCGAAACCATTCGAGGACTGTACTCGACAGTCCACAAAGGAACCGCAGTGTCTCCAAGCACCTCATGGTCCACAGTGTCAAAGGCTGCCGAGAGATCAAGACGGACCAAGATGGTAAGAGCCTTTCAATCTCTCGCCATTAGGAAGTCATTTAATACCCGAACAAGGGCAGCCTCCGTGCTGTGCCTCTTCCTAAACCTAGACTGGAGAGCTTCATATACATTGTGGGTTACAAGATGATCGTCGAGTTGCAACACAACCACCTTCTCAGTAACCTTCCCCACAAAGGGAAGGTTAGAGACCGGTCGGTAGTTAGCTGGGTCGTCAGTATCCAAGGAGGGTTTTTTAAGGAGTGGTCGAATGACCGCCATCTTTAGGGGATCTGGAAAGATTCCCCTCCCCTCTCCAAGGATCTCCAAACAATTTCAGCTAGGATCGGGCAGATAACACCTACACATTCCACTAGAAGGGAGGTAGGGCCCGGATCCAAACTACAACAGGTTGGGTGCAAAGTCTGGACAATCTTTACAATGTCCATGAATTCCAGTCGGATGAAATCCATCCAAACAGACCGGGTGCCCATCACATCCCGTCGACCTCCGCAGTCCCTCATGGAGAGAGCTGGGCAGATTCCGGACTTGTTGCTGGCAACCTTCTCTGCGAAAAACTGAGCTAGCTCATCACACTTAATTTGTGAAAAAGCTCCTTGCAGTTGATATGCCACTACAGCTAACGCTGATCACAAAATATTAAGACTGGCAAAGTTGGGCACACTTCATTTGAAAGCTGTGTATGAGAACACTTGAGGTTAAAAAAAATCATGATTCTTAAATCCCACAAAGGGGCCAGCCCAGTGGCGCTGAGGGTTCAGGCGCTGGATGCCACACCTCATTCCACGCCGGTGACCTGAGTTTGGAAGTGGACTCTGTTTGACCGGGAGGGGGCAGGATCAAGCATCCATGGGACTGCTCTCCTTTCCCAGGAGGGAGGGAGGGAGGCTTGTTGGTCTGACCTCTGACTACCAACAGGTGGGAGACCTCGTGATGCGTAGGCTGTGATAGCACGGAACAGAGGTACTGTAGGCTGGGGATGCTGGTGTAACCCCCCTACAAATGGGGGTTCCTGAAAGTCTTCCTTGGGTATGCCTAAATGCCCACTGCCAGGCTGGTATTCTGTGTCTTAGCATTTTAAAAGTGTTTATGAGAGTGCCAAAATGCCCACTGCCAGGCTGGTGTCCTGTGTTTTAGCTGTTTAAAAAGAAATTGCATGAGAATGCATAATCGCCTCTGCATCTGTCTCTTTAAGAGCTGCCTATTTTGCAGTGTATAATTATTCTGGGTGGTGGCTGAGTGTGTCTAGACTCGAGTCCCACCTGGGCTGCAGTGCCTCTGCTCCATTCTGTCATCGCTAATTACGCAGAGGGAGCCCTATTGAGAGCTATGGCTGTTTGCTGAATATTTTCTGTAGTAGTGATAATATTGTAGTTTGTTTAAACTGCTTTCCTTTGTAGCATGGACTTTCTGTATTGCACCACCATTTTGGTTTTGGACTGCCAGTCGGCACCAGTCGGTACCTTTGGGGACTCTAAAATGGAGCCTGTCCCCAGAGGTCTTGTGGGAGCAAATTTCTGTAGGAATTGTAGTTTTTACATTTTGGCACCAAAACAGACCTGGAGGGGGAGCCCTTGCTTTGACAGACAGATTAATCAACAAATCGAACCTTTTGGACCGAAGGGAAATTCCCAAGTTTCCTGCTGCAGTGAGTCAGTCTGGAGGTAGAGTTTGGAGAGTGAGCAGCTCAAGTGATTCGAGTAGCTGCTTCTGCGTAGTTCACATGGGAGATTGGTGGAAAAGCTGAGTTTGGCCTGTCTGCCTGCTGTCCCTTGAGAAGGAATCCTTTGAAAGGCTTAGTAATCGGACTGTATCCAAATTGGAGTGTGACAAAGCCACTGAAGAGTGACCAGATTTAAACCTGAAGAAGACCGAAGATCTGCTGTACGCGATCAGCCTGTCAGAACATCCATTCACCAAAGAACTCCTTGTTTTGCTCAGAGACACTGATATTGCAACTGGACTGCTATCCATTTGGTGGTATGGTGATGGCTTTACTATAAATGTGCTGTAACTGCAGTCTCCATTTTGTCCATCCTGTGTCCTGTACTGAGTAGCATGAGTAAACACCAGGGTAGCTCCCTGCAACAACAGCCGAATCAAAGTGTGTCATCTGATTTAATTGTTTTGCCTAATCTTCACGAACTGAGCCTCCTGGCTCCGGATAACAAATTGTGTGTGCGTGCCTTTTCTTTTCATCACAGGGCCCTAACCAGCTGCAAAGCCAGCCTACCCCAGGCAACATTCCAGGCTAGCCCACCATACTTCCAACTGGGTACCCAGAGCGTGTGACTGTGCAGGGACTAAAAATGCGTGCATAATTGCCTGACTAGATCAGTTTTAGAATCGGTTAACCTGATTACGCCCTTCCCTTGTTCAATTCCCCTGAATAAATCGGATCTAACTCTGTTTGCATTTAATCTGACTGTGGTTCCAATTTATACCAAAAGCACTGCACTGTTATTTGCTGTGTCTAACCTTGTTTTACAGGGGGTCTCCAGGGTCAAACTGGTGGAACCAGCCTGGTGGTAAGTGCAAACAGTGTGGGCATTTGTACGCTGAATAGGGGCTGCTGTGAAACTGTTTGTTGTATATTGTCTAGGCCAACAGTTCTCAAACTTTGTCATAGTGAGCCTCCCCTAAGCCATGGAAAAGATCTTGAGCCTCCCCCAAAATACTGAAATATGTTAGGGCCTCCCCATAGAAAATAGCCTACTTTTCACAGTACATCAGGAAAAAATTGAAACCTCTTTGCATAGCTGGCTCTCATGTTATTAAGCTTATTGTAACACCACCCCCCCAACAGGACAACCAACTTGCTCCTGTATTTTGACTCTTGAACCATTGTTGCCCTTTACTGCCATACCTTCATGGGTCAGACTGCTTTTTCTGTTTCCCCTCTAACTGGAATAACCTTCCTGCTGACCTCTGCATCTTCCTCTCTCACCCTGCTCTTAAGCAACTTCTCAGGAATCATTTTGCTGCCTCCTATTCTTATTCCTAGTACCTGTATGGCTAACTCTTGTATTTGGACAGTTCCACTGCCAGTCTAATTGATCAATTGTTCCTCGTATTGTTAGTTTATTGTTCTTAATTTGTTTGCACTTCTATTCATTTTGTATTGCTTGAGTGTTTTACTGTTACATTTTGAATTGTATTCTCTCACTACCCTTCCCTGGGTACACCTGAAATAAGCCATGGCTCAGTGTACAGCACCTTCCCTGGTCACCGACTTGTGAATAAATACATAAATTCACCTACTGTTATCCTCTTTCAGTTTGCCTTATCCCTTCACACAAAAGTTCAAAATTAAAATACAATACTTTTTTCAAGACTTGCTTGAGCCTCCCCTGGAACAGGTTGGGGCCTCCCCAGGGAGGCTGGCCTCACCATTTGAGAACCCCTGGTCTAGGCCACTAGAGGGGAAATAGATGGGTTACAGTGTCCCAGAGGGCTGTGCCCAGGGTAGCCATGCTACTAACAACTCTGTCCGGGTGGAGGCACCCATTTCAGTACCTAGGCCCCTTAACCTGCAACTAGCCAAGCAGGCAGGGGTAGCAGCCCTTGGGATAGCACCACCTAGGGGTTACACTTGCATGCCACCACATGCATGTGTCACATCAGCCACAGTAGAGAAAAGTGGAAAATGGGAGCTGGGGTTTTAGTGAAGCTCTGCATGTTTGTCTGCGGACTAGCGCTGCCACCCTGACCACTCTTGTCTGAACTAGATTGTGTCTCGGGTGGTATGGGAGGAGGATGGCCCTTCATCCTGTGACGGAAATGGGAAGGAAAGAGTTAATGGTTTGGATTCTCTAGCTGGTGTTTTTTAGCAGTTTGGAAAAAAAACGCACACAGGCTAAAATCCAGTGTCCAGCAGCATCCACAAGCTGGAATTTTCAGTCCTCCCTAGCTGCTAGATAAGAGCTGGGTCATAAATCTCGAGTGGACATCTCCACACACACACAGACCTGCAGACACATACACAGGCCAGTTTGAATGGATTGGGTCATTCAAATATAAACTGAAGGTTAAAATGGAATATAATTGATCACTGGTAGGTGTTTAGTCTGATTGGGACAATTAAATATATACATGTTAGATGGTTGGTGCATTCAGAGGGGGAATAGGCATTACCTATTCCCAGGAGAATATATAAGAGGCTGAAAGACAATGAAGAGCTCTCTCTTACTTTGGAAGCTGGAGGGGGAAACATATGTTTGGAGCCTATCCTTTTAGCTATGTCCGTGGGAGCTGGCAGTTAGCACAGGGCCCAGTGTCTCTTGTAAGGACAGGAAAGGGGTACGTTTAGTACTCGCATATTTCAGTAATAGCCTTTTTCTTTTGCCATCTGTTATTTAAAACATTTGTTTACTGCTCCTGTATGAGTGTTATTCTCTTGTATTGTAAATATATATCCTGTAAATGCTCAGTGCACTTTTTGTTAAGTAAAAAGCTATTTATTTGCTCAGCAGTTGTGACTGTGATTTAATTTTTCTAAGGTAATATTTGGTTTCCACTGGCTGAGATAAACTCTGTGTAGCATCCGCCACCCGAGAGAGACACATTACCAGACTTTAACTTGTGCACTTGCACATTTGATTATTCAAGTTTGTAAGCTTGAAGGAGGTGCCGGAAGAGAGTCCGACTGGTGGCAGCGAATACCCAAGGACAGACACCTCTCTAAAAGCTGTTTCAGCCGAGAGGGAGAGGTGGGTTGTCGCATATTGGTTGGCAGTGGTGGGGTGATGATAGCGGATTGCGTAGCACACTGAGATACAGAGTTTGCCAGTGAAACAGTTACCTTAATGTTGCAAAACAGGACATATAAGGGAATACATTTGTACAACAGTTTTATTTGTTTCTAGTTAGCACAGTATAACATAGCAGTAGGGAATGAGCTCCACGGAGCATGACTCACTTACTGTGCCACAGCTTTGTGAAAGGTGCCAGGAAAAGGGGATTCAGCCTGAAGGTCTAAAACACAAGAAAAAGGCAGACCTCATAGCTGCCCTGTTGGCATTTGATCTGAAGCAGACAGTCTCTGGGGGTGAGTCAGGAACTGATGTAGCAGACCCCTTAAACCAGCTTGAGGCACTGCAACTGCAGCTGTTGCTGCAAGAAAGAGCACTGGAGGCGAAAAGACTGGATCCTGAAGCAGAAACAAGAAGGTTGGATGCAGAAACAAAAAGATTGGAAGCCGAAACAAAAAGATGGGAAGCAGAGACAAGAAGACAGGGAGTAGAGAAAGAACTGGAAGAAGAAAAAAGACTGGAAGCAGAGAAAGAACTTGAAGAAGAGAGACTGGCAGACAGAGAGAAAGAACGACAGCATGAACTCCAGAGACAACAGCATGAGAAGGAGATGATGACCCTAAGCAGCCAGCAAACCGTGAGTAATAGTGGAGTGCGTTTGCCTCATGAAGCCAAAATTAATTCTAAATTGTTCCCTCAGTTTAAAGAGGAAGATGACCTTGATTTATTTTTAAGGTAATTTGAGAGAGCATGTGACCAATTAAAATTGACTAAGGCTCCTGGTCAACTTATCTCATACCCTTACTTATGGGGAGAGCTTTGCATGCATTTGCTAAAATGAGTAATGAAGACTATGCTGATTATGGTGAAGTTAAAACAGTGTTGTTGTAACGTTTTGAATTAACTCCTGAGGCTTATAGAAGGAAATTTATGGAGTTAAAGAAAAGCCCAGAAGACAGTTATGCAGAACTGCAAGTTCAACTGCGTACTTACCTTGATAGGTGGGTGGAGGGGGCTAAAGCAACCACTGTAGAACTAATCAAAGATGTATTGGTGAGAGAACAATTCCTTAAAATTGTACCTGAGGACATGCGTGTATGGCTTCTAGACTGGGCATGAGCCTCCTCGACAGAGGTGGCAGCAAGCGCTGACATGTATCTGTCTAGCCGGTCATACACACGGTGTAAGTCTTATGGTGGGGGGGCAGCACATGGTTATAAGGGATCCCATGGGGGGCAGCCCAAAGGAAACTAGCCTGCACCTGAGCCCAAAGTAGAACCCTCTGGTTCTAAGGGGACTCAAGAAATAGAACCCAAGAAATGTCATATTTGCAATCAAGTGGGACACTTGAGATATAACTGCCCTCAGAAACTGGTTAAGGGGCAGAGGTATGGGGAAGGGGGTGATCAAAAGAGCACTGGTGTGTTTGTAGGGTGTGTCCAGTCTGAAGAACCACTCTCCTCTGATGAGAATCTGCATCCCATTACAGTTAATGGAATAGTAACACAGGGACTGTGGGACGCAGGCGCTGACATCTCCCTGGTAAGGCAGGATCTCATCTGGGCAGAGCAGATGGTGCCTGGGAAATACTTCAGGGTCCGGGCATTCACAGGGCCACCAGTCCAGTTACCAATGGCTAGAGTCTTCCTGAGCTGGGAAGGGGCCATGGAGAAAAGAAGGTGGGAGTTGTAGAGGAATACCTATAAACATGATTGTGGGGAAGGATTTGGACCTCAGGAAAAAACTGGTGTGTGTTGTAACTCGTAGTCAGGCACAAGGGCAAGCTTCTAAGGGTGAAGAGGAGGTGACTCTGGGTGGTCCAGCCACACCCGCAGCAGCTGAAGAAGTGTCTAGCACAGGGGAGGGGCTGGCTAGAAGCAGCAGTCCAGAACCCCAGTCACAAATAGAGGAGCCCACAGGACTTCCTTCTGAAGGGGTACTGGGAAGAGTCAGACGAGGGCAGCTGAGTGCTGCACAGCGAACTGGCCCTACCTTGCAACAACTGAGGGAAATAGCTCATAGGGCTGAGCGTCCTCAGGGGGTAAAGAGTCCATTTACTGGGACAATGGGCTGTTGTACAGAGAATGTACAACAGAGGAAGGGCTAGATGGTGAGGTACTCCAGCAGCTGGTAGTCCTTAAGATTCACCATCAGCAGCTTTTGGCCCTCGCCCATGATATCCCTTTTTCAGGGCACTTGGGCATGAGGCGCACGAAAAAGCATCTAACCAACAATTTCTTCTGGCCTGGTATTGGCAAGGATGTGGCAGATTATTGCAGGACTTGTCCACAGTGCCAGTGGGTGGGGAAAATGGGGAACAAGGCCAAGGCAGCTTTGGTGCCCCTGCCCATTATTGATGAACGTGGACATAGTGGGGCCATTGAGCACCCCAAATCGCACTGGCAAGCGGTATATCCTGGTAGTTGTTGACTATGCCACCAGATACCCAGAGGCATTGGCCCTAACATCCTCTGAGGCAGAACCAGTGGCAGATGCACTGTTGGGAATATTTAGCCAGGAGAACTTTCCCCAGGAGATACTGTCAGACCGGGGTGCCAATTTGATGTCAGGGTTAATGAGTAGTATGTGGGGTAAAGCAGCTCAAAACCTCCCCATACCATCCCCAAGCTAATGGTCTGGTGGAGCGATTTACTTCAACCCTTAAGACCATGCTAAGGACTTTTGCTGACCAGCATAAGAGGGACTGGGACAAATATTTGCCTCATATCCTATTTGCATAAAGGGAAGTCCCACAGGAGTCCACAGGGTTCTCACCCTTCGAGCTTCTGTTTGGTCATAGGGTGCGGGGGCCCCTAGATTTGATTCGAGATGAATGGGAAGGTGACCGTGCCTCCCAAGGGGAGTCTGTTGTGGAGTTCATCCTGAACTTCAGGACCCGCCTTAGGGAGCTCATGGGGTTTGCTCAGGAGCACCTTGCCACTGCACAGCAGCGGCAGAAAGTTTGGTATGACTGCGGGGCCCAAGCCAGAGAATATGAGGTAGAACAGCTAGTGATGGCACTCATCCCTGTCCGACAGAATAAATTACAGGCAGCATGGGAGGGGCCATTCTTCATTGTCCAAAAGGTTAGTGATGTCAATTACATGATAGAGCTACCGGACAGGAGATGCAGGCGAAAGATGTATCATGTTAACATGCTGAAGCCCTACCATGACAGAGAGGAATTGGTCCTCACTGTATGCAGTGCCCCAGAGGAGAAAACTGAGATGGATCCACTGGTGGACTTGCTTGGGGAGGCCAGGGTTGCACCCTCTGTGGACAACCTTACCCTCTCAGAACAGCTGACGCCAGCCCAGATGCAAGAAATTAGGGGTGTGCTGAGAGAATTTGAGGACATGTTCACAGGGAAACCGGGGTACATCACTATGGCAGAGCACCATGTGGATACAGGGACCCAGGTTCCCCTGAAACAGTCCCCCTACAGGGTACCTGAGCATGTTAAGCAGACTGTGAAAGAGGAGCTCAAGGAGATGCTGGAACTTGGAGTAATCCAGGAATCTAGTAGCCCCTGGGCATCACCCGTGGTACTGATCCCCAAAAGGGATGGCATCACACGATTCTGTGTTGACTACCGGAGGCTTAATAGCTGCACGGAGTCTGACGCCTATCCCATACCCAGAACAGATGAGACTCTGGAGCGACTGGGGGGAGCCAATTATTTGACCACAATAGACCTGACAAAGGGCTATTGGCAGGTACCTCTGACCCCTGCAGCCAGGGAGCGATCAGCTTTTGTTACTCCATTTGGTTTATACGAATTCAAGGTAATGCCATTTGGAATGAAGAATGCACCTGCAACCTTTCAACAGCTTGTGGATCGCATTCTGTCTGGGGTAGGTGCGTTTGCATTGGCTTATATGGATGACATAGCTATATACAGCCAGACCTGGGATGAGCACATCAAGAATGTACGGGATGTGTTCCACATGTTAAAGAATGCAGGTCTGACAGTCAAGGTGGAAAAGTGCCAGATGGGTATGGCAGAAGTGTCCTACCTTGGGCACCGGGTGGGTAGAGGACACATTCGTCCGGAGCCTGCCAAGGTTGATGCCATCCTGGCCTGGCCTACTCCTACCACAAAGAAACAGGTCAGGGCATTTCTAGGGACAGCAGGGTACTACCGAAGGTTTGTTCCCTGCTATAGCGATCTGGCTCAGCCCCTGACAGACTTAACCAAGAAGGGAAAGTCAGATACAGTGAAGTGGTCGGAAGGTTGTAAGGTCGCTTTCCAGGAGCTAAAGAAGGCCTTGAGCAGCCCAGCTGTATTGGCTAGCCCCAATTATAGTTTAAAGTTTATGGTCCATGTGGATGCCTCAGATCATGGGCTGGGGCCTGTGCTGAGCCAAGTTACCCAGCAGGGGGAGGAGCACCCGGTTGTGTACCTCAGCCGGAGGCTTTTTCCCAGAGAGGAGGCCTACACCACAATCGAGAAGGAATGCTTGGGAATCGTGTGGGCCCTTCAGAAACTGCAGCCTTACCTATATGGGAGAGAATTTACTGTGGTCACAGATCATAATCCCCTGATTTGGCTTCATAGGTCAAGTGGGCAAAATGGAAAACTACTATTTTGGAGTTTTGTACTGCAGGCATACAACTGACCATCCAGCATCGCAGTGACAAACAAAATGCAAATGCAGATGGGCTATCTAGACAGGGCTAATGGCATGGCTGGATACTTTTGGGTACTTCCCAGTATGCACATGAACGGCTGTGTCACTTGGGGTGGCCCAAGGGACACGCCTTCATTATCGGGGGGGGGGGATGTGACGGAAATGGGAAGGAAAGAGTTAATGGTTTGGATTCTCTAGCTGGTGTTTTTAAGCAGTTTGGAAAAAAAACACACACAGGCTAAAATCCACTGTCCAGCAGCATCCACAAGCTGGAATTTTCAGTCCTCCCTAGCTGCTAGATAAGAGCTGGGTCATAAATCTCGAGTGGACATCTCCACACACACAGACCTGCAGACACATACACAGGCTAGTTTGAACGGATTGGGTCATTCAAATATAAACTGAAGGTTACAATGCAACATAATTGGTCACTGATAGGTGTTCAGTCTGATATGGACAATTAAATACATACATGTTAGATGGTTGTTGCATTCAAAGGGGGAATAGGCATTACCTATTCCCAGAAGAATATATAAGAGGCTGAAAGACAATGAAGAGCTCTCTCTTACTTTGGAAGCTGGAGGGGGAAACAAGTTTGGAGTCTACCCTTTTAGATATGTCTGTGAGAGCTTGCAGTTAACACAGGGCCCAGTGTCTCCTTGTAAGGCCAGGAAAGGGGTATGTTTAGTACTGGCATATTTCAGTAATAGCCTTTTTCTTTTCCCATCTGTTATTTAAAACATTTGTTTACTGTTCTTGTATGAGTGTTATTCTCTTGTGTTGTAAATACCTGTATATATCCTGTAAATGCTCAGTGCACTTTCTGTTAAGTAAAAAGCTATTTATTTGCTCAACAGTTGTGACTGTGATTTAATTTTTCTAAGGTAATATTTGGTTTCCACTGGCTGAGGTAAACTCTGTGTAGCATCCGCCACCCGAGAGAGACACACTAACAGACTTTAACTTGTGCAATTGCACATTTGATTATTCAAGTTTGTAAGCTTGAAGGAGGTGCCGGAAGAGAGTCCGGCTGGTGGCATCGAATACCTGAGAACAGACACCTCTCTAAAAGCTGTTTCAGCCCAGAGGGAGAGGTGGGTTGTTACACCGCCTTTGACCCTTCCACAGGGGGAATCCGTGGTGGTGCTCCTCCATAAGTTCCACTCCAGGAGAGGCAGGTGTGTCACCGTAGTGGTAGGGACAGGCGAAGTGACAGCAGTGCTTGTGGCACATCCAAGTGTCAGTAGTGCACGTTGCACAGCAAAGTGGCAGTAGTGCATGCGGCAGTGCATGGTATTGGCAGAGCATGTGGTACAGTGTGGTGACACTAGTGTAGGTGCACAGAACAGTACAACCACAGTTAAGTGCTGTGTATAGTGCTGCCACGTGCACTGCTGGTCACCCCTGTGTGCCACGTGCACCCGGCTCCCCCCACTGTTGCTAAAAATGCCATATCAATATGTGAGTACTTATTGAGTAGCCAGGACTCTCTGGTTCAGAATACTGCTGACAGTCTGCACTGTCGTTACTTTAGCATGGGCAAATATATGATTTAACAGAGCTGCAGGTACTGTTCTCAGTGGATTAACTGTATCTACCTGCAGAAATGAATGTGGATATAAACATTCTGTAGTTCATTGAAAGTAATTACTACTCTTCATAAGATACTTAATATTATGTTTCACCGAGAAATGAATTGTGCAGTGCTCTGTCTAAAAAGATATGTTTCAGAAAGTAAAAGTTTTTGTGAACTTATGCATGTGGTGTTTCCCATGCATGCAAAAGCCCACTCAAAAGCTAGCGCAGGTAACTGTTCAGCACCCACCCCCACCCCACCATAGTCCATTTACTAGATGGATGTCCTGATGTCCAGTGGCAATCCGCAAATTCTGATTGGCCATTGCCATAATCAGCGTCATTCCCACCCTCCTATCTCACAATGCCATATTAACACTGATTGCTTTGATGTCTGGTGGCACCACCCACCCTCCGATGCCCTTGCTGGGCCCGACATGCTTAATTAGTCCCTGGTGTCTGGAGTGGGGGCTGGATGATGTGCTCATTGCCGGGAGTGGGCTGCTAGCCATCGGGGAGGCAGAGCGGCACCGAGATGGGTGTGTAATGGGAGAGTGGTCACAGTAGACACAAGTAAATAACTCAGCATGTCTGGCTGGGGCATCAGAGGGCAGGTGGTGCCACTAGACACAACATCAGTCAGTATTAATATGGCGTTATGCGATAGGATGGTGAGGGAATACATTAGACACCAGGGAAATTGCCGCCATGGTGGCGCAGGACATTCGAGGATGGCAGATGGTAACAGCAGACAATGGGGTAATCTAAGTGATTATGGCAATGACCAATCAGAGTGTGCGTAGTGCCACTGGACACCAGAACATCCATCGAGTCAACAGGCCAGGATCAAGGGGGCTGGACTAGATTTTCAGTAATGTGCCCTGAGGTCTAATTGGCAGCTTTTTGCATGCATGTGTAACACGACCTTCCCAAGTTCACAAAACATTTCTGAAACATATCTTAGCCGTAGCACTGCCTAATTTACTTCTCCATTAAATATAAAGAATATATCTATGAATTTTTATATCCACATTTATTTGCTTAGAGACAGCTGTTAATCCATTGAGTACAGCTGATGCAGATAAAACAAATATGTGGTCATGTTAAATTAATGACATTGCACACTGTCAGGCATTATTCTGTACCACAGAGTTCAGCCTACACACAAAAACCCCATATAAATACAATTGTAACTTTGTAAGTTAAAAAATAAATGTAAACAAACCTTTCTGTGATAATCTTATAGAGGTCAATGAGCACATTCTGGGTTTTGACATCCACAAGATGGCGTACTGCATCACGTACTGATGCTCGGCAGCTCTGATAAGCGCTGCCATTCTACTGGTTTTGTTCTAGTTCTGTGCATTTCGGCAACATTTGTCATTGCTGGGCATAGTACTCCAAGTCGTGCCTCGCCAGTGACCGATAGAGAATAACTCCTTCCTTGTGCTGTCATTTTCCGTAACTGTACAGCCCAGCATCTTGTTTGCCTCACTGTAGGCCTTTTTACACTAGTCTGATTTTTTTATGTAGTCACTGATGATTACCCCATGTCTCTTTCCTCAGATGTGCACAGTTTTACCCCCTGTTTCATACTGTGGGGTTTTTGTTTCCTGCGTGCATCATTGTGAATGTTTTGGCAGTGAATTTCAACGGCCAAATATTTGGCCACCTCTCTAGCTTTTGCAAGTCTCTCAGCATCTCCCTAACCCCCTGCTGTCCACCCTGCCAGAGAGCTTAGGGTTGATTGTGAAGAGACATATCTTTTCCTGGATTCCTTATATCATGTCGCTGATTTAACATATTTAAAAGGACTTGACCCAGGACCAATTCTTGTGGCACCCCACTGGTGACCTCCCTTTCTCTTGATTTGATTCTGTTAACCACAACCCTTGCATAGCTACCTTATTACGTTGTAAGAAGCCCTCCTCGATTCCTCGGTGCTGTTCCGTGATTTGGAGCTCCCTGGCCACCCAGAAGAAAGGTACGTGAACAGGACCGCATTCAAGTTTTTAAACTTGGCGCCTTTTTTTCTCCTCTCCCCCCTGGCACCGGACTGCTAAGGCACTGAGGGAAAATCAGCACGCTTTGAATTAATTTGTGCTGCCAGTAAATTATATTGTAAGCTAATACTCGCTGCAGCCTGTAAAACCCCAAGTAGCCAGCCAGTGATTTCTTTAATTTGTGCTATAAGTCTGGCTGCAGCGTTCTGGAGCGGCTTCTTGTAGGAGCTTGATTTTGCCTCAGGTGTTTGTGCTGGAATTTAAATTTTATTGTCTTAAAGGTTTCCCCTTATTCCTTGTGTGTATATTGTTTTGTTTCTGATAACCCACTCAGTCTGTTTGATTTCTGCCTACCCCCTCTCCTTGCAACCCCCTCCCCTCTGTTCACGTCTGTTATTTTCCCTGTGCTCACCTCTGTCTTCTCCCGCCCACATCCCAAAGTACTTAAGGCTCCATTTCTTTCCTTTTCCCCAGGGTCGCGAGGGCAACGTTGTGAGGAACCCTCCCTGATTCCGCGCTGCTGTTCCGTGATTCGGAGCTCCCTGGCCACCCAGAAGAAAGGTACGCGAACAGGACCGCATTCAAGTTTTTAAACTTGGCGCCTTTTTTTCTCCTCTCCCCGCCGGTACCGGACTGCTAAGGCACTGAGGGAAAAATCAGCATGCTTTGAATTAATTTGTGCTGCCAGTAAATTATATTGTAAGCTAATACTCGCTGCAACCTGTAAAACCCCAAGTAGCCAGCCAGTGATTTCTTTAATTTGTGCTGTAAGTGCTCTGCCCAGCCGAACGCGTCCCCACTGCCCTCACCACCACCCTTGGTCGGCTCTCGATTTTATAACCAGAGTTGGTCAGCTGACCTGCAGAAATAACCTATCAGCCCACTTTTCCAGCTGCAGGTTATACAAACTTAACACTAGTGGCCGCTGCTACATACCTCTCTCTATCCACTTATACAGTGTTGTCCTCACTATTTGCAGCCCTCCTGATTTCCAGGTTCTTACAACTAGCTCAACAACCGCCCCCGAGGCATCCAAACCACACTACTACAACCTCTCCACTAATCATTTTTTTATCAATGATGACTTCAGACACTGTCCCTCCAACATCTCCCACACAAGCCAAAATGATTCTGCTGACCATACTCACACACTCACGTTAACCCTCACACCCCACAAGATAATGATTGTACCTCAGCTCTCCCTCCAGACCACAACCCCACACCACCCTGGTAAGCCCCAAACCCGCACCCTCACTTCCCCAACCTTTCTAGCTAGCATCATTCCCAGTCTCCCAGTCCCCATCACCAATACTAAAAGCTCTACACCCTACCAATCCCAACGTCACTCATCCAAACTCTGCAGGCTGGCCCTCCTGCGGCACACCCTTCTACTTCTCTTATTATCTGGCAATGTCCACCCTAACCCAGAACTACCCTGTACAATGGCCTCACCAAACAGCCCAAGGGGGAGCCTACTGCTAGCCACTCTTAATATATGCAGTCTACCAAAAAAAACACCCCCCCTCCAAGGCTGGGTTGCCCAGCATTCACCGGACATCCTAGCCCTCTCCGAAACCTGGCTCTCTGACAGAATACCCAATGACGCTGTCACCCTCAGTAATTATTCCACCTTCCGGGCTGATAGGATCAGCAAGAGAGGCGGTGGCTGTGCAATATATGTTAAATCCTCACTCCAAGCCACTGAAGTTCAAACCCCCACACCGCAACATGGCGCCCAGACACTTACAGTCAAACTCAGTCTGGGTACCAAAACGCTTTACATCACTTCGGCCTATATCCCCCCGAGAAACCAAAAACCCGCATTTGATTCTATCCTCCACAGTATCTCCCTCCTACCTAATACTAGTGAATCCATCATAATGGGTGACTTCATTGTCAACTGGCTATCCCCAGCCTCATCCAGCTTCAAAGACACTGCCATGGCATACGACCTTGCCCAACTCGTCACCTCTCCTACCAGACAGAACAATAGATCTGGGACCTCCACCCTTATAGACCTCATCTTCACCAACAGGCCACGGAACCTCTCCTATGCCACGGTGCTCCCTGACACCATCAGTGACCACTCCCCGGTGATCTGCTGGTGGTCTGGTAAATTGCCTCCTGCCCCCCTTAAAATCTCCTTGCAGAGACGGCTAAAAAGAGGAGGTCTTGAGAACCTCAAAGCCCATCTAAACACCAGCAACTGGCTCCCCATTTACACCACGCAGTCAGTAGACCAAGCACTCGCACACTTTATAACCACTTTCAACAAGGCCTGTGACATTTACGCTCCCCTCGTCAAGCAAGTAGTGAAAACCAGAACCACCCCCTGGATCACACCCTCACTACTAAACCTGCTCCAACAAAGAGACAACCTATGGCATAAGGCCCTTGACTCCCAAAGCATGCAGGATAGACAGCTACACCGGGAGGCTCGCAACAAATGTACATGGGCCTTACGGCAAGCGAAAGCTACGTACTCACCAACAAACCCTAACCTCCTCCTGGGAGACGGTAAAAATTCTGAACAATATAAAGAACTCAGTGGGAAACTTGCCCCGCACTCACCCAACTCTCTATTAATGGGGGCCACCCAGGATCCTTCCACTATAGCAGAAGCCCTTAACTCCGCCTCGATCTCTCCCTATCCTCCTCCTAATTTCTTCCACCCTATCCCCCTACCTCCCCTGACACCCGTGTAGTGTCAATTCTATACCTTTCAGGCTGAGAGTCATCTCCTGTCATGAGGCAAACACTACATTGCCAATGCTATGCCAATACCCTACAGCAATGATTCCCCAGATCTTAAACTCATCCGCTGACCCTGGATGTCACATTACCCCACCTTACTAAAATTTCAACCTCTCTCTTTGCCTCGGTCAGTTCCCCTCAACCTGGAAGAGAGCCATAATCACTCCCATTCTGAAGAGCGGCGATCCCACAAGCACAAGCAACTATAGACCGATTTCAATACTTCCACCTCTCTCCAAAGCACTGGAAAAATAGTATCAGACCAGATAACAGAACACCTAACTAAACACAACCTTCTCTGCCAGGAACAGCATGGTTTCCGGACTGGCCATAGTACTGTCACAGCACTCACGGAGCTCTCCTCGTTCATCCACGAGGCCTTTGACCAAGGCTCAATCAGGTTGCGATCTATGTGAACCTGACCAAGGCATTTGGCACGGTCAGTCACGAGCTACTGCTTTGTCCTTCCACAGCTAAATGTGGTCCCAGAGGCAACTGCCTGGTTCAAGGATTACCTCTCAGGCGGTCACAACAAGTCAGGATAAATACCACCATCTCCTCCTGCAAAACAGTTTGCTCTGGGGTCCCTCAGGGGTCAATATGTGGCCCGCTTCTTTTCACCCTCTTTTTAAACTCTCTCCCCAAGGCATGCAGCGGTCATCTACTACTCTATGCTGATGATGCGGTCCTGTTCTGGAAACACCCACAACCGAGTGCCCTCCAACTAGCCCTACAGGATTTCTTCTGGGAGCTTGAGACCTGGTTCACTGAACACCACCTGATCATCAACTATAACAAAACTAAGTCCATGATCTTTGCACACCGTCAAAGCCCTCACAGTCAGTCGGCACTCCTAATCAAAAACACACAAGGCGCCCCACTTGAACAAGTTACAAGTTTTAAATACCTGGGTATCACATTAGACACCTCCCTATCCTACCATAGTCACATTCAACTCCTCTCTTCCGCTGTCAGTGCTAGAGTGGGTATCCTCTACAGACTGAAACACTGCTTACCCACACAGGCCATGCATCTTGCAGTCTCCTCCTCAATCCTCTCCCTAATTGATACGGGATAGTAATCTATGGCTCAGCAGAACCCACCACACTCACAGTAACATTAACACCATGAATAAAGCCTGCCACCTAGTCACAGGGCAACAGACTAACTCATACCTGTGGGCTCTATGCCTTGGCTGGTTTAACCTTCCAGCAAAGACTAAAGTATCACACCTTCATCCTCGCAAAAGATACATCTCCAGCAAGCCCCGTCGGCCTTCTCCCCATTATCAGCGCTGCCCCCATCAGACGCATACATACACTCGCAGCAAACTCCTCATTTCTGATCCCCCATTGTAGAACATCCCTTGGGCAAAGATCCTTCCACTACCGTGCCCCGCTTTGGCTCAATACGTTACCACCCCCGCTCTCTCTGACCCATAGCATCTCCCTTTTCAAAACAGGCCTCAAAGCTCGACTTCTTGAATCTGCTTTATGTGATTGTGGCTAACACTACCCAACTCTTGTGCTCCCAAACCCTCCAGCTACCAACACGGGGTCTCTCTAGATCCCATGAATCAGCATTCCTGCACGTTTTCTGTCAAGTGATATTCAGAATGCTGCCTACTACTGTCACCGGTTAATCTAAGTTAATGCCTGGACTGCGTTACCAGTACTGTTATATGAATACTGCTTGTTTTGTATGTTTCTTCTGTATTTGTTTACCCTCCACCCCCTGTAACCGACGTGGAGCCTTTGCAAAAGAGTCTGTGACTCAAAGGATTGTAATTCCGATTTTATTCAATAAATAAATAAATAAAATTACCACTTTCTGCCCCATGTAACTGTATCCTTTTACTGCACCCAGATCCTCTACTTTCTTCAGCAGTCTTCTGTGACATACCGAGTTGAAAGACCTGCTAAAATCGAAGTACAGTAAATCCATAGCATGGCCCTTACCCAGTTCGTACTATCAGATTGATATAACAAGACCTCCCTGCAAGGAACCTGTGCTGGGTTTTTTTCCTGTACTGCTTTGGTGAAGGTTAGCAGTTACTGGCATTATCCCACTGCCCTTGATGGACCAGTGGGAGGATGCTGTGTTGATACGAATGTGCAGCTTCAGATGGGGGGGGACAATTCTGCAACCAGTGTGATACAAGATGCTGACTTTGAGTGTGATGGCTATATTCATCAGGTGCCAGTCTGGTGGTACCTCCAGTAGGGGTTGCACTATCTTGCTGGAGACATGGGTTCACTGCTCAAGCACTTTTCCCAGTGATAGCAACATGTTTGGATGGGGGAAGGGGGGCACTGTTCCTGTTGCAGTGACACCTTCAACAGTGATTGGTCATACATCCCCCAGTCACTATGTCACTTGTGACACAGGGGTGATGGGCTTGCATTTATACAGGGATAGGCTGGGGGAGGGACCACTAGACACCAGGGACATTATATGTGTTACGGGGAACTGGAATGGGAGGGCATAGCACCAGGAACAGCTCACGGGATGGGCAATGTTCAGCACTAATGTGCCTCTAGCACCATGCAAAAGAGCCCATGATGTCTAGTGGTCCCTCCTACCACCTGATCCCTGTCCTAGTACACGCGTAAGCCCCCCAACGATGTGTCGCAGAACCTCCCCCACATGGCCACAGCTGATGACTGAGCCAGAGCCGTGAACCTACGATGTCAAGTAGCCATACACCCAACAACAAAGCCCCGGCCAGCTGCACTCACAGCCCCAGCCAACACATGGTAGCGGTCATCCCCAACCCATGTCACCGACAACCCACCTTCAAGTATTCATTGCTCGCCATATAAATAAGCAGCGCAGTCACTGCTACTGTCAGACAGCAGGTGGCTGAGGAGGTGTGTGGTAGTGCTGTGTCACCTGCCGTCATTTCAGCGTGGCAGCGACTTGCGGTAAGGGGGACTGTGGTGGATCATTGGTGCCGCAGGTGGGTGGGGTAGACCACTACCACCAGTGGGGGGGTTGGCTGGTGCTGCAGGCACAGCTATGTCATGGAAACCAAGCCGGGGCTTTATTGATGGGGGTGTGTGTGACTTGACATAGGAAGTTCACGGCTGTGGCAGGTCAGCCAAGGCCTTATGGGGGGGTGTTGTGACACAGAGGGGAGGGGCTTACGTTTGTACGTGGATCAGGTGGGGGGAGGGGTCACTAGACACCTGGTACGTTACAAGTGTTACTGGGATGGGGGGGGCGCTAGCACCAGGGACAGTTCACTGGGTGGGGAATGTTCAGTGTTAATGTGCTTTCAGCCCCATGCAAATGAGCCCATAATGTGCATGAAAAGGGCCCCTTAGCGCCTTACATGTCCAATGGCCTCATTTCATGGGGACTTTTGAACAGTGCAAATATTGCCCCTGCATTAGCCGTTGCTGGGTCCCTATTTGGAGTGTGCTAACGTGCACACCAGTCCTAAGCAGAGTGTCTCCCAGGGAGGTGATGCATGCAATGACGTAGTGATGCACAGAGCGCTGGATGTCTGGCACGCCTTCAGAAGATCTCGAGCACCAGCTGTCAGACCCTCCGTCTCCACCAGTGGTTGGTCAAACGTCAGATGCTTCACCAACACCCACCCTCAGAAGAGAGCAGTCCCTGGGGTGCTCGATCCTCCTCCTCCCCCCAGTCTGCCTTCCTACATCCTGGGCTCACTTTTGAACCCGGGACATCGGTGTCAAAAAGCAGAAGCTGTACCGCTGCACTGGCTGGTGCAGTGGAATGCTCGGCTGTGCTCTTCATTAATTTAACACAGCAGTATGTGGCAAAAACAAAATAATAAATGAAGACAAATGACACAAATGAATTATTTGTAGCATTTTTAATTTGCACTCCTTGCACACCATATTTTGTTATGTGTATGCCTCCAAATTTGGTTTTACTCATCTCTGTTTACAAGTGAGAAATACACTACTCTGAAAAATGTAATCTGGATCCCTTTGTGGTACAGCACAATATCAGCATTGCATGTGGTACAGAGCAGTGTCTGCATTACATGTGGCAAAGTGTGGTGTTGGCATCACCATGTCGCAGCACAGTATCAGTATGCCATAGGGCAGTGTTGTGTCAGAAAAGCATGTGGTGCAGTGAAGTGCCAGCAGTGCACATGGCACAGCTCACTGATGGCATCGCATAGTGTGGAGTGTGGGTTGGCAGTGTATGTAGTACAGCACAGTGTCTGCATGTCACGTGGCACAACATAATGTCTGTACAGCATGTGGCACAGTGACATGTGGCACTGCACATGGCAGTGTGCTATTGGCAGACAATATGGCACTATGCTGTGTTAGTGCATGTGCCACCACAAAGTGCCAGCACTGCACATGGCAATGCTGTGTTGGCACTGCATGTGGCACAGTGTGGTGTCTGCCCTGCACGTGGCACAGTGTGGTGTCTGCCCTGCATGTGGCAGAAGTGCTGTGTGCACAGAAGACACCACAGTGTGCCACATGGTGTGCCATCTCTGCTCTGTACTACATGGTTTGTCATCAGTCGGCTGCAACACTTGCACTATCATTACTGTGCCACATGCACTGCCATCACTTAACTGTTTCACATGTATGACTGTCGCTCACTGTGCTACGTGTACTGCCATCACTGTACCATCTGAACCAACATTGCTGTGCCACATTCTCTGTCGTCATTTTGTTGTGCCACATGCACTGCTGTGATTGCACTGTGTCACGTGCACTGCCATCACTAGTTCCCAGTGGCATCCCTGTGGCCATGTGCACTGAAGACACCATGATGTGCCATGTGTACTGCGGACACTGCATAGTGCAGTGTCAGCATTGCACATGGCAGAGTACAGTACCAGCATTGCACATGGCCTAGTACGACCCAGGCATTGCATGTAGCCCAGCAGTGTCCACATTACATATTGCACAGCACGTCTTCAGCAGTGCATGTGGCACAGCGAAGAGGCAGCAGTGCTCATGGCACAGCAAAGTATCAGTAGTGCATGTTGCACAGCAAATTGACAGTAGTGCATGTTGCACAGCGAAGAGACAGCAGTGCTCATGGCACAGCAAAGTATCAGTAGTGCATGTTGCACAGCAAATTGACAGTAGTGCATGTTGCACAGCGAAGAGACAGCAGTGCTCATGGCACAACAAAGTATCAGTAGTGCATGTTGCACAGCAAAGTGACAGTAGTACATGTGGCACAGCATGGTAATGGCAGAGCATGTGGCACAGCGTGGTGACACTGGTGTGGGAGCAAAGCGCAGTGTAACCACAAAGAAGTGCCAAGTGTAGTGCTGCCACATGCACTGCTGGACACCTCTGTGTGCCACTTGCACTGGCAGACACTGCATTGTGCCACATGTCTCACATACTCACACCAGGTCAACATTGAGCAGCACTGGAATTCTGCTGTCTTCTATTTTTGTATGAAGATGCACAGACATAGAAGAAGAGACTAGAATTGCAAAGCTCCATCCAGATACATGTAAAGTATACTGCCATACTGTGACTAGCGAGATGCGCTGTCTCTAAGGGATTGTCACTAGTTGGGATGATCATGAAAATGATGTTGGCCATTTTCCTGCTACCTGGCCCCATATAACTGCAGATCAGAATAAGACAGCTCTCATAGCATCAAATGGCAGTTCTCTATGGCAGAAAGCCACAGGTTTCTGTGAAGGAGTACTGCTGGGAGAGGTGAAGCCCCGACTGCTGCACAGATTGGGGATTCACCTCTCCGACCCCCCCCCTTTGCAGGCACCATATAAAAGGAAGGGTCTTACTATCTGATAACTTGTAAAAATAGCTAAAATCTCAAGTGCAGATGGTATTTTAATTATGGCACTCCTTGACCCCGGGATCTCGCTGCCAATATTGCAGGAAAATGACTTCGCAGTGCACCTGCCCTTTAACAGTGCCCTTATGTATGGAAATAAAACAATGTTTATATCTCCGATAGCCACTGCTGTTCTTTATAGAATTTGCCTGAATCCCTTCATACCCATGGGATTTAGGCAAATTCTTCAAAAACAGTGCTGGGCACCGGAGATATAGACATTGTTTAATTTCCATACATAAGGGCACTATTAAGGGACGGGCAGTGCAGCGTCATTTTCTCACGATATTAGCAGCAAGATCCTGGGGGGCTGAGGAGCGCCATAATTAAAATGTCGGCTGCACTAGAGGTTTTGGCTATTTTTACAAGTTGTCAGGTAATAACACTATTCCTTTCATTCAGTGCCTGCAGGGAGGATTGGAGAGGTGAAGCCCCAATCTTTGCAGTTTCACCTCTCCCCGTGGAGAACACGCCCAGCCCTCCCCTGCACTGCTCATCGGACCCCCCCCCCAAGCACCAGAACTTGGGACCGGGTCTCGAGGGCTAACGGGAAGACGCCCAGTCCTCCCTGCACTGTTTATTTGAACCCCCCCTGGGCACCAGAACTTGGGACCGGGTCGCGAGGGCTAACGAAGACTCCCAGCCCTTCCCATGCACTGCTCATCGGAACCCCCCAAGCACCAGAACTTGGGACCGGGTCGCGAGGGCTAACGAAGACGCCCAGCCCTCCCCTGCACTGCTCATTGGAACCCCCAAGCACCAGAACTTGGGACCGGGTCGCGAGGGCTAACGAAGACACCCAGCCCTCCCTGCACTGCTCATCGGACCCCCCAAACCAGAACTTGGGACCGGTCATCGAGGGCTAACGAAGATGCCCAGCTCTCCCTGCTTTGCTCATCGGAACCCCCCACAAAGCACCAGGTACGGGACCAGACGGAGACGCTCTGTAGTGCCATTTTCAATTTCAAACAGCAGTTGGTTTTAGGAAAGCGAACCCAGCGCCTCTATTGCCTCTCATAGCTTCTCTCATAGCTGGAGTGTGTGGAGTCGTCGTAGGAGCGCTGATTGTTTTTTTACCTTCATGATTTCTGCCTGTTGTCACCCTGTTTATTAACTCTGCTTATTAGGAACTTTAAATTTTAAACTGTTCCCCACTGTAATTCCCCAATCCTCACTGGAGCTTTAAGGGGCAGGAGTGCTGTTACATTTAATTACTTTAAAGCTTTCTGCTCCTGCTCGCTGCACAGTGCCAAGTACACCAAGTACTGGGTTCGGGGTGGCCTGCTCCTGCTCGCTGCACTATACCAAGTACTGGGTTCAGGGTTGAGCTAAACTAACTGAGCTTGGTAGGAGCTTTAATTTTAAAGAGTGCTGTTAAAGTAAGGCAGGAGCTAAGGGGGTAGGAGTGCTTATAAGTTAACGTCAGGAAAAGTACCTGGTTACAGAGTGCTGCTCTCGGAAGCCTCTGAATTACAGCCCACCGTCACTTTGCAGGTCGCTTGATTCGGTGAACGATAAGCGGCAATGTAGCGTGACCATGCCATTTCCCCAGCACAGAAGCCATTACCTCGTGGTCAAACACATCCCTGGCTAACGCCCATCTCCCTTTCAAAGCAGTCCCCGTTCCAATAGCACTGTCTGTAACTGCACTGATTTTTTATATACCTATTACAGCAGCTCTCTTACCTGCAGGTTTTCTATTGTCTCCTCCCATGCAGTATTTAAAAACCACTGTCTCTTTCACAGAACTTGGGACTGTGTCGCGAGGGCTAACGAAGACGCCCAGCCCTCCCCTGCATTGCTCATCGGAACCCCCAAGTACCAGGTACAGGACCAGATGGAGACGCTCTATAGCGCCATTTTCAATTTCAGACAGCAGTTGGTTTTAGGAAAGCGAACCCAGCGCCTCTGTTGCCTCTCATAGCTTCTACCCCGCCACCCCCACCACTGCCCTTGGTGAGCTCCGCCTTTTATAGGCTGGATAGGCTGCTGTCACGTGACAGTCGAAAACCTATCAGCCCACTTTCTCATTTGTGGCTTATCAGCTGCCACCACCAGAGGGCTCATACCTATTTCATCCAAGCTGACACTAGAACTGGACAGGATGCTGCTTTTTACAACCAACGCTTTCTTCTCTTTGGCCTCCTTAACCTCCTTTCCACCCTCAAGCCAACCAGACAGGGAACCCCCACCGGCCCTGCCCCCTCAGATAGCCCCTCAGCCTCACTACACTACATCATATCACCGGCCAGAGCTACACCTGGATTTCAACCACTGCGGGCTATTCAGCGCCTCCATCTTGCCACCCTCCTTCCACCCAGGGCTCTCGGTCCTGTACACATCATCCCTCTGCAATACATCTGCCGCCACCATTCACTGCAACCCCACCAGAAGTAGAACCACTTTAAAGACTAAAGCAAAGCATCTCTTTGCCCTTCTCCTGCTCCTGTTAGGAGACATAGAGGTGAACCCAGGCCCTAACTCATCTCATACCCCCACCCCATTCGATCTCCCAAAAGGTCTACGCATACTGCACCTAAATACCCGCAGTCTGCTATCTAAAATCTCGCTCTTACAACCTATCACCCTAACCCTGCACCTGGACATCCTGGTAATCTCGGAAACATGGCTGAAACCACATCACACGGATGCCGAAGTGTCCATTCCGGGATACACAATCATCAGGCAGGACAGATGTGGGAGAAAGAGAGGGGGAGGGACGACAATGTATGTATCCAGCAATCGGCAGTTCACCACTGTGGACATCCCCTCTCCCTAAGCAAACATTGACTCCCTACTCATCAAACTAGTACTTCCGTATACCACCCCTATATATGTGGCAGGCTCATACTGCCCCCCCGGCACTCCCACTGACGAGATTCTCTTCCACCTCATTACGTTGCAATCCCTAGCCACGGGGTGAACTCTGCGCCACAGGTGATTATAATGCCAACTGGTTAGGCAATGAAAAAGCCCACCTGAAGACCAAGATTAAGGCCCTGAACCTCACGCAACTCATAAGTGATCCCACCAGACTCAACCATAAGACAAATAACCACTTCCTACTGGACTGGGCTCTCACCTCACATCCACACAGAATTCTGGCTGCAGGCCTGCTTCCTGATTCATTAAGCGATCATCACATAATCTACATGACCAGGAAGGTACACAGTCCCACTGCCCTCCCACCTCAAGACACTGCGCACACGGTCCTATAACTCCTTAGACCTTGAAGCTCTCCTGGCAGACCTAGGCAGGATTAATTGGTCCTGCATCACCAGGCATCCTCCATTGATGAAGCCTTTGAGGCATTTAAACCAGATTCCTAAAAGTTTGGGACAAGCACGCCCCCTGCGTATTAAAAGAGTCAGAGGGGCTCATCTACTTGGATCTCGGCGGCCATAATCAGATTATGCCACGCCGGAGACCACGCCTGGAAAGCACATAAGAAGCAGGGCACCCAGGTCTCCCTTAATATCTACCGATCCTGTCGTAATGCCTGCACAAAAATCATCCACCAAGCCAAAAAATGCTACTTCCTATCAATATTCAGAAACCACTCTAATCACCCCACAGAGTTTTGGAAATCCCTCAATTCCCTGCCTCCCCCCCACCTAACCCCCTCCGCCAACACTACTAACACAGGGCACCCTCATCTCCGACCCCATCTGTGTAGCTGAAGCCTTTAACACCCACTTCTCCAGCTGTGCAGACAACCTTCTAGCCTCCCTCCAGGATAAGCACACCCCGGACTACTCCCACCCCCAGACCCCCATATATACACCCCAGTCCGGCCGTTCACATTCCAACCAGTTTCCCCAGCAGAAGTCCTTCGCTCCTTGCATGCTCTGAACCCCAACAAAGGCAAATGCCCGTTATCCTTGGATGCCAAGATGCTATTCTTGTCAGCCCCAGCTATATACTCCCCCCGGCCACCCTCCTCAACCTCTCTTTCTCACTGGGCAAGGTGCCCACGGCCTGGAAATTGGCCACCGTCATTCCCCTCCCCAAAGGAGGAGACCCCTCCTCACCAGGCAACTACTGACCTATCTCCCTACTCCCTATACTGGCCAAATTACAGGAACGACTAGTCTTGTCACAACTGACTCATTACTTGGACGCCTCCTCATTCTTCACGCCTTACCAATCTGGATTCCGCAAAGCCCATTCAACCGTCACCTCCCTACTACGCGTCACAGGAGACATTCTCGCCAGCTTCGACAAGGGACATACCACCACGGCCATTTTTATAGACTTTGCAAAGGCATTCGATACCGTCTCCCACCCCCTACTCATCTCTAAACTTACCAACTTGGGGCTTGAACCCCTTGTCACAGAGTGGTTCCAAGATTACCTAGCCAGGAGGAAACAAGCGGTCAGAATTGCCTCCCACACATCGAACCCCCTTCCAGTAACATCTGGTGTCCCCCAAGGTTCAGTATTAGGACCTATACTCTTCTCCATCTTTCTAAACGACCTCCCATCGGTATGCTCCCATTCATCCATTCAAATGTATGCGGATGACACAGTCCTGTATGCAGCTGGACCCTCAGCTTGCAGCGTGGCATCTCTCCTTCAGGAGGATTTCTCTGCCATTCAGCTATGGTTCAGAACTAACCAGTTATTCCTAAATCCAACAAAAACTGTGTCGGTCACATTTGGCTCCCATCGAAGACTCTCCCAACAACCCCCCTGTCCCCCGTTCAAAACACTGGAAGGGTCTCCACTGGAGCAATGCACTAGATATAGATACCTAGGCATCTGGCTCGATCAATGCTTAGACTTTGCGTCTCACATTGACTCCCTACACAAGAGGCTGCTACCTAAACTGGGAGCCCTTTACCATAACAAGAACTGCCTCTCCACGCAAACGAGACTAGCCATTGTACAAAAAATTATACTGTCTGTTCTCGACTACGGGGACATAGTATACACTACCACACTGGCTACCACTCTGGCAAGCCTAGACACCCTATTCCACTTCCTTCTGCTGCTTCATCCTAGACTGCCCGCAAACCACTCACCACTGCACGTTATATAGCTCCCTCAGCCTGCCATCCCTCCAAGATAGCAGATTAATTAACTGCACAAGGTTCGCTGCCAAATACTGGTCCTTCTCCCTCCCTCCCTACCTGGAATCCACCCTTTCCCAACAACCTCCTACAGCGTACTCCTTAAGAGGCACAGACCCCAGACTACTCCATGTTCCACTCATGCACTCCACCAAGGGACAGGCAACTTTCAAATACCGAATCCCACAACTATGGAACGCCCTACCCGCCCCCATATGACACGAGAACAACCCCTACCATCGTACTGAATTACTCAAGGCTCATTTCTCCTCAAACTGCTCCTGCTAGCTAACTCAATTGCCACTATCATGGGTGTACAACCTACATTGTATACTTGTCTCTAATTGTAACTCCTGACCATGGCTGCCAGGTATAATTCTGCCTGTAACTAATTACTGTATTGTACTGTATTATGTTGCACAAATGTTTTTGATATGTACCAGGCCTTGGCCCCCAGGTCACATCTGGAATCGAGCATTGTTGCTCAGTATGCCTTCCTGGTGAATCTCATAAATAAATAAATAAGTCCTTTACACAACAGAATGGAATTGTTTACTTTCCACTATTAAAGGGTGTCATTGTTTTTGTGTAAAACAGATTCATCAGGGTTCAGTGGTATCTACAGTATTGTTCTGAGAAGTTGGCTCAGCTCAGCATGATTCCTGAAGTTTATTTCAGCTTGCATGGCTGTCGCAATATATCTCACTCATGCTTCACAGCAGGAATTTACCTTGCTAAAAATGTAATGACATCCTACTCAGGTTTGAAGCCATCTTCATGCCGACAGTTCAATGCTGAGATGAGCTAGCATCTCTGATTAACTTGAGAACAATATTGAAAGTACTACTGTACCACGATTAAGTGGTTTTTCACAAAACACAGAAACCATTTAGTGGTGTAAAGTAAATAAATGCATTCTGTTTAGAGAAAACTGTGAGTAGAACCTTGTTTGCTGTTTCATGCACCCACCTATGACAGTATGGAAGCAGCTCATTCGCACTACATTTAGTTCTTGTCCTCACAGGGCAGTGGACATCTGGGAAACTGTCCCTCCACCAGAAATCCACAAGAACAATACCACCTGCTGGCATTCATGGTGCACCTGGCACTCAGAAACAACTGGCTGGAGAGGGTACTTTCCAGTTTGGGTGTGTGTGTGCTGGAAGCGTGAAAAGGGTGATTTTGTATGAATTTTATGGTTCAGTGGAAATCGGTCATTTAGCAATTATCTGCAGCATCGATTATGTTTTTTTCCCTTCAATTTATACTTTTCCCACCACATCCACTTGTGTCCTTGGGAAGAAGTTGCCGGCAGCATCAGATACAGTACCTGGGTGGGCACTCCTCATGGTTTGTGTGCCTCTCTGGAGCAGGACCACCCGCAGCCACCCCACAAAAACAGATCAACCCCTCCTCCCAGCAGACAGTCTTTCTTGCAGCTGCATCACCACTCATCACCCCATGTGCAAATGAAAATACATACCAAAAAAAAAAAAATCTCATCAGGGATAAACAACCTTAACATGCTAACATACTAAAATGCCAGCAGAATAGGCCTAACGGTCTCTCAAGTCTGCTCGATTTTCAGCACCTGCACTGAGGGCCGATTTTGGTGTGCCCCCCTCCCCCTTGGGTTATACTGTCCCCAGTCCCAGATGTTCCACCTGTATTGGGCCTGGTCAGATTTACCCTCCCCTTGTACCTGTTCCATCTCCTCTTAAACCCGTCCACAGTCTCCGCCTCTTCCAGCTCCCTGGGCAGTGCATTCGATGGCTCCACCACCGTTTCGGTGAAATACATCTCCTCCTCTCCCCTCTGAGCCTGCCCCCTTCAAGCTTACACCCATGACCTCTTGTTGCCCCACCCTCCTTCCTTTGGAGCACCCTGACTGGGCCTCCTTTATTGATCCCTTTCATGTACTTAAAGACCTCTATCATGTCCCCTTGTCCCTCCTCTCCTCCAGAGTGTACATGTCGAGCTCCTTGAGCCTCTCCTCATAGGTCCTCTCCCCCAGGCCCCAGATCATTTTGGTTGCCCTCCTTTGGACCTTCTCCAGGAGTGTAATGTCCCTCTTTAAATGTGGTCTCCAAAACTGTACACAATACTCGAGGTGTGGCCTAACCAAGCAGTTGTACAGTGGAAGGATCACTTCCGCCTTTCTGGAGGAAATCCCCCTGGTGATGAATCCCAGCATCCTATGTGCCCTTGCCACTGCCCTCCTACAGGTCTCTGAGCTGTTCATTTTGGTATCTACCACTACCCCCAGGTCTCTCTCACCCTCCGTGACTTGAATCATGTCTCCTCCCAGGGTATACCCCAGTCCTGGATTTCTGACTCCCAGGTGCAGAACCTTGCTCTTCCCCACATTGAATTTTAGTTTCCATTTTCCCGACCACCTTTCCAGAGCCTCCAGGTCCTCCTGCAAGGCCACCCTCCCCTCATCCGCATCCACCACTGCACCCAGCTTTGAGTCGTCTGCAAAGAGACTCATCTCACTCCTGATGTCTGAGATATAAGCGTTGAACTGGAGTGGCCCCAGCACTGACCCCTGGGGAACCCCCCTAGTAACCCACCTTGGGGATGAGGCTAACCCTCCAACCACCACCCTCTGAGTACGCTCAGAGAGCCAATTTCCCATCCATCTTAACAATTGTCTCCCTTAGCCCATTTCCTTCAGCTTAGCCAGCAGGCCACTGTGGGGTACCAAAGAAAAAATTACTCACCTTAGTAATGTTGTTTCTTCTAATGGAGTCTTGCTATATTATGACAATTGCAGTATGATCCAATCTTGGAACTGCCCCGGAGATGAAATAGTTAACTTTCCATGAAGCATGGAACCCTGAGTGCGAGCTCGGTTAGGAAGCTCTGTCTGTTGTGCTTCAAACATAAACTGTCAGATCTTTACGAGCTAAAACTCACTAAGGTTCTGTGTGGAAGCTGTAAACCTACACTAGCCAACTGGCTACTAACCTAAACACCCATTTCCTGGTCTCAAACAAAGACTCAAGTCAGGAGACCCAGAAAATGAAAAACACAACACCAGTTCACCCCAAAATAGAGGGTGTAAAAACAACAAGGTGGGCATAAATGAAGTGCCAACCCTGTAAAGCCCAGCCACATCCCAAAGCGGAGGTTCTGAGAGGGCAGGCAGGAGGAGGTCATAATATAGCAAGACTCCATTAGAAGAACAACATTACTAAGGTGAGTAATTTTTTTCAAACAACATGAAGTCTTGCTATATTATGACAATTGCAGACTACACAGCAGTACCCCCATGGAGGAGGGACAGAACCTACTTAGGGAATAGGCTCTGAAGAACAGCTGTGCCAAACCGAGCATCACTCCTAGCCTGGATGTCCAGGGAGTAATGCTTAGTAAAAGTGTGAACTGTTTTCCAGGTAGCTGCTTGCCATATTTCTAGAATAGGAATGTCTCTGGCAGCAGCCAGAGAAGCAGCTGTACCTCTGGTAGAGTGAGCCCTCAGGCCTGAGGGGGGAACTTTACCCAACTTTTCGTAGCAGAATTGGATACAAGAGACAATCCACCTGGCAATGGATCTTTTAGTGGCTGGCTTCCCTTTACCAACCTCGCCATAAGTGAGGAACAGTTGGAGGGAGTCAAACCTGTGACCCTTGGTACGCTCTATATAGTAACTAAGGGCTCTCTTCACATCTAGGCTGTGCAGCCTCCTCTCACCAGAGGAGGAGTGGTCAGTGAAGTACACTGAAAGAGAAATCGATTGATTAAGGTGGAAATCTGAAACCACCTTAGGTAGGAACTTCCTGTTAGTCCGGAGGACCACCTTATCTCTGTGAAAGGAGATAAAATCCGGCTCCACTGACAATGCTTGTAATTCACTTATGCGCCTGGCAGAGGTGATGGCTACCAGAAACACAGTCTTCCAAGTCAAGTACTTAAGCTCAGCTGAAGACAAGGGCTCGAAGGGGGGTTGCATAAGCTGAGCAATGCAAACATTAAGATCCCAGGCAGGGCAGGATCCTGAATGGAGGGTTGGTGTGAAGCAACCCCTTAAAAACTTGGAAAATACAGGATGAGCTGAAAGAAGAGGATTTACCTGCTGAAATAAAAGCAGACACAGCTGCCAAATGCACCTTCAGGGTAGCTGGTCTCAGCCCCAGAGAATTCAGATGGACCATATAATCCAGGACTGTGGGAAGATCAGCAGAGTCTGGGAAATATGCTTTTCCGAGCACCATATGGAAAACCTTTTCCATTTGGAATTGTAAGTAGCCCTGGTGGAAGGCTTCCTTGAGGGCCTTCAATATATCCATTACACCTTGGGAAAGGTGTAAATCAGCAAACTCTAACTCTTCAAGAACCAAGCCTTGAGATTGAGAGATTTGAGATTCGGATACCAAACCCATCCTGGGCACAGGTTAACAGATTGTGATTCCTGGAAGGCACAGGAGGATGGACTGCTAAGGACAGTAGGAGTGGATACCAGGGTTGTCTGGCCCAATCTGGAGCTATCAGAATGACTTTGCAGGATTGGGATCTGATTTTGACTAGCACTTTGAACAGGAGAGGGAAGGCATAGAGGAACTTCCCTTCCCAACTGAGGGCTAAGGCATCCAGGGGGAGTGAACCCAACACTGGGGGCCTGCAGCAAAAAAGAGGAAGTTGGTGATTGTCTGGGGCTGCAAAAAGATCTATCTGCGGGGTGCCCCATCTGGCAAATACTACTCCCAAGACCAGGGGATCCAGTGACCATTCGTGATGGCCCTGAGAAATCCTGCTGAGAGCATCTGCCAGGACATTATCCTTGACTGGGAGGTGGACTGCCGTAAGGGAGGTGTTCAGGGAGTAAGCCAGAGACCACAACTTCATCGCTTCGGTGCACAAGGCCGTAGAACGAGTGCCCCCTTGCTTGTTGATGTACCACATTGTAGTGGTGTTGTCTGTTCTGACCTGTACAATCGTGTTCTGAACAGATTTGGAAAAGCTTGAAGTGCTAGAAAACTGCTCTGAGCTCCAACAGGTTGATGTGGAGCAGAGATTCCTGGGAGACCACAGACCCTGGGTGGTGAGGTCGCCCATGTGAGCTCCCAACCCAAGAGGGATGCATCTGTAGTAAGGATTAGGGAGTGAGACTGAGTGACAAAGGAACTCCTTGTCTCAGGTTGCTCTGATCCTGCCACCACTGTAGGGCTTGGATCAGGGTTCGAGTTACTGGATCAACTTGGTAAGAGGATCCATTTTGAGACCAAAAGCTCTCAAATGGAACTGAATGTCCCTCATCTGAAATCTTGCTCCCTGCACAACTGCTGTGGAAGCAGCCATGTGTCCTAGGAGCTGCAGAAAATGCCTTGCTGGTCGAGAGACCTGCAGGGTGAATGAAGAGGCCAGGAGACTAGGGTCTTTGCCCTGTCCAGAGGAAGGAAGGCCCTGGCCTCCTGTGTGTTCAGTTCTGCGCCTATGAAGGTAAGAAGCTGGACAGGCTCTAGAACTGACTTCGAGAGATTCAGAAGGAAACCTAGAGAGGTAAGCAGTTGCTGCGTTATTTGAAGATGTAAATTGACCTGGTCTGGGGACTGGCCTACTATGAGCCAATCGTCCAGGTAAGAAAAGATGGCAATCTTTTGCCTTCTTAGGTAGGCAACTGTTACTGCCAGGCATTTGGTGAATACGCTTGGAGCAGAAGTGAGGCCAAAGGGCATTGCTGTGAACTGGTAGTGGCCTGAGGGCAGCTCGAACCTGAGGTACTTTCGATGGGAGCTTCTGATGGGAATATGGAAGTAGGCATCCTTGAGGTCCAGGGAAGCTAGCCAGTCCCGTGGCCTTAGAGAGGGTAGGATAATTCCCAGAGTCACCATTTTGAACTTTGGTTTTAAAAGGTGCTTGTTTAAGTATCTGAGATCCAGGATGGGCCGCCATTCTCCTGTCTTTTTTGGGGTAAGGAAGTACCTGGAGTACAAACCTTTGCCCTGGTGTAGGGGAGGAACCCTTTCCACGGCTCTGAGAGCCAGGAGGGTAGAGACCTCTGCCTCTGGGCGAGTGCCTCTGATGGAGTTGCAGGTGGAAAAAAATCTGGTTCTCAGCTTTGGAAATTTTTGAAGCTGAGAACCAGTCCTGACTACTACTTCCAGGACCCACTTGTCTGATGTTAAAGACTTCCAGTCCTGGACAAAGTAAGCCAGCCTGCCCTCTACAGGTAGAGACGAATCGGCCCTGGCAACCCCATCAGGGTGCCTGCTTGGCAGGGGCTTTGGGCTGAGGGGCGGAAGCAGGCCTGCTTGTACCCCGTCTGCCTCTCCCTCTAAAGAACTCCCTCTGGGCATAGGCGGAAGAGGAAGCTTGGTTTGGTAAAAAGGCCTATGAAAAGGCCTGCCCCTGCCTTTAGGAAGCTGCTTTTGAGGAGTGGCCTGCTTTTCCTTGGCCTGTGCACTCCTATAGGTGGTCCTATATTCATCCATTTTCTTCATGTAATTCTGTGTTTGCTCCCCGAACAGAGAATTGCCCACAACAGGAAAATCCATGGCCTTAGACTGGGTATCCTGAGACAGGGTAGTACATCTGAGCCAGGCCATCCTGCGAAGAGCCACAGATGTAGCCATGACTCTTGATGAAACATCATTAGAGTCCAGTGCAGTATGAAATTGCACCTTGGATGCCTCAATACCATCCATAGCCACCTGTTCCAGTTCCCTGGCAAGCTGGTCAGGGACTTGTTTTGCTAGAGCCAGCACAGTATCCCATCTGGATTTCTGGCACCTAGCAGCATAAGCCATATAATTTGCCTGTCTGAGTCCCAAAGATGCTGCCATGTACTGTTTCTTTGCCATAGCATCAATCTTCCTGGAGTCCCTCGGGGGGGGGTGTGAGGCTAGGGGAATATTAGCCTTGTCACAGGCTGCAGCCTGCACTACCCCCACGTGGCTGCATTGTTGAGTGAGGGAATCAGTGTCGGAACCTGATAAGGTATACCTCTTGTCCATCCTTTTATCCACAGGAGGTATAGTGTGAGGAGTTTTAAAACTTTACTGTCTGTTTCCGAAAAGATTTATGTAAAGGAATAGACAGTCTCCTAGACTCTGGAATATCCATCATTTCTACATAGTCAGGCTCCTCTTGGTCATCAACAGCTTCCTGAACAGGGAGCTGCAGAGTTTCAGCAACTTTCTTATAAAAAATGAAATGAGAAGGGGACTCAGAAAGCCTGGGAGGAGAAACCCCTAAGGGTCTATCTGGAGAGATGTCTGGTTCAATGGGCACATCCAGATCTTCAAAACCATATTCACTCTCCTCATATTCCCCTTCCCCCTCCTCCGGTTCATAAAACTCCTCAAAATCATAATCTTGAACCGATGGAACCGGCCGAACCGAATGCCTCCCTGATGGTGTCGGTTCAGTCGGATGGGAAAGAGACTGGACAATTTGAATTGCTTTAGCTATTTCTTCAGCAGTTGGAGAGAGAACTTTGGCTCTCGCTAGCTGACTTTCTAGTCTTTTGCTGGAACGGCTCCTCAGAACGGCTCTTCGTTTGCCTGAGGAGTATTGCCCTGGTCAGAGGCACTCCCTCGATGATTCGGTTGGTACCCGAACCGGGCTGGCCATCTGGGTCATGGACTTTGGGTTCTCCCTTCTGAGCCTACCAACTCTCTTTTCTATGGTGGCAGCAGGAAATTCTTACAAATCTGGCAATCTGAATTGAGGTGGTCAAACCCCAGACAATAGACACGTGGGTGTGGGTCAGCCTTAGCAAAAGCTTCCCTACAAACACTACAGTGCTGAAACCCAGTGGGTCCGGTTTTTCTTTTGGGTTTCTCAGACATAATGCCAGCCTAACCAAACTTGCCCATTTATGGCAATCCGCCAAGCAAGACACCCTTATCGGTTCCCAACCATGTCACGGGTCATGGAAAAAACCGTAATGAAATCCGTTTTTTTTAGAACCGATAAGAACTGGGAACCGCACTCTAAAAAGGACTAGTAATCTTACAAACAACCTGATAGGTTCAAACCAAACCGATAAATGTGTACAAGTTCCACACAGAAAATTCAATGTAAAAGCTATCTATTACTTACGTTACCACAGACAGAGCTTGAACCGACCGGTTGGCGTTTAATTTAGTTAATTTTCAATTGAAAACTGATAAAATAACACTTTTAAACCGACAAATGAACCGAAGAAGGAGAAATCTCCGAGCGACTGTTCAGTGAGGCGGAGTAAGAATCTGACAATTTATGTTTGAAGCACAACAGACAGAGCTTCCTAACCGAGCTCGCGCTCAGAGTTCCATGCTTCATGGAAAGTTAACTATTTCATCTCCGGGGCAGTTCCAAGATTGGATCATACTGCAATTATCATAATATAGCAAGACTTCATGTTGTTTGAATCAAACGCCTTGCTAAAGTCCAGAAACAGGACGTCTACTGGCCTACCCTGGTCCAGGGCCCTCGTCACCTAGTCATAGAACTCAACAAAGTTTGTCTGGCATGATCTTCCCATGACAAAGCCATGCTGCCTATCATCCACGTACCCAGTTTGCTCCAGTAACCCCCTCCCCAGCCTTTCCTTGACAATACCCTCCATCACTTTGCTGACCACTGATGTCAGGCTAACGGGCCTGTAATTCCCCGCCTCCTCTCTTGATCCCCCCCTTGTATATCAGCACGACATGAGCTACCCTCCAGTCTTGGGGCACCCACCCAGTCCTCAGAGAGATGTTGAAAAGCTCCGCTAGAGGGACTGCCAGGACATCCGCCAGTTCCCTTAGCACCCTGGGATGTATCTCATCTGGCCCAGGTGCTTTCTCCATCCGAAGGGACCTGAGGGCTTCCCTTACTCTCTCTACTGGGATTTCAGCCTCCACGTCCTTCCCTTTTCACCCTGCACTGCTGGCCCCACCTGTCTGTGGTGGCCTCCCTTTCCCCAGATCCATCAGGGCCCCTGGTCTCTACGGTCCAACCCCTTGCTCCGGTTGCAGCTCCCTCGTAAGACCGGCCCTCCATCCCCCTGGTAAAAACTGAGGCAAAGTACTCATTTAGTACTTCTGCCTGTTCCCCCACCTCCTGTGCCCAACCATCTCCTATCCTTATCTTGCTGATCTGCCCCCTTACTTTCCTTTTTTTCCCTATGTATCTAAAGAATCACTTGTCCTCCCTCTGGATCCCACTGGCCAAGGACTGCTCCTTTTTTGCCTTGGCTGCTCTCACCACCCTGGTGACTCTCTTGGCTGTCAGCTCATATTCCTCCTGATCCCTTTCACTCTTTGAGCACTTGAAGGGCCTATAGGCTGCCTTCTTTTCCCTCACCACCTCCTGTACCTCCCGGGTCCACCAGCAGGGTTTTCTGGCCTTACCAAACTTACGCCTTTCCCTTGCACAGGATCTGGTATTCCCCTCCTAATGATCCCCCACCTGCTGTCAGCATCCATATCCGGCCTTATCCTGTCCAGACGATCTTTAAGGATCTTTCCCATTTCCCTGAAGTCTGCACCCCTAAAGTCAGTTACTACCGTCCTTGTTCGGCTTTCCTCCCCCCCCCCAGGTCCAGGAAGTACCAGACTGTGGCATGCTCACTGCCCGCCAACTGGAATCTGATCACTGTGCACCAGGACTACGTACAGTGTCCAGGCCTCCCTAGTTGGCTCACCCACCTGTTGTGTCAGAAACGCATCCTGGAAGACATCCAGCAGCCTCTGCTCTCTGGCCACTGGTGACGTCATAGTTCCCCAGTCTGTTCCTGGCATGTTGAGGTCCCCCATTACCACTACCCTTCCCCTTCCCAATCTGCAGTGTCCTTCGAGATTTGCCACCAAACCTTCTCCCAGGACCTCCACAAGTGTTTTGACTCATTTATTTATTTATTGGTTTTTTTTGTTGTTGTTTTAAAGAAAATTATCTGAGGATCAGTGGCAGTATTTTTAGGACAGTCAATTAATAAAAAGGGAACTAGGAGAGCTTCAGTAGCAGACAAGTAGTGGAATTGCAGTATAATGTGGGGAGTGGTGCAATGCAGTGGCTGTGGGGCAGCCATATTCAGGCAGACCTTCTGGACACTGAGGTGCTGCCCTATCTGCATGCATCTCTCTGGACTGCGGGATGAGGTAGCCAGACTCAGAGTGGAAGTAAACTGGGTCAGGAGTACCATCACCCCTATCCAGAGACCACCCAGTCCAGTGCAACTGCCTCAAAGGATGCCGAGAACGAGGAGCACTTGGATGATAGTGGGCTCAGGGAGGGTTAGAGCGGTCAGGCAGAGGCACATCCCAGATCCTATTCCACTCAAGAACTCATATGCCACACTGGCAAACGAGGACAACCAAATAGAGGTACCCAGAGAAGTGGAAGGAAAGGATGTGGAGGTTAGCCAAGGAGGTGACCTCAGTGGGAAAGCAGTGGACCCCAGAGGAGGAGGAAGGAATCCTGGTGGGGACTCCATCACAAGAGGGATCCAGCTAGGAACACAGGAGGGAGGACAGGGAGGTGAGGTGCCTACCAGGTGCCACGGCATGGAGGGATGGAAGGAAGATCCTGGGGATCACTGGGAAGGCAAGGCAGGAAGGTGAGTTGGATGTCATTATCCACCTAGGTACTAATGACCTGGCAAATGGGAGCCAAAGGAAGTTCAGGAAGAGTTTAGGAAACTGGGGAGGGTCTCAACAAGTAGCTACTTCTGTCACTTTCTCAGAAGTACTACCTGCGAGAGCAAGGAAACATAGGAGTGCATGCACCAGGAACTTTAACTCATGGTTGAAGAACTGGTGCTGTGAGAAGGGTTTGGATTCATTGGTGACTGGGGACCCACCTGGAGGGATGGAGGTTTATTCAAGCCTGACGGACTGCATCCATCCTGGAGGGAATCAAACACTCAATGATAAGTTAAATGCTACATTGACAAGCATTTAAACTAGCAAAGGAGGTGGCAGGCCAGCAGGAGGGTACCTACTTGCCCACCCCCCACAGCTAGCAGTGGAACCAGTGAACCAGAGGAGTGGCTATCTCTGCAAAGCGGTGTGCAAAAGATGGAGATTAGTGCCCAAGAGGTGGATAGGCAGAAAAGGGACAAAATTCAGCAGAAGGGCAGACAGCAAGGAGAACCAGGGATAAAGGACAACCAAGGAAGGGGCTGGAGTAGAACAGTGAAACAGTCTGTGGAGGTCAAATCATGGAAAGCTATGTGTGCAAATGCCAGGAGCCTTAGCAACAAGATGGAAGATCTGGAGGCTGTCATGGTGCAGTCAGACCTGGACATTGTGGCCATCACTGAAACCTGGTGTAATGATAACCACAACTGGGAGATGGCCATACCTGGCTACAACATATTCAGAAGAGACAGAGCATGCAGGAAGGGAGGAGGTGGCACTGTATGTGAAAATGACATAAGGGCCACAGAGATCCAGGAGGAATAAAATGGGGAGAGATACTGTGGGTTAAGCTGGAAAGGAAAATGGGAACAGCCATCCGCACAGGTGTGGTCTATAGACCACCAGCCCAGGAGGAAGAAACAGATAGGAGTTGATGCTAGCCATCCAAAGGATGGCAGACAAGGGTGAGGTAGTACTGGTTGGAGACTTCAGTATTCCAGACGTGGACTGGAGCATCCCAGCAGCAGCATCAACTAGGAGCAGATTTATCTTGGATTCCCTTCGGGGTGCCTTCCTCAAGCAACTGGTCATGGAACCAACTCAGCAGAAGGCAATACTGGACCTTTTGCTCACAAACAGGGACAGTGTGATGGGGGTAACAGTGGGGGAGCACCTGGGGAACAGTGACCACCAGTCATTGTGGTTTGAAATCACAGAAAGAGCAGAACCAAACCACACAAAAACACGTATCCTGGATTTAAGGGAGGCAGACTTTGGGAAAGTGGGAGATATGAAAGAGGCATTAAGGGAATGGGACAGGAATCAGGGGTTGAGGAACAGTGGGCAGTATTTAAAATGGGATTACAAGAACAACAGAATTATGCATTAAACAGGTTAGCAAAAGGAAAAGGAAGAGGAGACCATTATGGTTTCCAAAGAGGTAGCAAAAGAAAGTGAAAGCCAAAAGATTGCATTCAGGCAATACAAAAGACACAGGCAGAAGGGATAGGGAGAAGTACCAGGAGAAGCAAAGGAGGCAGGGAGGTCAGTAAGGAAGCCAAAGCTCAGACAGAAGAACACATTGCAAAATCAGTGGGTAGAGGGACAAAACCTTTTACAGGTACATAAGTGAAAAAGAAAGACAAAGGGAGGGATAGTGAGACTGAAGGGGAGGATGGGGTTGCGTGGAGGATGACAACAGCAAAGCCGACATATTGAACAGGTATTTCTGCTCAGTCTTTACTGAGGAAGAGGAGGTAATGGGTCTGAAGGGTACAGGGGTGAGAATGGTGCAGAAATGGACACAAGTCCCTTTACACGAGAAAGGGTCCTGAAGGAACTGGAAGTAATAAGAGTTGATAAAGCAATGGGGCCAGATGGGATGCACCCAGGGTCCTTAAAGAACTAAGAGGGTGGTGGCTGAACCTCTGGCTATCCTGTTTAGCTCGATCACTGGAAACAGGGAGGTACCCAAAGACTAGAGGACAGCAGATGTAGTCCCCTTATACAAAAGTGGGAACAAAGAGGAAGCAGGGAACTACAGACCAGTCAGCCTCACCTCGGTAGTGGGAAGATCATGGAAGCACTACTGAAGGAGATTGGTGGAACATCTGGTTGTCAATGGACTACAGGACCCAAGGCAGCATGGTTTCACCGGGGAGGTCATGTCAGACCAACCTCTTTGAATTTTTGACTGGGTGACTAGGGAGGTGGATCATGGGAGGGCAGTGGACGTGGCCTATCTGGACTTCAGCAAGGCCTTTGACACTGTGCCACATAGAGACTATTACACAACTGGGAATATGGGTGTGGGCAGGACAGTAGTGTGGTGGGTAGGTAACTGGCTGGGTGGCAGGACACAGAGGGTGGTGGTAAATGGCTGTCACTCCACAGAGGGAAGAGTGACAGTGGGGTACCACAGGGATCAGTGCTGGGACCAGTCCTATTCAACATCTTCATCAGTGACATTGCACAGGACCTAGAAGGCAGAATTTCACTGTTCGCTGATGACACAAAGCTCTGTAACAGAGTAGACACACCAGAGGGTGTAGACAGAATGAGAAGGGACCTGCAGAAACTTGAAGAATGGTCAGAGGTTTGGCAGTTGAAATTCAATGCAAAGAAGTGCAAGATAATGCATATGGGGCACAAAAACCCTGGCACAATATATCAGTTGGGGGGTGAGGATATAGCATGCACCAAGCAGGAAAGGGATCTTGGGGTTATCATCTCTGATGACCTCAAGGTAGGAAACAGTGTGATAAGGCAGCAGGTAAAGCAAATAGGATGCTGGGATGTATAGGCAGGGCATCACCAGCAGGAAAGGAGGTCATAATTCCGCTATACAAGACACTAGTGAGGCCCCACCTGGAGTACAGTGTACAGTTCTGGAGACCATACCTACGTAAGGACATAGACAGGGTGAGAAGGTTCAGAGGAGGGCAACAAAGATGGTGCATGGATTGCATCACAAGTCCTATGAAGACAGGTTGAAGGAACTGAACGTGTACTCCCTGGAGGAGAGGAGGGAGGGGGATATGATAGAGACATACAGGTATCTCTAGGGAGGAACAGGGTGCAGGAATACACTATTTTTAAGCGAAAAGATGTTCCAGGACTGAGGGCATGGGATGAAGTTGGAGGAGGGCGATTCAGAGGAAACATGAGGAAGAATTTCTTCACAGAACGGGTGGTGGACAAGTGGAACACCCTGCCAGAGGAAGTGGTGGGGGCTAAAACAATCACGGGATTTAAGAATGCATGGGATAGACATAAAGGAATTCTGGAGTTCAGAGGTAAAGGGCAACAGACTTCTAGGAAAACATAAACTGAACTTACAAGCTCAAATGGGCAGACTGGGTGGGCCATAGGCCCTTATCTGCCGACACTGTCTATGTATCTATATAGTGCTGGTGGTCTGTATACCACTCTGACCTTTACTCTCTTACCCCCCCTGCGTCAGCAAGTTGACCCAAATAGTCTTCACATTCCCATCTGCCTCCTCTACCCCTCCAATACCCATGCCATTTCTGACTAACAGTGCTACACCACCCCCTTTCCCTCCCCCTATCTTTTCTGAACATAGTGTAGCCCTCCAGATTTAGGTCCCACTCGTGCCCTTGAGTGGCCCAGGTCTCAGTGACTGCTGCAACATCTACCTCCCCTTCAACTAGCATCGCCTGGAGTTCAGGCATTTTATTTCCTAAGCTCATGGCATTTATCAGGACCACTCTCCACCCCTTTTCCCTCCTCTCCTTTCTCCCCCTTGAGCTCCCATTTCTCAGCTCCTGCACCCCACCTGGTGACCCATTTTCAGCTCTCCCTTGCCACCTAGAGGAGTGGAGACCCTGTCCCTCAATTATTGTACCTGCTGGCACTGCCCCTTTTTTGATCCTTCCCCCTTCACAAGTTTAAACCCCACCTTTCGCTGATGAACCCGGCTAGTTTGAGCATAAGGATTTCCTTCCCCTCCAAATTAAGGTGGAGCCTGTCCCTAGTATACAGCCCCTTATCTTTCCAGGTCTCCCCCCAGTCCCACACCAGGCTGTACCCCAATTCCCCGCACCACTCCCTAAGCCACTGATTCATCTCCCTAATCTTCATCTTGTTTTCCTCACTAGCCCTTGGCACCAGCAGGATTTCCGAAAGGGAGATCTTACAGCCTATGGAAAGGCATACCCTGGCCAACTCCCAGAACCTTGCCTGAATTTCTAGTTCACTATTACCATTTATGTTGTTTGTCCCTAAGTGCACTAGAATGTCTGGGGTCCCCCTGCATTCCCTTGCTAGTGAACACAACTCATGCTTGGCCTTGTGCACCATCAGGCCTGGATGGCATTTGGTTCTGATCAGACAGGTTTTACCCTCCTCCTGCCCCTCCCACTGGATGCCTCTGATGATGGAGTCCCCCAATAGCAGTACTTTAACCTCTCCCTTGCTTCCCTGTTCACCCCTTGGGTTCCCCTTCCTTCCATGCCACTCCTCATCCCTTCGTCCAGATTTTCCCCTCAACCAGCTCCTCACATCTCCCACAATCTGGGTGTTGAAGGTAGCCTCTTCACTATTGTCCCTGGTCACCTCCTCTACCCATATCCTGACCTTCTTTATTCCCCCCACCCGCGTATATTTGTCTGTATCTCTTTCCCCACTCCTTACTAATCCATCCGTCCTGTCCGTTTGCCTACTTGGCTTTCTGCTCACTATCATCCCATTTATGTCCTGTGCCTTCCTGCTTGTCGTGCTCCCCTGTTCCATACCATCAGCCTCCTCCTTGTTCCTCTGATCCTCCTTTTTCTTCTCCCCCCACCCATCTTCCCTCATCCTGTCTGGAACCCGCTGTATTGCGCCCTTGCCTCTTGCCCCCCTTCACCCTTTCTATCCGTCCCTGCCCCAGGTTCACCAGCAGCAGCATCATCATCATCATCTTCCTTTCCCACATATCCCTCTTCTACCAATGGGTGTAGAGGGTTAAAACAATTTTCGAGCCTTAGCCCAATTCCCAGTGCCCCCCCATCCCTACTGCCCCTCTCGGTTTCCTTGGACACCCCCAGACTCTTACCTACTGCTGTGGAAATTTCCACCTTTTGGGCCCCATCAGCCAGGGTCCCGTAGAGCTCCCTGTGTACCCCTTCCCTCCTCTCCTAGTGTGAGCACCTCTTCACTCCTCCCCCAGCTTGGGAGGCCCCAGCACCTAGTGTTTCCATGTAGGTGATCGCTTGCCTCCTACCTCTCCAGTCCTCCCCCCCAGCACCCCAGCTGCCTTTGGATACCCTCTACCTCCTCCTTAAGCTGTGCCAGCTGGTAGCACACTGGGCATCCTTTTCCCTCCTATCCTTTCTCCCCCTTGAGCTCCCGTTTTTCAGCTCCTGCATCCCACTTGGTGACACATTTCCAGCTCTCCCTTGCCACCTAGAGGAGTGGAGACCCTGTCCCTCAATTATTGTACCTGCTGGCACTGCCCCTTTTTTGATCCCTCCCCCCTTCACAAGTCTAAACCCCAACTTTCGCTGATGAACCCGGCTAGTTTGAGCTTAAGGATTTCCTTCCCCTCCAAATTAAGGTGGAACCTGTCCCTAGCTTACAGCCCCTTATCTTCCCAGGTCTCCCCCCCAGTCCCCCACCAGGCCGTACCCCAATTCTCCACACCACTCCCTAAGCCACTGATTCATCTCCCTAATCTTCATCTTGTTTTCCTCACTAGCCCTTGGCACCAGCAGGATTTCCGAAAAGGATATCTTACAGCCTATGGAAAGGCATACCCTGGCCACTCCCGGAACCATGCCTGAATTTCTAGTTCACTATTACCATTTATGTTGTTTGTCTCCAAGTGCACTAGAATGTCTGGGGTCTCCCTGCATTCCCTTGCTAGTGAACACAACTCATGCTTGGCCTTGTGCACCATCAGGCCTGGGTGGCATTTGGTTCTGATCAAACAGGTTTTACCCTCCTCCTGCCCTTCCCACTGGATGCCTCTGATGATGGAGTCCCCCAATAGAAGTATTCTAACCTCCCACTTGCCTCCCTGTTCAACCCTCAGGTTCCCCTTCCTTCCATGCCCCTCTTCATCCCTTTGTCTGGATTTTCCCCTCAACCAGCTCCTCGCACCTCCCACAGTCTGGGTGTTGAAGGTAGCCCCTTCACTATTGTCCCTGGTCACCTCCTCTACCCGTTTCCTGGCCTTCTTTATTCCCCCCACCCGAGTATCTTTGTCTGTATCTCTTTCCCCACTCCTTACTAATCCATCTGTTCTATCCGTTTGCCTACTTGGCTTTCTGCTCACTATCATCCCATTTACAACCTGTGCCTTCCTGCCTGTCGTGCTCCCTTGTTCCATACCATCAGCCTCCTTCTTGTTCCCGTGATTCTCCTTTTTCTTTCCCCCCCACCCCTCTTCCCCCATCCTGTCTGGAACCCGCTCTATTGCCCTTGCCTCTGCCCCCCTTCACCCTTTCTATCCGTCCTTGCCCCAGCTTCACCAGCAGCAGCAGCATCATCATCATCTTCCTTCCCCACATATCCCTCTTCTACCAATGGGTGTAGAGGGTTAAAAGAATTTTCGAGCCTTAGCCCATCCCCCAGTGCCCCCCCCGTCCCTACTGCCCCTCTCGGTTTCTTTTGGACACCCCCAGACTCTTACCTACTGCTGTGGAAATTTCCACCTTTTGGGCCCCACCTGCCAGGGTCCCGTAGAGCCCCCTGTGTACCCCCCTTCCCTCCTCTCCTAGTGTGAGCACCTCTCTTCACTCCTCCCCCAGCTTGGGAGGCCCCAGCACCTAGTGCATCCATGTAGGTGCCTCCTACCTCTCCAATCCTCCCCCCAGCTGCCTTCGGATCCCCTCTACTTCCTCCTTAAGCTGTGCCAGCTGGTAGCACACTGGGCGTCCCCCAAACTTCCAAGCCCAGTCCAGTATCGTGGCCGCACCACACCCTGTGCACCCAACCACCATCCCAAAGATACCTGCTCTAGTGATATGTGGTCCCTTCCCCATCATCACAGCGTCTTTTCTAGGCCAAATAACCAACTAATCCTAGCCCAGCCTGTAACAAAAAGTTTACCTGATATATTCCAGTTGAAGACCCTCCACAATATCTAACTATCACACTACTCGGCAATTCATTATGGATGCTCACTCCTATTTGAGACCTACCTATGCTTTTTCTCCTGCCCTGTGGCTGCATTACTGGATAGAACTACATGAGCTTCACCTGAAGCCTCTTCCTCCAATTGCAGGGCAGGTGTTCCCCTATAAATGAGCTGTGCTCTGGGGAGGAGGGAGGGGAGGGTGGGATTAGGCCCACACCCGACTCTCAGAGTGTATCAGCCCTGAGTCTGCCCCTCACTGCACCTCCAAGCACAGCAACCTCTTCCGGAGGAAGGTCCCACACAAACACTGTATAAAACAAGTCAGCACTCCTGTCCGAAAGTCCACAGACTGATAAGAATTTAAAACTTATCCAGCAACTAAAATCTTTTCCCCATCTGCTCAGCAAAAGCAGGTTCACGCAACCTCTGCCAGACCCCAACTGTTTCTGCAGTACTGCTATGTGAGAAACCCTGGTATTTAAGCTCCACTTAGCTGTAAATTGATCATGGCTGAGAAAGACAGAAACTTCCAGAAAGCTGCTCACAATACCTGTAGAAAAGATAAATGAATATCCAACTTCCACTATGGATCCCCCACACCAAACAACACTGATTAAACAAGTCAGCACTTCTGCTCGAAAGTCCACAGACTGATAAGAATTTAAAACTTATCCAGCAACTAAAATCCTTTCCCCATCTGCTCAGCAAAAGCAGGTTCACACAACCTCTGCCAGACCCCAACCTTCCATGCTGCCAATCCCCCCCCCCGAAAATCATGTCGCCCTAAGCTGTTCACACCGCACATACAGTGCTTTTGACCACCCAATCCCACCCCCCTATCTCTAATCTGTTACAGAGCAGTGGCTACACTGCCCGATGGCTACAACATTGTAATTTTAGTCTTTTCTTCTAGTTCTGTGCATGCTGCACTGCACTACACTGGGGCTAGGCTAGTCTAGCTGATGGGAGGGTGTTGCGGGGGAGGCTTTCCCTTGCATCGGATGGTGGTGGCTATTCCACTACAAGGTGGGGCAGTGTCTGCCGCCAGGGTGGTTTGACTCAGGAGCCTGCCATCAGTGCTGAGTGGACTCGGGGGGGCATCCCCCTATGTGGGGAGGAGTGGTTGCAGGTGGGACAACCCAGAGGTATATGTGTTACTCGAGGATGGCATCTATTCCCTAGAGGTGCCTGTATATGTCCGCATGAGCCACTCTGTACCACTGCTAGACATGCACCAGCCACCCTCAATCAGAGCAGTCTCGGGGTCTGGACCCCCCTCCAGTCAGCCTCTCCCACCACCCAAGCAGCCCCCATCCCAGCACACAAAGCTGAGCAGCAGTTGTCTGCTGTGGATCTTCCACTTCCCGGGCTTCTTGCAATTAGAGGAGGGGTGGCAGCTGCCGGGAGTAGCTTGTCTCAGAGAGGGGTTCCTGCTCTGGGGTGGAGATAGGATACAGAACATAGTGCCACCAAGTAGCAGCGTCCAGAGCCCGACTGAAAAAAAGGCTTGCAGTCATGATAGGGTAGTTGGGGACCCCCTTAGGGCCAATATAGTTCACCCATGGGAGACAGATGTGTGTATGAGCCCCACAGTGTAGTGAGAGGTGTCACTGGGGAAAAACATGTTTACTTTAGGCATTCTGCCCACACAAGTTGCCAGTATATCTCAGCAGTCACCACCAGCAACCACTGTGCCCCGTAAATAACCCTAGATACAGCACAAAACACACCAGTACAGTCAGTTGCTGCAGTTATCAGTATGGCCAGGAGCTCCACCAGAAATCCATTGCAGAATAACTGCCCTCCCCTGCAACCAGTTTCCCTCCACAGCCCAAGACATGGCTGATTTCAAACATGTTTAGTATCTCCAAAATGTTATGTCCCCCCTTTAAAACCACAATTGATTCATAACAGGAGTCTGGTCCACAGAAAAATACACAGACTGCGCATGTTATTTCAGATGATTGACAAACCAAACTTAAATTAAGCGCGCCCCTCACAGAATCCAGGGACCTTTGAATTTGGCCATATCAATATCTAGTTTTTGATAAAAGCTCATCTCATCAACATTGGACCAATATACTGAGCCCACAGAACACGATCTTCCCCCAGTCAGGGTAATCTGGGCCTGGATATAACACCCTACCAAGTACCTCACCACATTTGTCATTGAGCCCTGAATCCTTGCCAGGAGCCAGATAGTCACTCCACTAGCCTTGGAACTATGACACAAGGCTGCCCAACTTGGGCAGGTAGTGCTAGCCATGGATGGAAACAAGCTGGCAATCAGACACCAGGGGCTAGATATTCAACTATATGCAAAAGCAGCCACCAAACCCACAGGTTGTCATATTTAATCAGATAACGCACTGGTGTTGTCTGACTGAATATCGTCCTGTGTCAGCACTGTACTAAATCACGTAGCGATGCCCCGACATGGACCTGGGCTGTATGCAGCCCATAAAGAACTGTATCCCCAGCCCAGGCAGTGCCAGGAACCACCGTGCAATATTCAGCTGCATCCAGTAGATTAGAGGGTGGGGAGTGCCAGCAGACATCAGGGACATGGTGTTTGAAACAGGAACGGGCAATCGGAGGTAGATGGGTGCTACTAGACACCAGGGAGAAGATGTTAACTGCTGGGGTGGGTGATCAGAGGGCGGCGGATGCCACTGGACACCAGGGACTACACTCCACCTCACGGGATAGATGATCAGCAGAAGTGGGGTGCCACTGGACACCAGGGCTTCCCATACATGTCACGGGATGTGTGTTCGTGGGGTGCCACTGGACACCAGCGAGGATGTGACGCGGACTGGAATGGGTGAATGGGGGGGTGGTAACAGATACCAAGACATTCATTGTTTCATCGGGATGTGGTTCAGGGGGACAGCTGCAGTACTGGCCGACCACCTTCCCTGCACCTAGACCACCTGACCACCCCCCGGACCAGCCTTCAACCCTCATCTGAACACCCCCCCCCTAAAGCTAGACCACCTTTCCAGCCCTCAGGCCATCCTCATCTCCCCAGCAGACCACCTTCTTTGGCCACTGGACTAGCCTTCCAGCACTCAAACCAGCATCTCCTCCCCATTCAACCATCCTCCCTGCACCTGGACCACCCCTCCAGTCCCCAGTCCAACCTCTCTTCACCAGCAGAACAACCTTTCTGCTCCTCAACCAGTCCTTGCTAGACAACTTCCCTGCCTGGGGCGGGACAACCCTCACATCTCCTGGATCAGCCTTCCATCTCCCATCTACCACACTCCCTGCAACTGGACCATCCTTCAAACACCTGGACCAGCCTCTCCTCTCCAGCCAACTACCATCCCTTCACATGAATTAGCTCCTCTCACCCTAGCCACCCACCATGTATGCAGCTGGACCACCCTTCCAGTCCCCAGACCTCCCCAGCTAACCACCGTCACTGCACCTGGAACACCCACCCTCCCCCACCTGGACCATCCTTCAATTCTTGTACAGCCACCCTCCCTGCACCTAGACCACCCATCCCTCGTACCATCCTCCCAGATGACTACCCTCCCTGCAGCTGGACCACATTTCCAGCCACCAGGCCAGACTTGTCTCCCCAGCGCATCACCATCCGTAACCAACCTTCCAGCTCCTGGACCAGCCTCTCTTCCCCAGCTAAATACCCTTTCTTCTCCTCAACCAGTCCTCACCAGCCAACCCTGCCTGGAGGTGGACAGCCATTCCATCACCAGGCTGGCCTTTCCTCCCCCGCCAACCACATTCCGTGCAACTGGACCAGCCTTTCATCCTTTCCATCCTCCCTCTGATTTCATGTCTACAGGCTCATTGTAACTCCTTCATATCCAAATACTGCTTAAGTTCCCTTCACTCTTATCTCTCCCATCTCCACTCCTAGTCCCCCCTCCATGCTTCCTGTACCCTCTGTTCAAAGGACCATCACAGTTTAGCCACACCTCACCCCCACTCTCCTGTGCTGGGCAACATGCCATGTTCTATCGACTTCCCTCACTCTGGAGTCAACTCCCCTACTCTTAAAGCCTCTCCGGCTCCTCCAGACCTGTTCTGCTCCAGACACCAGTTGAAAATTCAACCCACCCCACTTGTTCCTGTTAACCTTTCTCCTGAGACCTCCCCAGCCAAGCATTACACATCCTAGTAAGACACCTGCTGCCCTGGCCCCACCGTACACACCTCCTTCACTAGACACCCCTCCCTCCCTCCCAGTCCAAATGGACATCTCCCTCCCCGGCCTGCCAGATACCTTCCTCCCTCCTCCACATTCCCCTGGATGCCCATTCCTCTCAGACACCCCCCTCACAGGCCACCAGACATCTTACTTCCTGACCCCTAGACACCCCCTCCTCCTGGGGCCCCTGACATTCAGTTCCCACCTTGGTCCCCAATTTCTGGGCCTCTGGACACCTTCTCCCTCAAGGGACCCTGGACACACACCATAAAACAGTGTGTGCCCCCAGTCACTAAACATCGTCCACCACTCGTCACTGAACCCTATCTACTGAGCCCTCCCTGCCCAAGCCCTGGACTCATACTCCTGTGGCCCACGCAGCCTTGGAAGCATGCTTCTTGACCCCCCCCCCCCAGACGGCAGGCTCCATAGCATCTCCTTCCCCCAATACATGTGGCTTAATACTGAGCCCACTCGGCCTTGGTTGTTGGTACCTGCAGTTCCCCCACTCCCACCCAGCCAGCCTTAGCATCTGGCTTGTCTCCCCCCCCCTTCGTCACAGGCTCCCAGGCCCATCCCCTAGCCCATGCTAGGACTCCGGTTACCTTCCCTGCAGCTGGACCAGCCTCCTTACCACCCTTCCTGTAGCTGATCCACCACCCTAGACCAGTCTCCACCCCCCCCCCAAACAATCCCTGCAGCTGGACCAGCCCTGAAGTTCAGCACATCCCCGTAGCCAACTACTCCCTTTGTAGCTGGATCCTGCCAAAGAACAGTCTGGCTGTATCCCATCCCCATCCCATAGCAGAAACCCTCCCCAAAAACAGAACACCCCCTGCAACTGCCTCCAACACTTCCTCCCTTTTGGAAGAGAGCCGAGGAGTGGAAGATTGAATACAGAGAATTGCTGCTATGGTGCTGCCAAGGGTCACGCAGCACAAAGTCAGCACACCTTCTCTCACGACATCTCTCTTTCTGCAACTCATGGACTCATGCTCCCTTGGCAGTCACAGACATGGCAGTTTTTGTTTTTAATTTAATTTAAAAACATGAGGGAAACTGTCAAATTTAAGACCTAGAAGCAGCCCACTGTCACCCACATTCTGTGCAGCACATTTAGTCTCCACAACATTTTAAAATTATTAATAAAACTGCAATGTTCATGGACACCAACCACAGCTAGTGAGTGGTGTATGGGGGGGATATGGCAGGAGAGCTTTTCTTGTCTGCCAGAAGTAATACTGTGGGACCCTGGGCAGCACTTCTGTGCTGTGGAGCTTCCACTCATTGGCTGTCTCCCAATGAGGCAGGGGATGACAGGCAACTGCAGAGGATGGCTGGTCTGGGGGGGGGGGGGCATTTAGTTAGCCACTGGGGAGGATACTGTAAAACAGAACAATTCAGGTTTCCAGAAGAAGTAGTCCCAGAAGTAATGAAATCGACAGGCACAGAAAGGGAAATCGCTATGGAGTTACACTGGAAAATCAGATGTCCAATGTATCTTGGAGCACTATGATGTCAGTATGCCTTAGCCTCACAGTTCCACCAGCAGCTAAGCCCAGTATATACCCCATGGCTGCTGCTGGAACCCCAGTACAGCCAGTTGCTGTAGTTGGCATCCTACGTGGTACCCCCGGCAAATACCCTGCAGAACACATTACCTCCCCTGCAACCAGTTCTCCTGCACAGCCCATACTGGGCTGATTTCATTTTCAAGTATCGTTTATTAGCTCCAGCCTGTACATCAGATCACTAAAACCACTGTCCGGGAATAAAACTGAGTCCGGTCCAGAGAGAAAAAATGCCAAAAATAAGCATGTTTTTGTTTTGTAGCATTTAAAATTAAACTAAATGCACCGCCAAACACATGTGGCTCAATGAACCACCTGACCCTCTGACCGGAGGCACTAAGCTGAGCCGTTTCAAACAAGCATTTGTCAATGCGGAACGTTCACTTGCAGGTATGTGCATTGGTGTCCGGCATTTGTGCAGGCCCCCCACCCCACCCCAGTTGTATCCAAGTCCCTTCAGGATCCATATCCCAACAGAGTACCTCTCTGCAACTCCTCTTGCATCTGAGTAACATTTCATCCTCATACTTCTTAAGTGTCTGTCATAGGAACCCTAACACCCTGGTTGTGTTCAAGGCTACGAGCCTATGTGGAAACTATGCAACCCGCACTTGTAACACAGTCATTCAGTGAAATTATTTCACCAGAGTTTCAACATAGGCATTTTGTCACCTCTGGTCATGAACAGTGCCACTATGATTTTCTTATTGTGTACCGAACACTGATTTCCCACAGCGACCATCCTATTCTGTGCCGGAAGTGTGAAAACAGATTTCGGTCAGGATGCGAAAAATGGCAGCTGTACTGTTCATAAGGAGGTGTGGGAAAATTCAAATGTTGAAAATCTGGAGTGAAAATATTACAAATTCTCAAAGTTACAAGTGCGTGTGTACACTGCGCAACGCACACTTGTTAAACAGTAATTTTTTTTTAATTTTTGCACCACATTGTCAACATAGGCATTTTAGGATGTCTGCTCATGAACAGTGTCACTGTGATTTTCTTACTCTGTACCGAACATGATTTCCCACAGCGACCGCGCTATTCTACGTTGGAAGTGCGAAAACACATTTCAGCCAGGATGTGAAAAATGACAGTTGTACTGCTCATAAGGAGATGTGGAAAAATGGCAGTGTTGAAAATCTGGAGTGAAAATATTACAAATTCACGAACTTATGAGTGTGTGTACTAACTGAGCAACTCACGCTCGTAACACAGCCACTTTATGGACTTTTGTCACCAAATTTTCAACATAGGTATTTTAGGACCTCTGCTCACGAACAGTGTCACTGTGATTGTCTCACTCTGTAGCGAACACTGATTTCCAACAGCGACCATGCTATTTTGCGCCGGAAGCGCGAAAACACATTTTGGCCAGGATGTGAAACATGACAGCTGCACAGTTCATAAGGAGGTGTGGAAATATGCCTGTGTTGAAAATCTGGAGTGAAAATATTACAAATTCACGAATGTACGAGTGCGCGTGGAAACAGCGCAACGCATGCTCGTAACACAGTCATTTCTTGGAATTTTTTCACCAAATTTGCAACGTAGGCTTTTTGAGAGCCCACCTCATGAACACCGACACTGTCATTTCGTTAATTGGTCCCGAAAGATGATTCCGCGCAGTGACCGCAAAATCACCTTTCGGGACCGAATAATGCCATAACAGTGAGTTCATGAAAAGGGGTGTCAAGAACCCCATGTTGAAAATTTGGTGTCAGAAGTCAAAAAAAATGGCCGAGATATCCACCTAAGTTGGAAAAATCCTATTTATGCCATTATATAGTTTACCGGCATTTCTTGAGTTTGCAGTCAGCTTTGAAGAGTGCAGATGTGTTCCCGGTCCATCGAAGATCATCACACCGGGCTGCAAGGGTAAGTATAGGGTAAGGGGGGTGTTGGGAGGTGGGTGCGCAGAGGGTGGGCGCGAGTTGGCGGGGGGCAGGGACTCACTGTGGGACCGTGTTCTTCTTTCACAGGATTTAAAAAAAAAAAGATGCTTTTGGTATGCTAGGGTGGGCTCCCAGCGTGCCACCTACCTGTTTGTTGGGGGTGGGGGACTGGAGCCAGCGGGGATTGGGCACCCCCACCGGCCATACAGTGTGCATGGGTGGGAGGCATGAGCACGCTGGGGTGGGCTCCCAGCGTGCCAACTGGGTGTTTGTTGGGGCAGGCTATAGCCGACAGGGGATTGGGCACCCCCATCTGCCACACTATGTGCTGGGGGGGTGCATGAACCAAGGGGAGCTGGGCACCCCCTCGGCACACAACGTCATGGCAGGGAGAACACTAACGAGGGAGGGGGAAGGGGAGAACATTAGCAGAGGGAGGAAGCAGGAGGGTTTTTTAATGCCGAGCTGTGCATGACAGCAGTTCGGCTGATCAGTATGCAAACTGCATATACACTACCACCGCTGATTGCAGTGGACCTTTTCTTAGAAGTGAAGACCAACACAGCCAAACTGCTGTCATGCACAGCTCAGCATGTATTGGTCCGGTAGGGTCACGCCTGCTACACTGAGCACTGGATTCGGGAGGAGGGTCACACACCTCCAAAAGTCATACTGTTGCAAGACGTTCCTTGCGCATGCGCGGATTCGAACGTAAAAAGGGCTACAGTCCCACCTAAAGCGTGCCTCAACCTGCAACTGCTCCAACTAAATGCTCTACAGATCCCCTTTTTTCCCAGGTATTTCTCTGCCACCCCTCCTTTGTTCACCCAAACCCCTCCTAATCGTGCCCCCTCCCCTGCTCCGCCTAACTCCTCCTCCTTTCCCCTACCCACTACCCAACTATTATGACAACACCTTTTGGGTTGCTTACACCTCCCTCTTCCCATCTCTCAATTTATCAGCTCGTTGAAAAGCTGACATGTTATTTCCTACTGTGACTATCCCTACCCTGCTGCCAATGAACAAATGCACTTTGTTTTTGCCTACACCTATACTAACATAGAAATCATGGTTAAGCTGTACCAGTAACCATCAAGTCTTGAACCTCGTGTGACATTGTATTTGTTCTCATGATGCTTACCCTGTAATCTGTATTGTATTGTATTGTTTTGTCCTTGACTTGGAACCTTTGAAAATGAGTCTGTGACTCAAAGGTATTAATCCTAATCTAAAATAAATAAATGTCAATGAGCTGGGTTCCTGGGGTTGACATCCACAATGTCTGGCAGCACTTTATGTGCTTCACTCAAGGTGCCATTCTTAGTTTTTTTCTTTTAGTTCTATGCTACCAGAGCTGCCGATTGCCAGTATGTAAAATGCACCTCCATCTTGTGGATGTCAAATTGTGGAATCCACTCATTGACATCCACAGGATTTTAGCGGAAAGCTTAATTTAAATTTAATTTCTAATGTTACAAAGCCATAACAGCGTTTTTTGTGAGTTTTCTTTTGAAGAGCAGACTACATGCAAAGACTAATGCTGAAATCATGCACTGTCATTACGTTATCGTGGCCGCATATATATTTGAAAGGCAGCAGCAACTATGCTCATTTATTTATTTATTTATTGATTGATTGCGGTATAGGAATTACAACCCTTTGAGTCAGGGACTCTTTTTCAAAGGCTTCAAGTCAGTACAGGGTGTGGCAGACAAGTGTTACAGACATCATGAACAATGACAGTAAATTATACGCAAAGACAAAATTATACAATAGGGAGTTATCTAATAAAGATGCATTACAATAAGCATTGTAAATTGACATGGGAGTAACCAAAATTGTAGAAACAAGTCTAGAAGAAAAAAATAAATATTGGAGACAGGAGCAACAGAGCTATGGAGAAGAAAGTGAGAAACAGGCCCAGGAGGTGAACCAAAGGAGAGCTGGAAAAATAGTGGAGACCAGAAAGCCGCCCAATGGGCGTTGTCGTGTGGCCAAGATGCAGGAGAGGAAATAGTTGGAGAGTTACGACAGTGTTACGGCAGTCACAGTTTGATGAAACCAGGATGTGGTCCCGCAGTTCTTTTTTGAAAGGGCCCAACCTGGGTATGGATAGGAGGGAACCAGGGATGGAGTTCATCCACAAAGGGGCCCTATATATGAAGGACCTTTGACTGGAGGTGGTTCTATAGAAGGGGACTTGGAAAGCAATTTTGTCAGTGTGTCTGGTCATCCACCTGTGCTGCCCTAGAGAGAGGAGAAGGTTACATCCAGGGGGTAAGTGGCCCATAGAGATTTTTTTTGCTAGTAGGCAAGTCTGATAGTAGAGACGCCCTTGGAAATTTAGCCAGGCCGAGCATTGATAGAGATTGCAGGTATGTGTCAACCTGTTGCGGCCAGGCGGCAGGCTTTGTTTAAGGCAAGTTTAATTTTACTCAGGGCAGAGTTTGAATCAGACCCATAGATGACTATACCATAGTCTACCAGGGATTTACTAGAGCTGGAGATAGCCAGTCTAAGAGCAGCAGGGGGGAGGCAGGACCTAATTCTGTAGAGGAGGCCAATTCTGGCATTAACTGCGGAGCAGGTAGCAGTAATGTGTTCATGGAAGGAGAGGGCAGGATCGAGGGTGATACCAGGGTATTTAAAATGGGGAACGGATTCCGGGGGGTGCCATGAGAATTGAGGATGGAGAAGGCGGAGGACTTGTACTTATTTTGGTGGTGGGAAAATAGCATTACCTTTTGTCTTTTTATAATTGAGAATAAGTTTATGGGGTGAAAACCAGGATTCAACCTCCTTGAAGGAGCGCTGCAGGCCCTGTTGAAGCAGGGTGGCGACTGAAAATCACTGCATCGTCTGCATAGAGGAGGAGGAGACGTCTGGTGCAGGCCGAGGGGAGAGAGAGTTCAGGTACAGGGTAAATAGGAGTGGACCAAGAATGGAGCCCTGGGGTACCCCAGAGTGAACCTGTAGACTAGTGGATAGGGTGCCATTTATCTTCACTTGCTGGGATCTTCCTTGCAGGTAGTGGGTGAACCAGGTGGTGGCCTCCTGGGACAGGCCAGTGGAAAGAAGAGAGTCGTATAATAGGGAATGATTGACTGTATCAAAGGTCTTGGTGAGGTCTATGTACACAGACCCCAATCAAGGCCCCTTGGTCGGTGGCGTCGTGGATGAATGAGGTGTACTCCAGGAGGGCAGTGGTGGTGCTGTGACACTTCCTGAAACTGTGCTGTTGCTGACAAAGGAGGTTGTATGATTCCAGAAATTCAGTGAGTTGGTCATTGCATTCATATAGCAATGGCTTTGACAACCACAGCAATTTCTAAGGGCTTCTTATAATTACTTTTTTTTTTTTACATCATATTATATTTATGTTATGTTTACTGTGTAGTCTGGACTCTGTGGCACAGAATGATGCTGCCAGTCTGCACCATCATATATATATATATATATATATATATATATATATATATATATATATATATTGTAGTATGTGTGTGTGTGTGTGTGTGTATATATATATATATATATGTATATTACTGAACAGAACTGCAGCTACTGTTTTTAATGGATTAACTATATCTACCATGGAAATGAACGCAGATATAAACATTCCTGGAGTCAATCGAAGGTTTACCTTTAATTTGCTATTTAATATTATATTACACTAAAAGTCAATTGAGCAGTGCTCTGGCTAAGAAGATATGTTTCAGAAAATTAAAGTTTTGTGAACTTGGCCATGTGATGTTACTCATGCATGCAAAAGCTGCTCAAAATCTAGCATGGGGATCCAGATCCGTCCAGACCCACCCTGGTCCATTTAATCAATGGATGTCCTGTTGTCCGCACACTCTGATTTGATATAGATATTGTGGCCCAGATATTCAAAAGGGTTGCGCATGGCACAACAGTGTTGCGCCATGCACAACCCACTGATGCTCCCGGTGGCGATATTTAAAGGGAAAATGCGCCTGCACAAATCCCGATCGCCGGGCGCCATCGGTAATAATACCGGAAGCACAGGTGGGGGCGTGCCCATGCATAAACTGCACAGCCCGATATTCAGCTCGGGCCGTGCAGGAGATATGCAAGCACAACCCCTACCTGCGCCTGCATAAAGTTGAAGCCGAAAAAAAAAAGGATCGTCGAGGCCACCCACAGGTGAGCTGCCGCATTGCGGGGCGCAACACAGCAGCTGCCACCTGTCGGTGGCCCCTCAACTGTTCCGCCGCGACTGCAGTGCCCCCCATGCCCCGGTCGCGGGCAGAAGTGTAACCCTCCCGAGTAGCCCGATCGCGGGCATTACTGTAATACCCCGTAGCCCAATCGCGGGCATCAGTAACCCCAAAGTCCAATATCCCTGGTGGTCCAGTGGACCAAGCGGAGCCTGATCGTGGGCATTCCTCCACCCCAAGTCCAAATCCCTGGTGATCTAGTGGACCCCACCCCACCACGCCCACAGACCCACCACTCTGCTCCCCGTCAGCGGCGGGCAGCAGCCACCACCGCCTGCCGCCCCGCGCCCGACAGCTCGGTAGGGCTGCACGCCCGGTGGTTCAGAGCATGAGCCAATGGGCGTGCAACCCCGCCATGCAAGTCAGTCAGATATGTGGACTGGCCCAAATGCGAGATAGGCTACTGCGCCCGGTGGCGCTCGCCGCAAAATAATGGGCTGTCTGCTGCGGCTTATCGATCGGTAAATGCGGGCGGCAAGGCGAGTGGGGTGCTGCCGCCCGCCGGCTGATGGGGAGCAGGGTGGTGGGGCTCCGTGGGCGGGTGAGATGAGGTCACTAGATCACCAGGAGATATTCGACTTTGGGGGTTACTGATGCCCACGTCGGGCTAATTGGGGTGTATTACAGTAATGCCCGCGATCGGGCTACCTTGGGGTGTGTATAGCAATGCCTGCGATCGGGCTACTCGGGACTACTGTCATGCCTGCGATCTGGCTACTCGCGTCCACTGGACCACCGGGATTGAGACATGCATTGTCCCTCACGGGACGTGATGCAGTCCGGGCTGCAGGGGCGCCGGTCCCGACAACTGCCTGCCTGGCAGGGCGCCAGGCACAAATCGTCGGGATGACGCGCACCTACGCATACTAATGGCATGCAAATAGGGCCGTAATCAGATGCAAATGGCCCCTGCGACTTTGCTTAAAATTATGGCCCCATTTGCATGTCACCCTTGAATATCGCAGTGCTTGCGTGGCGCAATGGAACTTGCGCCACCACATCTCAATGCTCCATTCTGACCACTTGTGCTGTTTGCGGTTCACTGCGCATGCGCGATAGAGAGGGTAGCCAGGGCGATATTCAAAGCAGTTGCGCCATAGCACAACTCCATTGAATATCGCCCTGCCAACACCCTCGCAACTATTTTGAGCGGCACAGGGGCTTGTGCCACAAAATGGCGCAGTTTGAATATCTGGGCCTGTGTCTTTATCTCTCATTGACCTTCTGGAAATTGACTTTCTGTCTCTTACACTGATTTCGTATAATTGTGTACTTAACCTTTACCATAGGAATTAGCTGTTATGGGTTGTCATGTATTGTCTTGTCTGTCTGTACCTACTCGACGTGGAGCCTTTGTAAAAGAGCCTCCGGGCTCAAAGGGTTATAATTCTGAAACTGAAATAAATGCTGGATAGTATGTGAGCAAAAATGCCCATTTTCACAAACGTCCAAGTTACACAAAAAGTACGTAGTTACAAAAATACATGAATAAAAAACATATTTAAAGAGATTGCAGGTACAAGTAAAACAGTTACAGTACAAAGTGTGGTAGTTTAGGTAGTTACAAAATACCACGATTGGATTAGGTCACAATACAGTACTTGAAGTAATAACAAACTGCTAACTGTAACACATATTTCCGTTGGTTTGAGGGAGTCATAACAATCTGTTCTGTTGCTAAGTGCTTAAAGTACAGAGTTTGCAGCCTGGGAAGGCATTTGTCAAGTAGAGAGGGTGGGGGTGGGAGGAAATAGGAGAAGGGGATTGAGGCAGCAGATGAGTGAGGTTCCCACGGTTTCCTCAAGAGATGGAAGTAGGTAGTTAAAAGTGATTGATTGATTGATTGATTGATTTGATGTTGCCATAATCACTTAAATTTCCCTGTTGTCCACTGTCACCCTCTGCCACCCCTCAACTGTCCTGTGCCACCATGTCAGCGATTTCCCAGTTGTCTACTGTCATCCCCCACCCTCCAATCATATGACAACATATTAATACTGATTGCTGTGGTGTCTAGTGGCACAACCCACCCTCTGATGCCCCGGTCTGACATTGACAGTGGGTGAGGGATGACAGTACATATTTGTGAAATCAGTGACTTGGTGGCATAGGGTGACTATGGACAACATGGAAATCTAAGTGATTATGACAGTGTTAAATTTGACACCGGGGCATCCATAGAGTAAACGTGCCAGGGTCGGTGGACTGGACTAACTTTTCACTAACGTGCCCTGAGGTGAAATTTCCAGGTTTGTTTTTTGCATGCATGTGTAACACCACCTGCCTAAGTTAACAAAACTAGTATTGCTCAGATGGATCCGGACAAATGCGGATCCACAGATACCTGCCCTTTGCAGCAAGACAGTGGATCTGCTGGATACTTCCACTATCTGCCTGTGGATCTGTCCGTCTGAGCCTAACCAGGCTCCATCACTATCTGGCCCTGGATCCTAACTGTCTGCCCTAGGATCCATGGATCCTAACTAGGATACCTGGATCCTAACCAGGATCCATCACTGTCTGACCCCGGATCCTAACTATCTGCCCTAGGATCCGTGGGTCCTAACCAGGATACCTGGTGTCATGTTCTTAACTTGTAGAATGACTGAGACCACATGCTGGATTAACTTCTAGTAGCTTCTAATGGCTTCATTTATTAACTGCATCACACAGAACTCCATACAACACAATACAGCAACATGCCCACCTCCCACTAAGACTTTCCCGAGTCACATGATCCTGGCTGTGTACCTTGTAAATCTTAAAGGTACAGTAGCATATACTAAATCTCCCCTCTTTAGTTTTAAAGCGAATAACAAGCAGTATAGCATATTAGTAATCATTAAATTCTGTAACTCTTGTAACTTTAGTAACTTAGGAACCATGCTTTACAACATGGCTCAACATTTTTTTCTTTTAGAGTCAGTTTCTAGTAGCGTCTCTTTATAACGCGTAGTTATGAATCTCTGAGGTAGATGCACAGGTCTTCCTCTGGTTATAACCTTTACTGGTTCTGGTAGTGGCTCAATCGGCTGTGTTGGCTCACAGTGCGGTACTGCATCATGGTGAGATTCAGTATCTTCTGGATAAGGCTCTTCTGACTCAGCTGTTCCATTATTTAGCAGCCCTTTACATTTCTGTAAATGGCTTCTGTTTCTCTTGAAAACAGTTCCTCCAGGAGTGACCACTTTGAAGGGCCTAGGTTGTGAACAGTTCGATTCTTCTCTGGCGGGTTGCCATCCATGATCTATTTCCATCTTAACCAAGTCACGTGGGTGCAGTGGTGGTAAAGGCTTTGCTGTACGATCATAGTATTCTTTCTGACGGCATTGTGCTATTACCAGCCTTTCCCTGGCTCTGATGGGAATCTTTGGTCATAGTAAGTTTTTGGTCACTGGAAGTCATGCCGTCAGCATCCTGCCCATCAACATTTGAGTGGGTGAGTAGGGTATTCCTGCCACCGGGGTGTTTCAAACAACATGAAGTCTTGCTATATTATGACAATTGCAGTTTGTCCCACCATTAGAACTGCTCCGGAGGTGAAAGAGTTAACTCCCATTCTAAGAATGGAACTTGGAGCTCGAGCTCGGTTAGAGAAGCTCTGTCTGGGTTATTTCAAACCTAAACTGTCAGATTCTTTACACCGCCTCACTGAACAGTCGCTCCGGAGATTTCTCCTACTGCTCGGTTCATTTCTCGGTTTAAACAGTGTTTTCTCGGTTCAAATCAACGAGAATATTATTATTTAACCATAAAACCGTTCGGTTCAAGCTCTGTCTGTGGTATAAGTAAGTAATTTAAGTTTATTTTCTGTGTGGAACTTGTAAATGTTATCGGTTCGGTTTTGAACCGATCAGCTTGTTTTAAAACTTGAATTGAAGGTTTTAGAGTGCGGTTCCCGGTTCTTATCGGTTCTAAAAAAAACGGATTTCATTACGTTTTTTTCCAAGACCCGTGACACGGTTAGGAACCGATAAGGGTGTCTTGCCTGGCACTGCCATTTAAAAGGGCAAGTTTTTGGTTAGGCTGGCATTATGTCTGAAAACCCAAAAGAAAAACCGGGCCCACTGGGTTTCAACACTGTGATGCCTGTGGGGAAGTCTTTGCCAAGGCTGACCCACACACCACATGTGTATATTGTCTGGGGTTTGACCACCTCAATTCAGACTGCCAGATTTGTAAAATTTCCTGCAGCCACCCTGGATAAGAGAGTTGGCAGGCTCAGGGAGCGAGAGGCCAAAGTCCGCTGACCGGATGGCCAGCCCGGTTCGGTGCCAACCGAACCGGAGGGAGTGCCCTCTGACCAGGGCGAGACTTCCTCAGGCAAACGTAAAGCTGGCTCGGAGGAGCCAGTTCCAGTAAAAAAACAAGAAAATCAGCAGGTGTGGAGCCCAAAATTCCTTCTCCAACTGCTGCAGAGATAGCAAGAGCTATTCAGATTGTCCAGTCACTTTCTCCGGTGCCGTCCGAACCGCCACTGTCTGGTAAAAGGTCGGTTCCACCGGTTCAGGAATATGTTGTTGAAGAATTTTATGAACCAGAGGAGGGAGGATGATTATGAACAGTATGAATGTGACTTTGAGGGTCTGGGTCTCATTGAACCGGACATCTCCCAGACAGACCTTAGAATCTCCCCTTTGCTTTCTGAGTCCCCCTCTCACTTTATGTTTTACAAAAAAGTTGCTGAAACCCTCCAGCTTCCATTGGAGGAAGCTGTGGATGAACAAGAGGAACCTGATTTTGTAGAAATGATGGATATTCCAGAGTCTAGGAGATTGTCTATTCCCTTGCATAAATCATGTAGGAAACAGACAATAAAGATTTCAAAAACTCCTAATTCTGTGCCTCCTGTGGACAAAAAGATGGACAGGAGGTACACTCTGTCAGGTCCTGATACAGAATTCCTTTCACAGCAATGCAGCCACGTTGGTGTGGTTCAGGCTGCAGCCTGTGATAAAGCTAATATTCCTTGGCTTCACATCCTCCTGACAAGGATTCCAGGAAGATTGATGCCATGGCTAAAAAACAATACATGGCAGCGTCCTTGGGACTCAGGCAAGCAAATTACATGGCTTATGTAGCAAGGTATCAGAAATCTAGATGGGACACTGTCATGGCTTTGGCCAAACAGGCCTCTGGCCAGCTTGCTAGTGAGCTGGAACAGGTGGCTGCTGATGGCATTGAGGCATCTAAGGTGCAGTTTCATGCTGCTGTGGATTTTAATGATGTATCCTCTAGAGTCATGGCTACGTCTGTAGCTTTTCACAGGTTGGCCTGGCTCAGGTGTACTAGCTTGTCACAGGATACCCAGACTAAGGCTATGGATTTTCCTGTGGTTGGAAATTCTCTGTTTGGGGAGCAGACAGAGAATTATATGAAGAAAATGGATGAATATAGGACTACCTATAAGAGTGCTCAGGCTAAGGAGCGGCAAGCCACTCCTCAGAGGCAGGCCCCCAGGGGTAGAGGTAGGCCTTTTCACAGGCCTTTTTACCAAACCCAGGCCTCCTCTGCTTATGCTCAGAGGGGGTTCTTCAGAGGGAGAGGCAGACGGGGTGTGGGCAGGCCTGCTCCCACCCTCAGCCTAAAGCACCTGCCAAACAGACACCCTGATGGGGTGCCCAGGGCCGATTCTCCTTTACCTGTAGGGGCAGGTTGGCTTACTTGTTCAGAACTGGGTGTCTCTAACTTCAGACAAGTGGGTCCTGGAAGTAGTAAGCCAGGGTCTGGTTCTCAGCTCAAAAGTTCCCAAAGATGAGAATCAGTCTTTCCTTCCTGCAAACTCTTTAGAGACCTTTACTTTAGAAACAGAGGTCTCAACCTCCTGGCTCTCAGAGCTGTAGAAAGGGTTTCTCCCCACACCAGGGCAAGGGTCTGTACTCCAGATATTTCCTTACCCCAAAAAGACAGGAGAATGGCGGCCCATTTTAGACCTGAGATATCTGAACAAACACCTTTTGAAACCAAAGTTCAAAATGGTAACTCTGGCAATGATTTTACCTCTCTAAGGCCAGGAGACTGGCTAGCCTCCCTGGACCTCAAGGATGCCTATTTTCACGTCCTAATCAGAAGCTCCCACCGAAGTATCTCAGATTCGAACTGCCCTCAGGTCACTACCAGTTCAGAGCAATGCCCTTGGCCTCACCTCTGCCCCAAGGGTATTCACAAAATGTCTGGCAGTAGCAGTGGCTCATTTAAGAAGGCAAAGGATTGCTGTCTTTCCTATCTGGACGACTGGCTCATTGTAGGCCAGTCCCAGAACAGGTAAATCTCACCTGCAAGTTACCCAGCAGCTGCTCTCCTCCCTGGGCTTCTTGCTCAATCTTCCAAAATCAGTTCTGGAACCAGTTTAGGTGCTCACCTTCATAGGTGCAGAATTGGACACAAAGCAGGCCAGAGCCTTCCTACCCTTAAGAGGGTAAGGAACTTGGTGGCTCTGGCCTCCTCCTCACTCTGCAGGTCTCTCGACCAGCAAGACACTTTTGCAGCTCCTAGGGCACATGGCTGCATCCACAGCTGTAGTGCAAGGAGCAAGATTTCAGATGAGGGACATTCAGTTTCACTTGAGAGCCTTTTGGTCTCAGAGAAGAGACCCCCTTTCCAAGTTGGTCCCAGTGACCCGAACCCTGATCCAGGCCCTCCAGTGGTGGCAGGATCAGAGCAATTTAAGACTGGGGTTCCCCTTCATTCCTCTGTCTCACTCCTTGACCCTCACTACAGATGCTTTCCTCCTGGGGTGGGGAGCCCACATGGGCGACCTCTCCACTCAGGGAGTGTGGTCCCCTCAGGAATCTCTGCTCCACATCAATTTGCTGGAACTCAGAGCTGTCTTTTTAGCACTTCAAGTGTTTTCTGTGTCTGTTCAGAACAAAGTGGTGCAAGTCAGAACAGACAACACCACAACAATGTGGTACATCAACAAGCAGGGGGGCACTCGGTCTTCGGCCTTGTGCACCGAGGCAATGAAGTTGTGGTCTCTGGCCTATTCCCTGAACACTTCCTCATAGCAGTTCACCTTCCAGGAAAGGACAATGTCCTAGCAGATGCTCTCAGCAGGATTTCCAGGGCCATCACGATGGTCTCTGGATCCTCAAGTACTGGGGATAGTTTTTGCCAGATGGGGCACCCTCAGATAGATCTTTTTCAGCCCCAGACAATCACCAACTTCCACTGTTCTGTTGCAGGCCCCAGTGTTGGGCTCAATCCCCTGGATGCCTTTCTCCTAGATTGGGAAGGAAGTTTCTTTATGCCTTTCCCCTTCCTCTCCTATTCAAGGTGCTAGTCAAAATCAGATCCCAGCCTTGCAGGATGATTCTGATTGCCCCAGATTGGGCCAGGCAGCCCTGGTACCCACTACTTCTGTCACTAGCAGTCCATCTTCCCTGTGTCTCCCCAGGAATCACAACCTGTTAACCTGTGCACAGGGAGAGTTTGTATCGAACCTCAAATCCCTCAACCTCAAGACCTGGCTCTTGAGGAGTTAGAATTGCTGACCTGCACCTTTCTCAGGGTGTTCTTGAAATCCTAAAGGCTTCTAGGAAGCCTTCCACTAGGGCTACTTATAATTCTAAGTGGAAAAGGTTTTCCATTTTGTGTTCTGGAAACATATTTCCCGAATCTGCTGATTTGACCATTGTTTTGGACTATATGGTCCACCTTAATTCTTGGGACTGAGACCAGCTACCCTGAAAGTACATTTGGCAGCTGTCTCTGCTTTTGTTTCAGCAGGAAAGCCCTCCTCTCTTTCCGCTCACCCTGTATTTTCCAAGTTTTTTAAAGGATTACTTCATTCTAATCCACCTTTTAGGGATCCGGCCCCTGCCTGGGACCTTAATGTTTGCATTGCCCAGTTAATGCAACCTCCTTTTGAACCTCTGTCTTCTGCAGAGCTTAAGTACTTAACTTGGAAAACTGTTTTCCTAGTGGCTATCACTTCTGCCAGGCGCATAAGTGAGTTGCAAGCCCTGTCAGTAGAAACTGACTTTATTTCTTTCCACAGGGATAAGGTAGTCCTCAGGACTAACAGGAAGTTTTTGCCTAAGGTGGTTTCAGATTTCCATCTTAATCAATCTATCTCCCTTCCAGTGTTTTTCACTGACCATTCTTCCTCTGGTGAGAGGAGATTGCACAGTTTAGATGTTAAGAGGGCCCTAAGTTACTATATAGAGCGTACCAAGGGTCACAGGTTCGAATCCCTCCAACTTTTTCTCACTTATGGTGAGGTCGGAAAAGGGAAACCTGCCACTAAGAGATCCATTGTCAGGTGGATTGTCTCTTGTATCCAATTTGTTATCAAAAACTGGGGAAAGTTCCCACTTCAGGCCTGAGGGCTCATTCTACCAGAGGTACAGCTGCGTCTGTAGCTGCTGCCAGAGACATCCCTATCTTAGAGGTATGTCAAGCAGCTACCTGGAAAACGGTACATACTTTCACCAAGCATTACTCCTTGGATGTTCAGGCCAGGAGGGATGCTCGGTTTGGCACAGCTGTGCTTCAGAGCCTATTCCCTAAGTAGGTTCTGTCCCTCCTCCATGGAGGTACTGCTGTGTATTCTGCAATTGTCATAATATAGCAAGACTTCATGTTGTTTGCAGAAAAAATTACTCACCTTAGTAATGTTGTTTCTTCTAATGGAGTCTTGCTATATTATGACCTCCCCCCCAGCCTGCCCCTCTCAGAACTTCTACTTGGGTATGGGGTGGGCAGTCTAGTGTGGGCACTAGTTATGCCATTTTATGTTTTCCACCCCTTCTTGGGGTTTTGGGGTGTGATGTTTTTATTTTATGTCATATTATTACTTATATTATATTATTACTTCTGGTCCCCTGACTTGAGTCTTTGTGTTGGGACCAGGAGTATGTCTTAATAGTCAGGTAGCCAGTTGGCTAGTGTAGGTTACAGCTTCCACACAGACCTTAGTGAGTTTTTGCTCGTAAAGATCTGACAGTTTAGGTTTGAAATAACCCAGACAGAGCTTCTCTTACCGAGCTCGCGCTCCAAGTTCCATTCTTAGAATGGGAGTTAACTCTTTCACCTCCGGAGCAGTTCTAATGGTGGGACAAACTGCAATTGTCATAATATAGCAAGACTCCATTAGAAGAAACAACATTACTAAGGTGAGTAATTTTTTCTTCTGTACTCTAGCAGAGCCAAGTGAGGATCTGTACCTGCTTCCTTGGACTTTTTGAGTACAGCTTTTATAGTCTGAACTGCTCTTTCAGCCATTCCATTAGACTGAGGATATGTGGGGCTTGATGTAGTGAGCTTGGTTCCCCACTCATTTGCAAAGTTGTGGAATTCTCGACTGGCGAATGACACGTGATCGCTGGTGAGCTCTTTGGGTGTGCCATGTCAGGCAAATACAGCTTTCATCTTGGCGATTACTGAACACGCCGTTTTGTCTGTCATTTTCAGAACCTCGGGGTACTTAGAGAAATAGTCCCTCAATGACTAAGAATGGGCAGGCTTTGAAGTCATAAATGTCAGCTGCTACCTTTTGCCATGCAAGTTCGGGGACGGGATGAGGTAACAGTGGTTCCTTTTGGTTCCTGTTATGGTGTCTTGTGCAAATGTTACATCTTTCCACCATGCACTCTATTTCGCTTGACATTCCTGGCCACCACATCACTGTCCTCGCTCTGGCTTTTGTTTTTTGTATGGCCAGGTGGGTCTCATGTACTCTTGGTAGCATGTTACTTCTCCTGTTTGGTGGAATTATGACTCTTTCTCCTCGAAATAGAAGTCCTTCCTCACATCGCAACGTATCATGGAATGGCTAGTATGGTCTGACTCTGATGTCAACCTTCTTTCTGTACCAGGGCCAACCTTGTCTGACTAGCCCTTTGAGTAACTGCAGTGTACTGTCACTCTGAGTATTCATCCTGATTTCTTGCATCAGCTGACCCTCCATGACTAGATCACTGTCCATGGAATGAATCACTCTCTCATCTTGGCCACTTACAGTTGCTTCAGGGGTATCTGATAATGGCGCTCTTGAGAGTGTGTCAGCGATGTGCATCAGTTTCCCAGGTGCGTATTGGATCTGTAAATCATATATCTGGAGCTGTAATAGCATTCTTTGAAGTCGAGCTGGTGCTTGTTCTTGAGATTTGTGAAAAATGGACTGTCGGTTTGTGGTCTGATTGCACTTGCTTGCCAAACACGTATTGGTGAAATTTACGAGTAGCAAAAACTACTGCTGAAAGTTCTTTCTGCAGCCGGCCCGTCGGCGCAGCAGTTGGATTTCCACCTGTGACACCAGTGACCTGGGTTCGGGAACAGACTCAGGTGCTGGAGGGCCGGCCGGGGAGAGAAGGCTTGAGCATCGGCTGACAGCTCGCCTTCTCTCAGGAGGGCAGGGACATGACCCGGCGATTGCTGACTCCTAGTGGAAGCTGGGGGAATGGCAATGCGCGGGTCTCATTCACCAAGGGGGCATGGTGAACATCGGCGTCAGCCATACGTTAGTGGCACACTCGCCTCGGGAGCAAAATGGGGAAAAAGAGCCCCGTAGCCGACCAGATGACGGTCTCCAGCTCCCGTTGCCTCGAGTCCGAGGACAGTGCATGCACCATCCCAGCAGCACCTGGGCAAGTATTGTGCTGGCGCCCACAGTGCCTTCCCCTGAGGAGGAGGACCCGCAGTGAAGGTTACGTCTGAGGGTTGCAGGGGCTGCAATATGGGGTTGAAGGTGGCTGATTCAAGGCAGTGCGGCGCGGAGCATGATAGGTGGCCTGAAGGAGAAGCCAGCCCGGAGTCGGAGGGAATGCAAAAAAAAAAAAGTTCTTTCTCTATTTGAGCGTAGTTTTGCTCCATGCTTGTCAAGGCTCTGGAAGCATATGCAGCTGGGCTTCCATTCTATAGAAGACATGCACCAAGTCCATCTTCCGATGCGTCTGCTTGGATAGCAACAGGCTTTTTCACATCGAAGTACCGGCGTACTGGAGCTTTGCATAGGGCTTCCTTTAATTGCTCTAAAGCTTGTTGATGCTCATGTTCCCATTGCCATAGCCGATCTATTTGAAAACATTTTCTTAGTGGAGCAGTGATGTCTGCCTCTCTTGGGATGTACTTGGCTAGGTAGCGTATAATTCCCAGTAGACGTAACAGTCCTGATTTATCTGTTGGTGGGGGCATTACCACAGTTGCCTTCACTTTGGACTCATCAGGGTGAATCCCTTTTGCAGTCACCACGTGACCCATGTATTTGACTTCTGAAACTTTGAATTGTAACTTGTTTTTATTGAATTTTACATTTTCAGCTCTCCCTCGGTCCATGACCTTCCTTAAAATCTCATCATGCTGTTCTTAAACGTTTCTTCATTCTTTTGTTGAAACACTTCGCTGGCTGACTTTATGCCAAATGGAAGTCTACAAAATCTTTTGCGGCCCCATGGGGTGTTACATGTACAGAGGCGAGAAGACTCCTCATCAAGCTTAATTTGCTAGTAGCCACCCTTCTCGTCTAGAATGGTGAATACTTGCTTTCCGGCGAGTTGACTTTGTACTTCTTCTGGTGCTCGTATGTTATGTTGCCTCTTTATTGCTGTATCTAATTCTCGTGGGTCAAGACAAATAACGCAGTTCCCCATTTTTTTTTCTGAATAATCACCAGGCTGTTTATCCAGTCAGTGGGTTCAAGAACTCAGACAATTATGTGAGACATTTCTAGCTTGTCTAGAGTTTCTTTTAGTTTGTCCATGATTCTGCGCCATCACAGAGGTAACAAGTCTTTGTGTGAAGCAATAAACAAAACAAAACGATGTAAGAAAACACTATGGTTCTCAAAGGAAGTGGCAGTGAAGGTTCAAGAGAAAAAGAAAACATTCAGGAAGTACAAGGAATCACAGAAGCAGCAGGACAGAGAACTGTATCAGTTAAAGCAAAAGGAAGCTGGGAAGGCAGTCAGAACAGCAAAGGCCCAAACCGAGGAAAAGATAGCCAACTCAGTTAAGAAGGGGGATAAAACCTTTTATAGGTACATCAGGAAGCGAAGGAAGACCAAGGAGGGATAGTGAGCTTAATAAAGGGAGGGGGTGGGCAGAGGGTGACTGTGAAAAGGCAGAGATACTAAACAAATATTTTGCTCAGCATTTACAAATGAAGAGGGAAGGTACCTAAAACAAACAATAGAAACACTCTGGATACAGAAGTTGATACCAGCCCATTTACAGAAGAAAGGGTTCTGAAAGAACTCTTAAAACTGAAGGTGGACAAAGCAATGGGCCTGATAGGATTCATCCCAGAATTCTAAAAGAACTAAGGGTAGAACTAGTGACACCACTGACTACCCTCTTTAACAAATCATGGGAGGATGGGGTGGTACCCAAGGACTGGAGGAGGCAGATGTGATTCTCGTTCACAAAAGTGGGAGCAAGGCAGAAGCAGGAAACTACAGACCTGTTAGTTTAACCTCAGTGATAGGGAAAATGATGGAATCACTTCTGAAGGAAAGAACTGTCGAGTATCTAGAGGCCAGAGGGGCACAGGACCAAGGCAGCATGGATTCACAGCGGGAAGGTCATGCCAGACGAATCTGATAGGTTTCTTTGACTGGGTGACCAAAGCAGTAGATCAGGGAGGGGCTGTGGACATGGCCTACCTAGACTTTAGCAAGGCATTTGACACAGTCCCACACAAAAGATTAATATACAAGATAGCCTGCCTGGGAGTGGGTCCCAAGATGACAGCCTGGGTAAAGAATTGGCTGGAGAATAGGACACAGAGAGTAATAGTAAATGGAGTCCACTCTGAAGAAAGGGGGGTTACTAGTGGGGTACCGCAGGGTTCAGTATTAGGACCGGTCCTCTTCAATGTCTTTATAAGCGACATTGCAGAGGGACTGGAAGGAAAAGTATGTCTCTTTGCAGATGACACAAAGATCTGCAGCAGAGTTGATGCACAAGGTGGTGCGGAAAGGATGAGAAGGGACTTGGCTAGGTTAGAGGAATGGTCAAATGTATGGCAGCTTAGATTCAGTGCTAAGAAGCGCAAGGTAATGCACCTGGGAAACAGAAACCCAGGGGAAGAGTACACAATGGGGGGTGAGATACTAACAACAACAAAAATGGAAAGGGACCTGCGGTAGTCATATCAGATGACCTAAAGGTGGGCAAGCAATGTGAGAGGGCAGCAAGGAGGGCTGGGGGATACTGGGATGCATAGGGAGAGGCATCACCAGTAGAAAACAGAAGTTATTATCCTCTGTACAGACAGCTGGTGAGACCCCATCTGGAGTACTGCGTGCAGTTCTGGAGACCCAATCTCCGCAAAGACATAGACAGGATGGAAGCTGTCCAGAGGAGGGCAACTAAAATGGTGCAGGGTCTGCACCGGAAGACATAGGAAGAGAGAGACTTAAGGAGCTTAATATGTATAGCCTCGAGGAAAGGAGGGAGAGGGGGGACATGATAGAAACTTTCAAGTACCTCAAGGGAATCAACAAAGTCCAAGAGGGTAGCATCTTTCAAAAAAGAGGTGTGCATGAACAAGGGGGCACAATTTGAAGATAGAGGGGGCAGCTCAGAGGTAATTTAAGGAAGTATTTTTTCACAGAGAGGGTTGTGGATGCATGGAACGGCCTTCCGGAGGAGGTTGTGGAGTCAAAAACAGTGGTGGAATTCAAGCATGTATGGGACAGTCATAAGGCAATTCTAGGGGGTGGGGGTAGGAAGAAGTAGGCTGCTGGTTAACTAGGATCTGTAGCTTATCCATTAGGTAGGGAAATGGGCAGACTGTGTGGGCCAAGCGGTCCTTATCTGCCGTCAAATTCTATGTTTCTATGATTCCAAATGGTACTTGTCTACAGCCATTTATGACTAGTGGTACTTCAAGGTCGACGTGACTATGTTGCTCCCCTTTGAACTGTCCTACCCCAGTGAAGACATCCTGATATCTTTCAATTAGGCTTTCCTTTGTGCGAGGTTTAGGAAGTACCACAGTTTAGACTCTGCGCACCAGATCAAGTTTTTCACATGCAACTTTGCCTAGCAGTGGTATGGGGGACACATCCGTGATGTAAAACTAGAGATCAGCTTCTTTATTTTGTGTTTTGCATTATAAGTTGATCACACCTTTGGGTTTTATTTGTGCTCCTCCATATGCCACCAGTACAGCTGATGATTCTGTCAGGCTTCTGCTACCCGGTATTTTTCTTGCTACAGTGATTGGCAACACATTGGCTTGGGCCCCTGTGTCCAACCTGAACTCTACGGGTGTTCCTTCTACCTCCACGTGTGCATACCAGGCATCTGCATCATGATATTTTTGCACTTGCTCTGCACAAGTTATTTGTCCTATAAACAGACTGTCCATATTAATTTCATGCAAGTTCGTGGTGTCAGTTCATGCACAACATACGTTTGCAAAGTGATTTTTCTTTTTACATTTGTGGCAAGTTTCTCCATAGGCTGGGCAACTTTGCGATGCATGGGTTTGCCCACAATGACGGCATGTCTCAGTTGGGTGCCATTTGTGTTCTGTGGATGCTGGCTTGCCCTCACGACTCGCTGTGTGCCTTTTTTCCTGTGGTTTGCCTTTTTTCTGTGGTGCAATAGTATGCAGTACTTTCTCTGAGGTGCCCTGTGTCATGGTTTGGAGCTGTGTCTTTGTGGCCTCTGCAGCTCTGCAAACATCAACTACTTTCTCTAAAGTTAAGCCCGACTCTCTCAGGACATGCTCCTTTAATCTGCCATCCGAAATCCCAAACATTATTTTGTCTCTTAACATGACGTTTAGAATTGTACCAAACTCACAATTCTTAGCTAGGGTTTTAAGTTCTGTCAAGTACTGAGCAACAGTTTCACCTTCTGCTTGCTTTCGGTCCCAAAACTTGTAGTGTTCAAAAACAACATTTTTTCTGGGGTTGCAATATGCTTTAAAACGCTCTAGCAGTGTCTACATCTTTAGGGCTATCTTCCCCTTCAAAGCTGAAAGTGTTATACTTCTAGGGCTTCCTCCCCTATTGTATGAAGTAAAATTGCTACTTGTGTTTTTTTGGGGATTTTCCAGCTGCACCAAAGCTTCCATGTAGAGCTTAAGCCTCTGTTCCCATCTTCTCCAATTCTCCGACAGATTACCTTGCAGGGTCAAAGGCTCAGGTGGCTTGAATTGCTCCATTTTCTTTTCTTTTCCTTTTTTTTTTCTTGTTGCAGAATTCAGCTACCTTACTGAGAACCTTTTTGGTTCACTGCTTCTAACACCATGTTATGTTATGTTCTTAACTTTTAGTATGACTGAGACCACATGCTGGTGTAACTTCTAGTAGCTTCTAGCTGCCTCATTTATTAACTGCATCACACAGAACTCCATACAACACAATACAACAACATGTCCACCTCCCACTAAGACTTCCCTTAGTCACATGATCCTGGCTCTGTACCTTGTAAATCTTAAAGGTACAGTAGCATATGCTATGCCTGGATCCTAACTAGGATCCATTACTGTCTGACCCTGGATCCTGCATCTGTCTTTGGCAGGATATCTGGTAGGATCCAAGTCAGGATACCAGCACTATCTGACAGATAGTGGTAGGATCCACAAAAGCACTATCCGAGCAACACTAAACAAAACAGTCATTTTTGAAACTTATCTTCTTAGCCAGAGCACTGCCTAAGTGACTTTTCCGTTATATGTAAGTAATCCATACAGGAAATTTTCTATCCAAGTTTATTTACACACAGAGAGAGCAGTTAATCCACTGAGTGCAGTTGATGCCGATAAAAAAAATATATGGCCATGATGGATTAATGACAGTGCACACTTTCAGCAGTCTTCTACCACAGAGTCCGATCTACACCAGAAAACCCCATAGTAAATGTTTTAAGAACTTGCTTATGTGATAGGTGACAGAGGGTGTTAGTGGCTGTGATGTAGTGGACTGCCCTCATTATACCCGAACACCTGTATAGTGACACAAAACCTGCACCAGGTGTCTAGCAGACCGCCATACACCACCCACAATGGCGGTTACTGTCCCACCACCATAACAGTATACATTATGTGGTCACTGACAACTCAGTTAGCAACTGTACATGGTGGGGAGTGGAGTGATGTGACGGTCGCTGGTTGTTGGTCAGGACGGTTGGAAATGGTTGGTGGGACACTACCTGCTGGGGTGGGTGTGGTGGTGGTCCACTAATCTCCAAGGACAAGTTTTGGATCTCTACACAGGGGATCAGGGATAGGTAGAGTAGCCACTAGACCACCAAGGAAATGTTGGAAAGTACCATACATGAGATCTGGATGGGATTGTGGGGCATGTCACAACGGTGACATTTATCTGTGCTGGTCCACCTTTAATGCACCGCATCATTCTCCACCACCTGCTTACTCCCCTTTTAGTGTACCCTATCATTCTCTATGCTGTGCTGGTCCACCGTTTAAATCACCCCATCATGCTGAAGGCCCCCCCTTAATGCTGGCCCCCCTTTAATGCACCCTGTCATTTTCCACTCACTGCTAGCCACCCTGTTTAAATGCACTCCATAATTATCCACATCCTACTTGTCGCCCCTTTAATGCACTGCATCATTCTCCACCCTCTGCTTGCCCCCCTTTAATGCACCCCATCATTCTGTGTGCCCTGCTGGTCCCCCCTTTAATGTACCCCATCATTCTCCAGGCCCTGCTGCATCTATAAGTGACTTTATGCTTTTGCTTCCAGAGCACTGAGTGCCTTTTTTTTTTTATACTTTAGGATGAGCGCTGAGTGCCTTACTTATACTGCTGCATTACCTGGGTGACTGTAGCAGAGAGAGGAAGCCATACTGTTGCGCTACCTTGGTCACGGTACATGAAATGTTAATTTAATCGGCTTTCTTTCATAGCAGAACTGAAATGCATGCTAATGGTTTAATAATACACAACCTTGTTTTGTTGACAGTGCTTGATATAGTTTTATTGCATATATTCTGAACATTATGAACACCCACAAACAGAGCAGCGACCAGTGATGCAATAGCCTCTTCTCCTTCCACTGTACCAAGAGTGATTAGGATTAGACTGTGCAGGTGGTGTTCACAAGCCCAGGAGAGTTGCAGTGGGAGTTGATAAAGGAAGGTAAACAAACACATTTTTTTGTGTTAACACCAGTATGGTGGGCAGTATGTTTTTTAAACAAGAAGTCATGACCAGGAATTATGTTAATGGTCTGTTATTCACCCTACAGGCGTATAATGTTGCACGAGGCATAGATGAATGCCACTTGCCCCTAGAGGGTGAATAACTGACCATCAACATAACCCCTGGGAGTGCCTTATTGCTATTATAATCACTCTCTCTTCTATTCTCCAGGTAATACAGGTTCAGCTCCCTCAGTCTTTCCTCGTACAGTTTCTCACCCATTCATAGGATCATCTTAGTTGCCTTTCTTTGTACCCCCTCGAGGAGCTTGATGTCTCTTTTCAAATTGGGGTGCCAATACCGCACACAGTATTCCTGATGCGGACTCTTTTTAGCCTGAACAAGCTGTCAGTGCTAACACTGTTTATGCCCTTTAACAGGGTGCGAAATTCCTATACCTTAGGTGCCCCAGGGCAGGCATTTTTTGTCTCAGGACACCTAATGCAGTTTAGTACCTGCCCAGTGGGGCACCTAAGGTATTTAACCAAGTCCCAGTTTCTTTTCTGATGGCTTAGCAGCTTTGTTTACCCCCACGTCGGCATGTCCGTTTTTTTTTAACTCATGCTCATTTTCCTGTGGGGAGGGGGCTGCTGAGGAGCGCAAGCATCATTTTCCTTTAGGTGGGTGGCCGTCTGAGGAGTGCCGAGCAGCCTGAGTTGATGCCACTGCCAAGTCACAAGATGAGCCCTTCAGAGACCAGCTGACATGCTGAGAACAACGGGCTGACATTTGACTGGCACGGCTATCAACCAGCTGTACATACGAGGGGTTGGAACATTGTTGGTGAAGGCGGGCTGTAGGAGACTGACACCAATCAGGAGAGTCAGTCTGCACAGTTCGTCCGCCCCGCACACAGTGTGTCTTGCCGTCGGTGTAAAGTGCGCCACTTGATTTTTTATTGGGAAAGCAAGACATGGTGAGTAGCGTGCTTTCAGCTTGCCCATCACATCCATTTGGTTGCGACTGCGATCGGGCGATCAAATAGTTAATAGAAAAGCTCTTTTAAGAGCTGTTGTCCATTAGCTCCAACATCAAGTACTGAATTACTACTTTTTTTTTAAATACTGCAGTGAAAAGTGCTTGCAAGTGATAAGGGGGGGGGGATCATGAAGGGACGGACTCGGTCACAACTTGGGAGGAAATAAAAAAATAAAAGCTCTTATAAGAGCTGTTCTTGAGTTAAAGCAGTGCCTAATCAGATCTGCCTGCAGTCTGCAAAAGTGATAGTGGGGAGAGACTACAGTGAGGCCAAAGTGAAGAACTCTAGTCAGTTACTCGCATCCAAAATTACAGCCTGACAAGATTCAACTTCTGTTTGGGGTGAAAAAAAAGAAACTGGAGCATTGTACAGCATAACTAAATTTGGTGGTGAGGTGACAGAGAGACTTGTAGAAGCTCTACCTTAGGACTCGGCTAACTGATGTAATTAGACTTGGAGGGTAAACCCAGCTGTCACAAAGTGAATTAAAACAGCTTACAGGGGGCCATTCTCAGAGTCTAAACTCTAGTATGCAACAGGCTTTTTTTGTGGAAGCTCTACCTATAGTTAGGGGACTCAGCTGCTTGAGTTTATAAAAATATAAAAAAGTGTAAACCCAGTTGCCACAGAGTGAACTAATTAAATAATAGCAGACTACTAGTCACAGCTGCTGCTGGGAACAGAAAATAAAAAGTAAAAAAAAGTCCTTGCATTAAGTGTGATAAAAAGCTGCCTGATTTACTTAAGTGGGGTTTAACTAACTAAACTAAGCCCTCAAACATCTAAATTGAGAAGGGAGCTGCTCAGCTGAGGATGTCAGCTTGAGTAAATAAAAAAGGTTTAGGAAGAGAATTGATCTATGCTGTGATCTAATTTAAAGCACCAGATTAAAAGCCTTTGACTGCTGGGCTTGCAGCCTGCCTAGTGCCTACTGATTTGTCCTCTTGAGGACTGATTGGGAGGGAGCCCCAGAGGGTAGTCAGTGGCTACTGGCAAGGCAGGAGAAAGTAAAAATAAATGTAAAAGTCCTGTCCTTTTGTGTGTTGAATTTGTGGGGCGACTGAGTGATTGTCATCTCCTCTTAAAAATAAATTACTTTGTCACCCTTTGAATGTTTGGGTCTGTCCTCTCTTCTTAAGGACTTATGAGGCCTGAGGACACTAGCCAGGGAGTGGCTAGACAGAAGGGAAAACAAATACTGTAAATGATAAATCTTTCTTTTTGGACTGCTGTACTAGTCCACACTACACTGCATTTTGATTTGTCCTCTTAAAAAAAAAAAAACCTTGTTAGTTGCAATCAGTGCTTGTTGGGGCATGCACAGGTAGTGTTACTGAAATAAATCACACAGAGCCAGTTTAATTTCTTTATATTTCTGTTTATTATTTACAAGCTGACAAACCAGGACGATGAAACCAAAATTATGTGGAAAAAAAAAATGGGTGGCATGTACCTTTTTTTTTTACAAATTTCATGCCCTGCATATTATACTGTATATACAGACTTTCTGGATAGACTACCGAGATGAGCTATAAACTGTGGGAAGAAAAGAGTTACTCACTGTAGTAATGTTGTTTCTTCTTCAGGGAATCCCTCAGTAAGCTTTGCAATAGCAATCAGTCCACAGGATTGTGTTGCCCCAGAGACAGAACTTATGCTTTTAGAATTTTAGAATTAGAACTAAGTTCAAACAGTGCACTGTGTTCACACTCTGACCAACAATCAGATTTGCTTCTGAAGCTAGGAAGAGCTGTGACCACTAAAATATAAAATTTATGACAGAAATTTTCATTACATTTTGGAAAATATTACTCAACTAATGGCAGATTCAAAAACACTTGTAGAGAACTTTTTTGTAGCTGACTACCTATAAACAATTATTAAAGGAAAACTACACCCAAAACTTGAAAAAATATATGTTGTGCAGAGTGTTTTAATTTGTATGTGAAGTTCTAGTGTTTCCTTCCCTCTGACTAGTATTAGGAGTTTTTCCCAAATTAGCCTGCTAGCTTTATGCTAGTTTTACGACCCCTGGGGATCTTCATACCTGATAGCATAATTGTATTTCTTGTTCCCGCGGTGCATCTTGTCTCATGTGACTGTGATGTAAGAGAGACCCAACATTCAGCACACACATGCCAAACAAACTAAATATCTTGGAAGCTTTACAAGCTGCACAAAAATTACCAGTAGCAAAGTTTTTCAGGACAGTAAAACCTTTAGGATGAGGGTGGTCACCAAGCTGAATTCTACAGATTTTAAAATATAGCCATCTCTATTGTTGTGAACTGATTGTAATGCAATGCTTTCTGCTGGATTTATGGACTCTGCTACATCATCATTACATGAAACAAGGTGCATTGTAGGACAAAGAAATGCAATAAAGCTATTTGATATGGAGATCTCCAGGGGTCGTAAAACAACCCTAAAGTTAGCAGGCTAATTTAGGAAAAACTCCTAATACCAGTCAGAGGGATGGAAACACTAGAACTTCATATACAAATTAAAACACTCTGCACAGCATATTTTTTTTCAAGTTTTGGGTGTAGTTTTCCTTTAAGGAACTGCAATAAGTAATGTTCAAGCAAACTGAAAAATAGAACTGATTCATGTACAAACCTATTTTCAGGTTCTGGAAGGTGAGGCAGGTTAGGGATTGTAAAGCTTACTGATGGATCCCTTAAGAAGAAACATTACTGGAGTGAGAAGTTTTTTTCTTCTAACCCCAGGAATTTATCAGTATAGCTTTACAATAGCACAGCAGTACCTGGAGAGGCTGGGTCCAGAACCCATTTAGGAAAAAGGTTCTGCAAGACAGCAGTGCCAAAACAGGCATCCATTCGTGACTTTAACTCGTCGATCACTCGAGGAAGTTGAGGAGTCAGAATTGTCTAACGGGGGGTCAGAAGGCTTGGTTCTCTTGTCTGTCTGTCCTCCCCCTATATTGGAGTCAAAAGGATTAATTGTTCTGTATTTTACATCTGCAGGGGATCACTCCTGCTTCTGGCAAAGGAGAGAGATTATTTTGATTACTGACTTTGCAATCACTCCTACTACTGCCCAGGGGAGTTAGTCTGGACCTTTCAGTCAATCAGTGGGCACTCAATACAGGTGCCACTTTTTAAAAATTCCAACAGCCATTATTACTGTTGAACCAGCAGCTCAGCAGTTCCTCGAGGAGTTGAGGCGTCTGGATCGGGGGACCTAGGGTTTGATTCTCTGCCTGTTTGCTCTCCCCCTATACCGGAGTCAAAGGGATTAACTGTTCTGTATTTTACATCTGCAGAGGACTGCTCCTGATTCTGGCAAGGGGAGACAAGACTATTTTGGCCCACCCATCCACCCCGCCCCAATCACCTATTAAATACTTTGGAATATGTTTAACATAAACTCCACCCAAGGTCCCTGTCCTTGGTCTGCCAGAAGTGGGAGGGAGGAGCATTGACAGCCAATGGGTCAGGTGTTGCTTACTGCTGTACATTATCTTGTTTATGAACTGGCTAATTATTGTTTCTTTTAGATTAATATAGTTGTGCCAGTAAAGAGAAACCCATTAATTACTATAGGTAATATTAGTGAGCCCTTATCCAGTTAATTACAGCTTTCGGATGACTAGAGGCTGAGTAGGTTCAAGGTAGGGTTATACAACGGGGTCTGCTCATGGTCTAATTCTATTTTAAACATTTATCTCCGCTTCTCACCTTGCTGTGGATTATTACACTATTCTCTGTTAGTGCAGGCTCTGCTTACCTAGTGGACTGTTCGCTATTTTTGGGGTCTCCTACCCATGATAATACTGACTAGTCATTGCTTAGCTAGGGGGGTTGCTCAGCTATTCTGCGGGCTCCTACCCACGTTAAAGGGATTTACCAAGGTTTGCCATAAAACAAATGGGACTAGTAACCTGTAGGTGTTGTGAATCAGTCTCTTGCCATTCAAACTGTCAAACAGTGCTGTTTTCCACGAAAATAATAATTATTTTGGTGCTCTTCTTCATTTACATAACCTGACCTTTTTTTCCCCTCAGTGCTACAACACCCAACTGTGACATCATACCAGGGAAACAAAGTTATTAAAGGGACAGTGTTCTTAAATAGTCCACCTCAACATTAGGAGCCACTTCCCAAAGAATGACCGACTTCAACCTCTCATGATTAGCATGAAACCAAGTGTACAGATCATCACTGAATTTTTGCTCTAACATACCAGGCACTGCCATTTCCATACCTGGTTTCTCCCTTACTCGGCAGATCAGTCAACCAGGGGAGTGGGAGTAGCCATTTACATCTCTTCAACCATTCAGTATTCCATCTGCCTCTCTACCTCCTCCTCATATGCCTATGAACTTCTGTTACTAAAATTATCCCTTCCCTGCTCCCTACCTATCTTTGTGGGTGGTGTTTACTACTGTCCTAGTCTCTCTTCTCCCTCTATCTCTGATCTCATCTCTACTTTTATTACCCACTCCACAACGGGTGAACTCTTCATCCTCAGGGATTTCAATGTAAACTGGCTGTCCAGCACCCAATCCAAATTCTGTAACCACATCTCTTCCCTGTATCTAAAACAACTAATCCCGAACCAACCCGTTTAAACCACAAGTCAGGTAAGCATACCCTGCTAGACTGGGTTCTGGCGTCTCACCCCCACCAGGTAGTTACATCAGGAATCCTACCTAAGGCACTCAGTGACCACCACTTGGTCTACTGTGTGCGTAAAATCCATTGCCTCAAAGCCCTCCAAATATCCTCTATCTATGCTACTTTAGGTCACTTGACCTATCCTCCCTTCACGAGGAACTTGTTAGAACCAACTTGTCTCCCACTGCATATTCCTCCTCCGTTGATTCAGCATTGAGTTACTTCAAGACATAGTTCCTAAATGCTTGGGACCGGCATGCTCCTTTTAGAAAGACCAGAGTCCGAGGCTCTCACCTACCCAGGGTATCAGCCGAGCTGCTTGCCTGTCCGCGTGCTCGTGACCTGGCGTGGATGACTTACAAAGTATCAGGTGTTCTTGATGACTTGTTTAGATATCGAACTCTCTGCAACACCTGCACCAGAGCTATCTGTTTTGCCAACGCGGACTATTTCACTTCCACCTTCCAAGAAGACCTCAACAAGTCTTCTAAATTCTGGAAGGTAGTCCACGCTCTATTCTCACCCTTGCCCAATCTCCTCCACCATTCCTAAATGTAGGCGATGTCACCACCTCTAACCCCCCCACTGTAGCTGCTGAATTCAACACCTTTTTCATCACATGTGCTTCTACCCTTCTAGCATCCCTGCCTCCCTCAGCTCTTTCCTTGTCAGTTTCACCCACACTGACTTCTTCCCCTTGCTTCTCCTTCATTCCAGTCTCCCCTATCAACACCCTACAAGTTCTTCTAGCTCTTAACCCTCACAAGGGCAAAAGCCTAGATCGAGTTGACCCTAAGCTCTGCACCTATCGGCTCATGCTACTGCTCTCTCATGCTCTACTCTTCCGAATCTCTCCTTTATTTCTGCCACTGTCTCAGACACCTGGAAGCTTGTCACTGTCGTCCCTCTTCACAAAGGCAGTGGCTTCTCTAACCCAGGTAACTTCCACCAGATAGCTCTACTCCCAATCCTTGCAAAACTTTTATGGTTTTTGCTTCAGTCTGCACAATAATAGAGAGACTTGCACATTCTTCAGCCCTTTGGTGAGTTGTTTCCTCTCGTTACTGCCAGTTATACTGTGTGTGAGGACTAACTGGGCAGTAGCAGCGCTATGCTACACAAGCCTTAGCTGGTGCCACTTCTCCTGAGCTGTTGGTTCACTTTTGTTGACTTGTTATTCGGACCATGGCACAGCAACAGTCCAGGTGCAACGGTATCCCTACATGTACTTTGAGACATTCATTCTACTGGGTGCATGGGTTTTTATTTAAAAAAAAAAAAAAAAGCTTTCCTCATTTCTACACTAGTTCCTACGTTTGCCGTGCTCCTGCTTATACTGGTTTGAACTATCAATGGGAGCTCCACTGTAGGTGCAGCACGATACTTGCTCCCTGAAATCTATTGTGTTATGGAACACCAACAGCACTGACAGCTACACAAACATCTTAAATGATACTAGCAATGCTGCTCAAGGACCATATAATACTAGGCAACCTTTTGCTCAATTTGAAAAAACGGCGTTTAAACTTAAAAGACTTTAATGGGAAGAAATAAGCTTCAGAGCATATCTTGCAGTGGAAAGAGTGCCCCGAGGTCTAAGAGTCTTATAAAAAAAAATAAAATAAATTGAACCGCCCGGCGGCACTTAGAGTTGAGGTGCTGGCCGCCACGCCTCGCGCCACGCCGACGACCCAGGTTCAGGAATGAGTCTGGCCCACCGAGGGTCGGCGGGGGGGGGAGAGAGGATTGAGTGTCCAGAGGACTGATCTTCTCTTCGGAGGGAGAGGAACTAGTTGTTCTGCTCACCGACTGCCCTCTGGTGGTGGCTGGAGGGCAGTTCGGTCAGGAGGCTTGGCCAACATCCTTGTGTCAGCAGGGAGGGGGTCGGGCAGAAAGAAGAAAAGGGAGCCTGGCAGGCTCGTGATGGTCCACCCTCCCGGGAGCGGACCCAGTTCTGGATCTGGTCACCAAGGGGAGGGGAAGCGGCAACCACCTCCTGGCCCCCCTGCAGGGGAACTACCGGGGGCTGCCTAGTGTGGGAGTGGCGGAATTAGAGAGAGAGTCCCTCTTATTGGAAGGCTGTAGCGCCTGCCAGGGCTCAGGAGGGGGGAAAAAAAAAGCAAAAAAAACCCACAAATTGTGGGGCTAGTCGTCTTGGTTTTCAAGAAAAATGGAACAATATTAGTAAGAAGGCTGGGAAGGAATACATTGAATTAATATTGTCAGAGAAAGCTCTCATCTAAAAGGAAATAGAGGAGGAGGAGTTAAATTAAAAAGAAGAAACACTTAACACCTTCTCCAAGACACCACAATATGATCAATTGTTTGACAATTTCACTGAAAACTTCATAAAGTACAATGAAAAAATAAATAACATTAAAAAAACAAAATTTGAAAGGGATGAGACGTATTATAAAGAAGAGAATTTTTGATTGGACGACACGTAAGCAAGCAAATTTAAACACTGGGGCCCCAGATTCTACCAATATTGGTGAAGTAAGCAATCAAAAAGAATCCCCTACTAAACAGAGTACACAGGATATACAGGTTATTCACCTGTAACAGGAGTTCTAGGAGTGGTATATGTTGTTCATCCACAATGTCTGTCAGGTTCCTTGCCGCTTTAAATCTTGCTGGAAGGTCTTCAAGCTGGCTCCTTCCACCTACCCGGGTGGTAAAACCCTCAGCTCCGCCCCATGACGCCAGATCTAGCCCGCTGGAAGCCAGGTTGCGAGTCGAAACCGGGGAGGTCGTATGGATAAACAACATATACCACTCCTAGAACTACTGTTACAGGTGAGGAACCTGTATTTCTAGGGACGTGGATATGTTTGTTGTTCAATCCACACTGTCTGGTAGACTCCTAGCAGTTCTCCAGAAGGAGAGAGGCAAGGCTTGCACCCCCTACTTAGGGAATAAGGACTGGAGAACCGAGGTCCCAAAACCAGCATCCCGGCGTGACTCTAGGTCAATGTGGTAATGGGAAATGAAGGTGTGTGCCGACTTCCAGGTAGCAGCCCTGCAGAGTTCCTGGATAGGGACGTCCCTAGAATCAGCCACCGAAGCAGCGGTATGGCAGGTAGAATGAGCTCTTATCCCTTTGGGAGGCTCCATGCCCGCCAACCTATAGTAGAGATCTATGCAGGAGGTGACCCACCTGCTTATCGTCCACTTGGCTGCATCTCTGCCAGATGCGGCTTCAGCGTAGGTGACAAACAGCTGGCGAACCTCTCCCTGAACTTCAGCCGTTCGGTCCTTATAATACGAACATATGAAATTTGCCAGCAGATAAAGGCCTAGAGGTCTATCAAGTCTGCTCGAATGTGCAGCTAGCACCCCTTATTCTGCAGCTGCCCCTCCCTTCCACCCTTCCCCTTCATTAACCCTCCCCCTTGTCCTGTCCCATCCTCGTTTGAAGCAGTCCACTGTTCTACTGCATACCACTTCAGCAGGTAACGCATTCCACCCAGCCACCACCCTCTCTGTAAAAAGTGTTCCTCATCTCCTCCTGAACCTTCCTCGCTCCAGTCTCATATCATGGCCCCTGGTGTCCCTCCTCTCCCTTACTTTGAACAGCCCCTCTGTACCTGTCTTGTTTATTCCTTTCATGTATTTAAAGGTTTCAATCATGTCACCCCTGTCTCTCCTCTCCTCCAGTGAGTACATGTTCAACTCCTTCAACCTCCTCTCGTATGATAAGTCCCCCAGCCCCTTGATCATCTTTGTCGCTCTGCGCTGCACCCCCTCCAGTAACTTAATGTCCCTCTTCAGATACGGGCACCAGTACTGCATGCAGTACTCCAGGTGTGGTCTAACTAATGACCTATACAGTGGCAGAATCACCTCCTCCCTCCTCGAGGATAAACCCCTTGCAATACAACCCAGCATTTTGTTGGCCTTTGCAGCTGCCTTCCTACATTGTGCCGAGTTGTTCATTGACCCTGTAATGAGCACACCCAGATCCTTCTCCTCCTCTGTCTGGGATAGCTGCACTCCCCCTAGCTGGTAACTCCTCCTTGTGTTCTTCATCCCAAAATGCAGCACCTTGCACTTTTGGCATTAAAGCCAGTTGCCAGGTGTCTGACCAGGTTTCAAGCTTTGCCAGATCATCCTGCAACCCCTGTCATCCCCTAGGTCATCCACCACCGCTCTACCTTGGTATCATCAGCAAACAGACTGATCTTGTTTTGATGTCCCATGATATGTCTGCAATGAATATCCCAAACAACACTGGTCCCAACACCAAGCCCTGTGGAACACCCGTCACTGCCCTTGGGTGTGAGAGCTCCCACCCACCACCACCCTCTGTTGCCTTCCCTGCAGCTAGTTTCTCACCCATCTCACCAGCTTTGCACCGCCCCTGTGCCTACTAACTTCCTTCCCAGCCTTCCATGTGGCACTGAGTCGAATGCCTTACTGAAGTCCAGATACAGGACATCCACTGCATGGTCCCTGTCCAGTTTCCTAGTTACCCAGTCATAGAACTCGACCACGTTGGTTTGGCAGGATCTGCCACATATGAAGCCATGCTGTCTGTTGTCCTGTAGTCCTTTGGCCTCTAGGAGGGCCACCAGCCTCTCCTTCAGGATAGTCTCCATTAGCTTACCCATGATGGATGTGAGGCTCACTGGTCTGTGGTTTCCCGGTTCATCCTTGGGGCCACTCTTGTGGAGAGGCACCACATGAGCCATCCTCCAGTCCTGAGGTACACACCCTGAATGTAGTGAGGCATTAAATAGGTCTGCCAAAGGTCCTGCAAGGACCTCTGCCAGCTCCTTCAGTACCCTGGGGTGGATGCCATCTGGGCCTGGTGCCTTGTCCACCCTCAGTGCCTTCAAACCCTCTCGAACTCTGCTCTCCATGATTTCCCCATCTGTCACCACTTCCCACCCTGCTTCTGCCATTTCTCCCACCTTGGGTGTCACCCCCTCTTCTCTTTAGTAAATACTGAGCAGAAGTACTCATTTAGTGCTTCCGCCTTATCGCACCCTGCTTCCACCCAACCCCCCTCCTTCCTAATCCTTACTATGTGGTCCTTACAGCTCCTTTTCTCCCTGATGTACTTAAAGAAGTCCTTCTCCCCCTTCTTAATGCCTTGTGCCAGCCTGAGTTCCGTAGATGCTTTGGCTCCCCTTACTGCCCTTGTCACCTCCTTCGATTCTGTCAAGTACTCCTCCCTGTCCTCCCCCCCTGTTTTCTTGTACTTCCTAAAGGCAGCTCTTTTCCTCCTTACCTTTTCCATGACCTCCCTGCTCAACCAGATCATTTTCTTAGCCCTAGCCTTCTTGCTCTGGGCTTTGCAGCAGGTTTTGGTTGCCTCCACTATTCCCAGCTTTATGAGCTCCCACCTCTGGTTAGTGTCCATACTAGATTGAATTCTGGCCAGGTACCCTTTTACCATTCCCCCCATCCTCCCAAAGTCGGCCCTCCCAAAGTCCAGCACTATTGTGCTAGATTCCACTCTTTCCTTGCCCATATCCAATGTGAGCCATACTGAGTGGTGGTCACTCCCTGACAGCGGTTCCTCCACTGTAAGTTCTCTCACAAAGTCCCCATTTGTCAGCACAAGGTCAAGGGTATTCCCTAACCTGGTTGGTTCTCTGACCATTTGCAGCAGGAAGCTATCCTGGAAGGCATCCAGCAGTACCTGCTCCCTTCTGTTCCTGGTTGTTGGGGTGCTCCAGTCCACTCCTGGCATGTTGAAGTCCCCCACAATCACTCTAGGGTCCAAAGTATGGAGCCTATATTCGGCCTCCGAGGTGTGAATGGGGTAGAACACCGGCAGAGTCAACACCTGGTTGAGGTAAAACTCAGACACCACCTTCGGAAGTAATTTTGGTTGGGGCCAAAGGACAACATTGTCCCTGTGAAAGACCAGATAAGGAGACTCAATGAAAAGCGCCTGGAGCTCTCCCATCCTTCTGGCTGACATGATAGCCACCAAGAAGGTGGTCTTCCACGACAGGTGAGAGATGTCATACCTGTGCATCAGTTCGAATGGCTTGCCCATGAGCTTAGCCAATACCAGCAGTAGATCCCATGGAGGTGGAGGTTCTCGCACCGGAGGGGATATGTGGTCTAGGTCTTTGAAAAAGCGCCTGACCACCTTCTCCTGCGCCACCGATTGCTTGCCGGCCCATACCCGGTAGGCAGAGATGGCTGCCAGGTGCACCTTAAGGGTCATCGACTGAAGCCCTAGCTGAGAAAGGGAACACAGGTAGTCCAGAATGCTAGCCAAGGAACAGAAAGAAGGGTCCAACCCCCTGTCCTGACACCAAATGGAGAATCTCTTCCATTTGAAGGCATAGCATTTTCTGGCCGACTCCTTACGGGACACCTCAACGACGTTGAGGACCTCGTCAGAAAGACCCAAGGCCTGGAACTGTAGCCACTCAGTAACCAGGCCGTCAGGTGCAGGGATTGAAGGTCCGGATGGAGAACCTTCCCCTTGTCGACTGAGATCAGGTCCGGGCGGGCTGGAAGCCGCCTCGGGAGCCTGGAGCTGAGGCTGAGGAGATTTGGGTACCAGAACTGGCGGGGCCAGTCTGGGGCTACCAGGATCACCCGTGCCTTGTCCCTCTTCACCTTGAGAAGCACCTTGTGGATCAAGAGAAATGGAGGGAAGGCGTAGAAGAGGCCCGGAGGTCCACAGCCTCGAGACGGTATCCCCCTGCAGCGAGCCCTGCTGAGAGGGGCGGGCGTGAAACAGCCTCAGCTTTGCATTCTCCCTGGAGGCGAACAGGTCCACCTGAGGGTAGCCCCAATGGGAGAACAGATTCTGTACTACCTCCAGCAGGAGAGACCACTCGTGAGATGCAGCGCCTATCCGGCTGAGGGCATTGGCCAGACTGCTGGAGGCTCCTGCCACATGGATGGCTAGGAGATCCACCTCCAGGCTGATCACGAGAGACCAAATGCGGAAAGCCTCCTTGCACAGAGGCAAGGAGGGCGTCCTGTCCTGTCGTTTGAGATAGTACATGGTCGTGGTGGTGTCCGTCTGGACCTCCTGACCCCGTACAAACGGAGTGAAGGCGGTGAGGGCTAGTCGCACCACCCGAAGCTCCAGCAGGTTGATGTGGCATTGAGACTCCTGAGGGGACCAGAGGCCATGGGCTCTGAGCTCCCCCAGATGGGCACCCCAACCCATCAGAGAGGCATCGGTCGTTAGAGTGACCGTCTGCTCGGGCGGATGAACGGGATACCCTCCTGCAGATGAGCTGGGATGAGCCACCACTGCAGGCCGTCCCACATCTCCTGAGTCACTGTCACCGGCTGGTAGAGGACCGGAGCGCTGTGACCACTGGCTGGCCAGCCTCCACTGCAGGGGACGCATATGCCAGCGGGCCCAACGGACCACGCTGGTGTAGGCTGCCATGAGGCCCAGGAGGTGCAGGAAGTCCCGGGCAGGGTGCAATTGCCCAACCAGAAATGACTGGGCAAAGGAGGAAAGGACCTCGGCCCTGTCTGCCGGGAGCCGGGCTCTGGCTCGAAGAGAGTCGAGCTCTGCCCCAATGAACTGAACCACCTGCGATGGCATGAGTTCCGATTTGGCCTCGTTGATGAGGAGGCCAATCTGACAGCAGACCTGGAGGGCCAGATCCCTGGACCGCTCCACCTCCAACCTGGAGGGGTCTGCAATCAGCCAGTCGTCCAGGTAAGGGTACACCCGGACTCCTTGGAGGCGCAGGAATGCTATCACCCCAGGCATGCATTTGGTGAAGACCCTGGGAACTGGAGAGAAACTGCAGGGCATGGCCCGGAACTCGTAAAGAGATTCCTCTGCTCTGAAGCGGAGGAATCACTGATGAGATGGACGGATTAGGACATGAAAGAACGCGTCCTGAAGGTCCACAGAACAGAACCACACGCCTGGTTCCAAGGATGGAATGATCTGAGCCAGAGTGACCATCCTGAAGGTGTGAGGCCTTAGGAACTTGTTCAGGTCGTGCAGGTCGAGAATGGGGCGCCAGCCCCCTGTCCGTTTTGGGACCAGGAAGTACCTGGACACAAACCCTGGGTCTGGAGGGGGGTCTGCCACCTCGCTGATCACCTCGTACTGGAGGAGCAAGGCAATGTCGGCTCGACGAGCTGACAGAGAGGCTGTGGAACCCGTGGCCCCCCGTGGGGTGACGGCTCGATAGGGGGGAAACTGCTTGAATTCCAGAGGCAGACCCCTGCCGACCACTTCTAGCACCCAGCAGTCAGTGGTGATAGCGGACCAGGCGGAAAAGAAGTGGCAGAGCCATCCCCTCATGGGGGGAACCTGGGGAGGAGTGACAAGGTTAGGGGTGACAATCCTTAACCCGTCAGTGGGCAGGCTTGGAGGAAGGGCCCGCTGAGGGACCTCCTGGACCCTTGCCTCCATGCTTCCTACTAGAGGAAGTGGCAGACTTGGCCTTAGGGCGCCAAGTGTGAGCCTGCTGGCCCTGATGCTGGTGTTTCTGGGCCGGACATGCCGTAGGAGCGGAAGGGCGAAAGGGCTTACGCTACTGCGGGCGGCCTTTGTTCTTCTGGGCAGACGTGACCGAGTCCAAGGTGGCATTGGACTTCTCGATCCTCTGGAGATGGCCTTCTACTCCAGGCCCGAACAAATCATGCCCAGGAAGGGAACATCTGCCAGCTTGTGTTGGGTGTCTGCCGTGAAGGTGGAGATCCGCAGCCAAGCTCTGCGGCGCATGGCCACTGCGGCCGCTACTGAGCGGGCACAAGAGTCACCAATGTCCAATGAAGTTTGGAGCTGTTGTTTAGCCACTGCCCTTCCCTGATCCCGCACCTGCTTGACCGTCGTCTGAAGGTCAGCTGGGAGATGAGGAATCACCTCATCCAGGGAGCCCATAAGGGTGTGTGAGAAATGTGCCATCAGAACGGCCGAGCTAGTCTGACGAAGGCCTAGGGAGGAAGCAGCGTAACCTTCCGCCTGCTAGTAATCCAACTTTCTGGATTCCTTTATCGGGCGTTTTTCCACAGCCCTGAGCTGCTCCTGGAATGTCAGAAACGCTTATTGGTCACAACCCTCCACAGAGGGGTGCTCCGAGAAACCGGAGAGTGAACCGATGGGGACCGTGTACTTTCGAGCCTTCCTGGTCGAAGGCGCGGGACAAGATGCTGGCTGCTACCACAACTCCAGGGCCGGGCCAACAATGGCTTCGGCCACCGGAAAGGTCTCCATAGGGGATTCCCCTCGGCCCAGTATCTCCGTAAGGGGATACTTGGCCTGTTTTTGAACGGGTTCGAGCTGCATCCCAGTAGACTCTGAGATATGAGTCGAAGCATACCCTGAAATGAGGTTGGGCCCTCGTCCACCGACAGGCCTCCTGGAGAACAGGGAGGAGTCGTCGTCAGACTCCGAGGAGTCTGCGAACAGCTGCCGAGCGACTGCACCACCCAACACCTGCCGAGGTCAATCGGGAGTGAGGGTGACCGACAACCTATGGGGCAAACCCTGACCCGACCCAGAATCCTTGGTCGGGGCCCTAGTCTTTGGTTGTGGAGGCGGAGGTTCCATCATGATGGGTGGAGCAGCCGATTTTGGACGAACAACCAACGTCGGGGGGTGGCTCCCCGACCACCACGAGGGGTTGCTTCGGCCACTCCGGTGACAACCACTTAATGGCCAGAGAAGGCGACGGAGTAGACTTGTTACCGGTCAGTAAAAGTTGCTGCCACATCAAGTCCTCCTAGTGCCGATGCAACTTGCGCTGGAGCCTATCCTCCGAAGAGGACAAAGAGGATGAGCGCCGACACCGCTTTCCATGGTGCCGAGACCAAGACCGCCAACGTCGGTGGGACCGGCTGGACCTGGAAGAGGACTGAGACCTTCGGGGATTCCGAGGGTGTGTCAGAGAGGGAACGGGGGAAACCCGCCCCTCCTTCGGTGCAGAGACCTTAACCAGGGACTTTGGCACAGGAGGCACAGGCAAGTCCTCGCTAACCACCGGGGAAACTGGTGAACAAGGGTTGTCGGCTTCTCCAGTCGACAAACTGTCCGACGGGTCGAGAAAAATCTCAACCGCGTTGACAGATATCTTGGCTGGCTGACCTGACAGGGACACCGTGAAGCCAGCGGCTGCAGCCGCAACCTCGACTGAAGTCAAGAGTCGACAGTCCGGTGAAGGGGATCTCTCCCGCTCCCACGAACATCGACGGTGGGACTTACCTTTAGAGTCCTTCTTTCTGGACTGACTGGAATGTCCCGATGGCCCTTCTCCCTTAGTGGAGAGGGACTGACAAAGCACCTTAAAAGAAGCCGTGTAGGAGGAGCCCAAGGAGAGCGGGATTAATGCCATGGCTGAAGAGGAAGAAGAAGCGGCCTGGGACGCCTCCTTCTCGAGGGCAATCATCTGCTCCAACTGCTCACGGAGTCCATTGTGGACACCAACAACGGCCTCCTAGACTTGACTGGCGGTACTGTTTTTGGGCGCCTAGAAGTAGTCTGGCAGTGCGGTCCTCCAAGACTGAAGCCGAGAAAGACCTGCACAATTTGCAGGCCTGCGAATTGTGGCCAAGCCCCAAGCAGTAGACGCACGTGGAGTGCTGATCGGTCCGGGACATATTCTGCCCACAAGGGCACTGACGGAAACCGGGAGTCGATTTGTCCATCGCAGCCGCAAGGGAAGATGAAGACCTTAGTCTTGTAAATTTTAAAATTAGTTTCGGAAAATCCGAAGAGTGTGGATCCATGCCTAAAACGCAGAGTGGTAAGGAGGGAACCTGAGCTTCCAAGCAGTAAGGAAGAGCTGGTGTCATGGGGCGGGGCCGAGGGTTTTACCACCCGGGTGGGTGGGAGGAGCCAGCTTGAAGACCTTCCGGCAAGATTTAAAGCGGCAAGGAACCTGCCAGACAGCGTGGATTTAACAACATACCAACGTCCCTAGAAATTTTTTTTTTTTTTTTAGGAGAAGAGGAGGAACAAACATGTGTTACCTCTCCCACATAGCAACCATTTGTGCCATGACGCAGCCAGCACCAAACTCACTGGAACCCAGGAAAAGGAGAACAAGGAGAGGGGGTACAAAGAGTGGTGGGAGGCAGAGGAAGAAACAGAGGGAGACCGTGGAAAGGACCGCAGAGATGGGGAGAGCACTGTATTGAACATTATTAATTTATCGGACTACACCTTGTCAGATGCTGAACAAGCAGTATTGAGCAAAGGATTATCTTTTGTGCCCACACAGAAATTTAAGGCTTTTGAAACAGTGGTGGACATTCATAAAATGGGAAGAAATCAGAGTTTAAAATCTTTTTTCAAACACGGGGAGAACTGGGATGAAACAGAAGCTGAAATTATTAGAGGTGAGCCTTTACCAACGGAGACTGCAGAAATTAATTTATTTAAACCACCTTCCACTTTTTGTCCACCTATGACCCTGGCCTTACTAACATTTATTAAGAGCTGTGAGATCGATATTGAAAACTTAGATAAAGAACACAATTCGAAGTATTTTCATAACTTAAGTACACAAGAGACAGAGCTTCTAATCTTGAAACTAATACTGACTTGACATTTAAGACGGCGGATTTGGGGGGGTGGCAATTGTCATCCTTAATAGTGTGGATTGTGACAAAGAAGTCCTTAGGCAACTAGGAGATACTGTATTTTATAAAAGCTCAAAGGAGATCCTACCAGAGAATTTAAGATGGAACTAGATAGTTATCTAGATTCTGTATTGTTAAATGATTTACTGAGTGAGGACACCGTAGAATACCTCTGTGTAGCCCACCTCGCCAGAGCCAGTTTCTATTGTCTTCCCAAAGTCCATAAAAGCTTAATTGATCCCCCTGGGAGACTGACAGTCTCCAGTAACCATTGTTTTACAGAGTCACTGGCCAAGTTTATTATCATAGCCACTTTAGTTAAGAACACTCCATGCTTCATCAAGGACACTGGGTAAATGTTACATGCGATTAATGATACTGCAGTAGAAAAAGAAAGTTATTTGGTCATTTCAGGCGTTAATGCTCTTTACACAAACATTCTCCATGATGGTCTGGCTGCTTTAGAACATTTCTTAAATGAAAGAAAGGTACTAGACCCACCTACAGAGGTCCTGGTGAAACTTGCTAGCTTTGTTTTAAAATGTAACACCTTCTTTTACAAGCGAGACATACACCTGCAACAAAAAGGCATCGCTATGGGTACCAACTTCTCTAATTTATATATGGTGAAGTGGGAGCAGCAGGGAATAAGAAATTAGACTAACCCATTCCTTGAAAAAAAAAAAATTGATATTTGGAGGCGTTATATTGATGACATTTTTGTTACATGGAAGGGCTCAGAAACAGAATTGATGACATTTGTTAAATTTTTGGAAAACAGTAACCAAAATTTTTACTCTCTGTAAAGAGTATTATCTGTATTGCCTTGTAAATACCTGTGTTGACCTGTATATACAATTGTTCATGCTCCACCCAGGTCCATCTTGCAAATGAGCTTCTGCTCAACGATGAATGCCTGGTTAAATAAAGACTTGATTGATTGATTGATTGATTGATTGAAAATCTTAAATTTAGTACCACTTACAGTACTAGCCAGATTAACTTTTTATATTTGGTTATTCAAAAAGATGACATGGGGGGGCTAACCACAGATCTTTTTCGCAAACCCACTGACTGTAATACTTTACCACGGGCCAGTAGTAGCCACCCCATCACGTCATCAGAGCCATACAAAAAGGGCAGTTCATCAAGACAAAAAGGAGCTGTGGCACACAAGCTCTTTACACAGAAAGAGCTGATGGTTTAGAAAAAAAGGTTACATCAAAGAGGGTATGCCAAAACAATAGTGAATCAGGTCAGAGAGGAAGTAGATAGCATTCCCAGAGAGACACTCTTTTGAAGGAAAAGGATAAGAACATTGTTAAAAAAACAGGATGCACAAAAGTGTGCTTTGTCAGCACATACAATGCACAATCTAAAGAAATTACTGAAATAGTCAGAAAACATTGACATACTGCCCGACAGGACTCTGGCTTAAGGGATTTGCCAACTGAAGGCCCTAAGATGGTATTTAGAAAGGGCAGAAGTTTAAAAGATCATTTAGTACATTCTGTACAACCAATTGACACCAACCCCAGAATGTGGTTGCCACAAATGTGGCAATTGCAAGTTTTGCCCACAAGTGATGAATACCAAGGTTTTTAAACATCCCCTTTCTCGCAGTTCAGTGGCTCAGCAGGTAGCACACTTGCCTCTGAGGCCGTGAGATCGGAAGGCTGTGGGTTCTAGCCCCACACCAGGCACTTGGGTTAATATCTCAATACTGACACTGTAGTGCAGCATGAGAGGGGTGCTGCACTCCTGAGGTGCCGTCTTTCGGATGAGACGTTGAACCGAGGTCCCATCTGCCTGTTCAGGTGGATGGTAAAGATACCATGGCACTTCTCGAAAAGAGTAGGGGAATTTCCCCAGTGCCCTGGCCAAATTCCCATTCACAAAAATACCACCAACAGCTTAATCTGGTTCAAGGTCAGCTGGCTTTCATCTGTATCTCCCTCCCCTGGGTTGTGCCTGAAAATAGGCAGAATCTATCTAGTGCTCTTACCCAGTCAACAAAAAATAAATAAATAACGAGCATACATGTTTATGACATGTGCCACGTGCCACCTGTGGTCTCATATACATGGCACTTTGTAAGTGTGGTGCCTTCTATGCGGGCAAAACAAAACATGCTTTTAAAACCTGCATAGGAGAGCACAACAGAGCCACAGATGATAATAAGGATCCAAAAAATACTTTGGCACTGGACATTTCTAGAACCACTAATAAGAATAAACTTGGTTTTAATTTTATTGGCCTAGAAAAACCTATTCTAACAAGTAGGGGAAGTGACTGCAATAACCTTTTACTAAAACGTGAACAATATTGGATTTTTGCTTTTAAAGTTATGGAAGGTAAAGGGCTGAATGGCAGATTAGAAATTAAACCTTATCTGAAAAAATCATAAATCTGATATTAGGTAACTGGGACAGAATAGTGTGAATTAGCTTGATTACTGTATGTTTTGTGTCATGTTATTATGTATGTTGCTTGGTCGTTATCTATTATGTACTAGTATTTATGATGTTTTTTCTATCTATATTCTCCTTTTCAGATTTGCACCATTGTCCCAATTATTTGCCCAAAACAAGTGCAATCTCTGTTTCTTTCTTTTATGCAGGTTTGCTTTGTGACATTTTGTATACTAGTGCCTATGGTGTTTTTAATACTTGGTTTAGCACAGTATTTACGTTTTGCCTATAATAGGGAGATTTATTTTACATCCCTTCAATATTTATTCCTGCTGTGTTTAACATTGCTTTACAGATTAGGCTGTTACTTTGCTGTGTTTGAGTATGTATTTACGCACTTTCACTTTAACTGCATTTGCATTTAAAGGAGATTTTTGCACCACCCATACCTTTGAGAAAGTTCAATATGAGCGAAACATGACAGGTGATCGATTGGTGATGTGGCTGCCACGTCACGAGGGAGCGGGGAGCAAGTAGGAAGTGAAGCTGTTTGGACTATATGTGTGCATTGTCTGTGGAATTTTATCGTTTTTGCTTCAGTTTGCACAATAATAGAGAGACTTGCACATCCTATAGCCCTACGATGATTTTTTCCCACTCATTACTGCTAGTTTTACTGTGAGCGAGGACTAACTGGGCAGTAGCAGCACTACACTTCACAAGCCTTAGCCAGTGCCGGTTCTCCTGAGCTGTTGGTTCACCTTTGAAAACTTCAATAGCATGTAGTACTGGCTCAGCTTTCTCCTTTCCTGGACTCTTCTTCCTTCTTCACCCCCTTTCAGCCTGGTTTCCGTAAGGCCCACTCCACCTCAACCTCCCCTCTCCAGCTCACTGACTCCATTCTCTCAGGCATGGAACAGGGATGCATTACCTCTGCCATCTTCGTCAACCTGGCCAAAGCCTTTGACATGGTTGCCCACTCCCTTCTCCTCAACAAGCTTTCTGCAGCTGGTCTCTCTGAGACTGCCACTTGCTGGTCCAGTCCCTATCTTATGGGTAGGTCCCAATCAAGCAGGATTGGCAACTCCCTCTCCCCCGATCTCCCCATAAACACTGATGTCCCTCAAGGTTCAGTACTTGGTCCGATACGCTTCTCGGTATTTCTAAACTACTTACCCACTGTCTGCTCAACTGCAGACATCCACATGTATGTGGATGATACTGTTTTGTATGCCTCCGGTACACCCCCCCCCCCGTCGGATGTGGCGAGTAGCCTTCAACTGGATTTCAGTAATGTCTAGCTCTGGTTTTGTCCAAATCAGCTGTCACTATTTTCCAAAAAGACAGTCTCTATGACCTTTGGCACCAGGCAAAAACTTGCCAGGCTTCCTGCCACCCGTTCCTTCCATACCCTCGAGCGTTCCTTACTAGAGGATCTCTCCTCCTTTAAATACCTTGGGCTCAGGCTCGACAGGAATCTTGACTTTGCTGGTCACGTGGACGCCATCCACAAAAAGCTTCTTCCCAAACTATGAGCCCTGTATAGGCGCCATAGCTACCTTCCCCAGCCTGCCCATCAAGAGATTGTCCAGAAGACGATCCTCCCAATGTTTGACTTTGTGGATGTTGTTCGTAGCACTGCCCCCAAAAACACCCTTACCAGACTGGACACTATTAAATTTCTTCTGTCGCTTTGCTCTTGCCTGTCTGCCACATACACACCATTGTGACCTCCACACCTCTCTCTCCTTCCCCCCTCTTGGGGCCAGATGCCTTGCCCATATTGTCTCTAATTGGGAAGTTCTGGCTTGGCTCCCTGCCACTCTACCTAAATTACCTCCTCTCCATCCCTCCTACCTAATCCCTCTGCAACCCCCCCATAGGATCCTCTCCCTCCCTTCCCTCACTTCCACTTCTAGAAGAGCAGCTTTCTCCTATAACTTCCCAAACATTTGGGAACTCCCTCCCCTTAGATATCCGTTCTGCTCTGTCTACTTATTCGTTGTCCTATCGTCTTCAACACTACATCTCCCCATCCTGCAATTGCACCTGACCCTCGTCCACATCATTTTTATCTCTGCCCCTTCTTCTGTTCTATTTCCTCTGCTTTACCCACTTCTACCCCTCCTTAGGCTTGCCCTTAGCCTACAGCACTAGTTTGGTTTACATCCAGTAGTTCTCATACCCGGCTCTACGATGCTGGTTCAACAAGTATTTTGTTGACCGACGTTACAGCTACGGATTTATGTTGACCAGAATTGCAGTGGGCTTAAATCCATCCATGAACACCATTTTCTTTGGGGGGGGGCTTTGCCCCCGGAACCCCCCGCTACCCCTGTACTAAATATAATCAACTCCAAGCTGGAGTTGATTCGGGGTAGGGCTGCAAGACCATGAGAAAACAGTGCGGGGTCCTGCGGTGACAGTACAGTGACCCGTTGTTGTGTCGGCTGTGCTATACGTTCCATGAAAGCAGTGTTGCTGTCTGCGATCAGCATCTGCGCTCATACCCTTGGTGTTCTGCTCCTTTGTTAGGCTTGCCCCCCACATCTCATCACTCCTCCTCAATTCTTCCCTTTTCACAATTTCATTCCACCCACTCCCTTCCCCGTATCTTACCATACTCCCTCCACCCTTACCTCAATTTAATCCTATCCACCTCCTATGTGCCTATTTTCCCCCTACTCTATCCCTCTTCCCCTTCCTCCCAGCTAATCCACTTGCGGGGTGTGCATCCCAGAGCGGTGAAGACACATTCTTTCTCTTAATCCAGCCAAACTCCCCCCTGCCTCTATCCCTATACACTTCTCACTTCTATTCTGTCCCCTACTCTACTCCTCCTTGTTCCCCCCTGGCTAATCCCCTTGCGGGGTGTGCATTCCAGAGGGGTGAAGGCCCATTCCTACTCTCTAATCACTCCATTCCCCCCTCCTATTCCTAAAAAATTCTCACTAACTACCCCACTTGTAAATATTCCAAGTATTTTGTGAATGTGTGTATATATATATATATATTTCTTTTTTTATTTAATTTTTATTGAACTTGTCATAAGAGGCACAACATGAATTAAACATTCTTAAATAGAGAGGATTCTGGTGTGGCTACACCAATGTAGTATGGTACAAGGCAGAAAGACAAAAACAGGTATAATTTAATGTCTATGAGTCTTAAATCAATACACACTGCAAAACTAAGACACTTTCACCATTACTTTTTGTAAAATATTATGGTGCAATTCCCACCACTGATCTAAGCCCCCCCTCCCCTCAATGTGAGCAGTGCTGCCTCTCGAGCCACTAGTTGAGCAATATACCATATCCATCTTTGCCATCTATTGTTAAAAAATTCTACTTTTTCTTGTATGGCTGCTGTTAATTTTTCCATTTGGTAATTATTCATTACGATGGCTCTCCAATCTCCCACTGAGGGGATTACCGAGGTCATCCTCCGGCGAGTGACAGCTTTTTTATCTGCCATAAAATACATAGGCAATAGGGTTCAGGCCCATGATGGTCTGTGAGGGGGCAGTATGGATAAGAGAACTACCTCTGCCATCAATTCCAACGGCTCCCCTAGGCATTCCTGTAGCTCAATCTGCAAAGTACACCAATAAGGTATTAACAATGGACATTGCCAGAAAACATGACCTAAGTCTGCCACCTGGTACTTATAGACCCTCCAACAAACCCGTAGGAGGGTGCCATATATTTAATAAGAGCTGGGGCTCCAAAATACCTCAAACGGCATTTCAAGGCATATTCCCTCCAGACAGCAGAGAGGATTATTTTCACAGCTGGTAGAGCAAATTTCAACCAGTCTTCATATGCTGCAGACATTTCAAGATCAGTATGTCATTTATCCAGAACAGACTTAGTGGAGTCTCCTAATGAATCTCTATAAATACAATATAAATGCTCTATAAGATGGCCTATAAGGTTTCCCTGGAGGGTGTCATTCAGCAATGTTAATAGGGGTGGTTTTGGATTAGGGATTCTAGTTCTCGCTGGCCTTTGGCAAAGAATATAGTCCCTCAGTTGTAGAAATCTATAGTGATCTCTTCGGGACAGCCCGTACCCCCCTCGCAGCACTTCAAAAGAAGAAATTCCCTGGGTCGTTAATACTTGAAACAAATAATGCAGTCCCAGATCCCACCAACCCCTAAATGATGGGTCCAGTTCATCTTAGAGGGGCCGAAATACTCATCGGCTGAAATGAGCCGCATGTAGTCTGAGAACTGTCTATGATACTTCAGGTGAGCCTAAATTTTCAAGGTCACTCTAGTGATTGTAGTAAAATGCTGAAGAGGGGGTGAGCGCCCCTTTGTTGCAAATAAAAACAGGCGGTAGACCATAAAGATCATTTATGTTACATTCAATATCCTTCCAAGGGGTTGAGTACACTGGAGACAACCATAAAAATAATATTTTCATAAAGGTGGCTCTGGCGTACCATTCTAAATTAGCAAATTTACACCCCCTAATTCCAATGGTAAATAAAGGATGGAGAGACGGAGTCAGGGACGTTGTCCACCCCATATAAAGTTCTTTTATCATTTTGGACCAGGAAGTGAAATAAAATTGGGGTGGCCATAAAGAAATAGTCTGGAAGAGATATAAAAGGTGAGGCAATATATTCATTCTAATAATAATTTCGACACTTTGAAAAAAGATAAAGGTAGTTTGCTCCATTTGGAAAGATCAGTTTGAAGCTAAAGAGTTAAAAGGCTCATAGTTAATTAAGTCCAAGTTATTTATATCTTTAGTAATATGGACTCCCAGATATTTTAACTCTATCCATGACTAGCATAGGGGGAGCATGCATCTAAGAACCGGCGACGGGTTAAAATTAGAGGTCAAGATTTCAGTTTTAGCTATATTAAGCTTAAAGTCTGCAACCCTGTCAAAGTTGGCTAATATTTTCCATATCTTGAGGATGGAAATTTCAGGAGAGAGAACTGTAAGTAATATGTCGTCCACTAATAACGAGGCTTTGTGTCGTTTTAGTCCCAAGGGCACCCCTTCTGTATTCTCTTCCCTATGGAAGGCCGAGGCCAAGGGCTCCAGATAAAGAGCAAAGAGAAGGGGAGGGAGTGGGGAGAGAGGGGGACACCCCTGCCTAGTTCCTTGCTGAAGTGAAATTGGGGAGGTCAAAGAACCACTGATTCTTATATAGGCCTTCGGATTGGCGTAGATATTCCACAGCGAGGCCTGAAACGAAGCTGGGAAGTTAAAAGCGGACAGGGAGTCCCAGAGAAAATACCAGGACACCCTGTCAAACACCTTTCTGTGTCTAAATTCCACAGGGCCACTGGGATCTCTCTGGTCTGACTCTGGACATATTCCCACAGTAAAAACATCTGACGAATGTTGTCCATTGTATTTCTTGCTTTAATAAAACCGGCTTGATCTGGGTGAATAATAGAGGGGAGAATCCATTCTAACTGAGATGCCCAGATGGCCATAAAAATCCTATAGTCCACATTCAGAATGGAAATCGGATGAAAGGAAGAGGGATCAGCAAGTTCCTTATCCAGTTTGGGGATACAGTAGCTGCCAGTACCGCGCAGGCCCAGGAGGGGCTTCCCCCTCTGCCTCCTCCGAGAACACCCACAACACATTTGGGAACAGCAAGCTGGAAAATGTTTTGTACCATTTGGGACTAAAGCCATCCGGGCCGGGACATTTCGGAGGGCTAGCCGCCTTTATATGTTGCAGAATTTCTTCTGACCTAATAGGAGCTTCCAACTGTTGACATTGCTCGGCCATGAGCTGTGGCAGGGTCAAGGGTCTCAAAAACTCATGCCTTTCCTCTTCCCTAGAAGAGGACCCTGCCATATAGAATGTTTGATAATACATCGCAAAGACATTTTGTATCTCTTCTTCCTTATGAACAAACGGACACGTCAGCAGATGTCATATTTTTAGGATTGCTGTAGAATTTTTTCGCATTCTAAGTTTCCAAGCTAACATGCGAGTACCTCTTATCCCCCCTTCATGCTGACTATTTCAAATATGTCAGCATTTGTTGTAGTTTTAAATCCATTATTTTCTGTATTTCCTGTTTTGTTTCCCAGATTCTCTTCCCCACCTCCCAATCGCCTTCCTTGAACAATAATTGGTATGTCTTTAATTGCTCCACTAAGGCTTTGTGTTTTTCTTCCAATAGACGCCTTTTCCTCACTGAATACACTAATATCTACCCCCTTAATGACTGCCTTCAGGATATCCCACAAGAGAGAGGCAGAAATCTCGTAAGAATCATTATCTTGGTTTATTTGGGAAAAATGTTCCTGCATAAACGTATTAAACTGAGGGTCTTTTAGAAGGGAGGCATTTAAGCGCCACAATGTTAACCATTTTTTCTTCCCTAAATCTATCTTTAAAAGTAATGAATGGTAATCTGACAGCAACCGAGGGCCAATCTCGATATCTTGTACTAATTGAAAGTCTTCACAGGAAAAAAAGAAATCCTCTAACCCGGAATATGTGTGGAACCTTGATGAATAATATGTGTAGACTTTTTGGGTAGGGAATAATTTAGGCCAGATATCTAACACCCCCAGTTGATCAAGGAAGTTTTCAAGAAGTGAAGGGCATTGGAGGTTCTATGTGCTTTAGGGTTCATGGAATTCATAACATTCCATGTTATACTGAAATCAGCCCCCATAAGAAGTTTCCCCTTTTAGAAGATCAATTACCTTATTAAGGAAGGTCCTGGCAACCGGCTAAATGGTTTGTGGGGAAAGGTACACACTGACCAGTGTTACCTCCTGAGAGTATAAGGAGCCATGTAAAATGACATACTGACCCAGAGGGTCAGCAAAACTGTTATGAACCTCTAGAGGGGTAGTCTGCGGAACCAATATCACCGCCCCTCGTCTCCTGCCACTAAGGTGGGACGAGGGATGAACCTCGTAACGCTGTTACCATTTTAGCTTACAATGTTCTCAGTCGGACAAACAGGTTTCTTGTGTTAGATATAAGTCTACAGAGTTTCTTTTGAGATATTGCAAGAATTGTGTTCTCTTAGGGTGTTTTAGTCCATTAATATTTTGTGAAAGTATTATTACAGGTACAGAAGACATCATTAGAACCATTCAGAAAGGTGCTGCTCAAACCGAGAGGAAACCCTCTGTCTGCAATCAGGCTGGACATCCTTCCAGCACCTCCCCTAGCCTCACGATCGTCCCGAGGGACCCAACGTAACAGACCAGGAGTAAAGCCAGGAAGAGATGCCAGGACAGAAGCCCCAATGAAGCAAAAAGTAACCTTCTAGACTGTTAATAATAAAGGATGTCTCACAACCCTTGTGTGTCATGAGTACCTCATTTTTCATAATAAAAAGAAAAAGCAACAACTTCAATGACCCCCAACCCCTTTGTGATAATCCCAAATTACTTTCAAAAAACCTCAAACTGGTGTGGGATATATAACACTATCCTACCAGAACCGGAACTTATATACAGATCGACTTCCCTTGTGGAGGAGGAAGTAAACTTCCAACTTCGGATTCCCCTTAGGGTGGGATAAATATGCTCTGACCCCAGAGGGCGGAGGGCATGCACCCCACAAAACATGGGTAAAGCCCTCCAAGGGGCTAATACGCCCCAAAGTAATGGGGTAAAAGTTTGGCCTGACGGCCCCATGGCGCACCCTGTCCGTTGATGTGTAGAAGGGGGGGTTGGGTGGTAGGGGTGGTAACCCTAACACCACATTTCCATGCTTTTGTCGCTGTGCTATGAACCCTAACTGATGCATTAACAGAGTTTTTTGCAATGAATTTCCCTTCTTTTTGAGAGTGTAATGTAACTGGTAACCGGTATATATATATATATATAAACATTTAACATAATGTGTGTTTATGTATATGGATATTTGTATTAGACTATGTCTGATGTCAAGTGCTGCTTGCGTGGCCCACAAAACATATCTGGTATTGCCTAAATGTTTTGGTTTATGAACAGTCTTAACTATTTGTATATTTTATTTTGCACCTGTATTCTATATTATCCCTTTTCCCCTTTCCTCCAGGACGCATCTGGAAACGAGCTATTGTGGCTCAGTGTGCCTTTCCTGGTGGAACATTTCAAAATAAAAAATAAATTAAATAAATAAATTTTAGGTGTATTTACACTACTGGATCTGCACCATTGCCAGTGGTGCAGATGAGCTGCCCTGGTGAAAATACAACAGCGTAAACACATGCCGGAGTACTGCAAGCCACTTCATTGCAGCGCAGAACATTCCCCATTTTGGTGGGAATGTGTATCAGTGTAGGCTTTTTTTTTGTGTGTGCATGGTCTTCCAGATAGCCGCTTTACTGATTTCTTGAAGGGGGGGATGCCCCTTGCTGTTGCCATAGCGGTAGAGGTGTTACTCATGGAGTGTGCCCATAGACCTCTGGGGTGTATTCTGGCAGTTTTTCCATAACAGAATTATGAGCAGGAGATTGTCCAAGATGAGATAGCTCTCCTAGTTGCTGCTTTCCCCTTTTCCACCTCGCCACAGGTAATAAAAAGCTGAGTGCTGTCGGACCCGACATCTTTTGTGCAGTCCAGGTAGTAACTTAGTGCCCTCTTTACATCCAGGCAGTGAAGCTGTTGTTCTTCTGTACTGGAATGTTTAGTGAAAAGCACAGAGAGGGCAACTGATTGGTTCAGGTGGAATTCTGATACCACCTTAGGAAGTAATTTCCTATTAGTCCTGAGGACTACCTTATCCCTATGGAAGATGTTTGGATCTGTGCAGAGGGCTTGCAGCTTGCTCACTCTCCTAGCAAATGTACAAGCAACGAGGAATAGTGCTTTCCATGTAACATATTTAAGGTCAGCAGTAGCCACAGGCTCAAAGGGTGCTTCTATCAGCTGAGCAATGCGCACGTTTAGATCCCATGGAGGAACCAGGTCCCTCACAGGAGGGCATACATGACTGAGGCCTTTAAAAAGAACCTTTTGAAAACAGGTTGTGAGGCTAGAGACTTACTTTTGCCAGCTGGTGTGCAAGCTGAAACCGCCACCAAATGCACCTTTAGAGTTCAGGGCCTCAAACCTAAGGACTGTAGTCTGTAGGTGCACAAGATAGTCCAAGACTGAAAAACAAAAAGACTCTCTCCAAACTGCATAAATCATTTGCCACAGTTAAAAACACAGCATGTAAAAAAACAATAAACAAAAACCACAAACACGCTCAAAAAAGACTGCATGCACTCATAAGCTGAGTAAAAACGCAGATTTATTTCAGGACACAGCACAGACACGATATCTGTGGACACCAGAACACTGCACAGATACGATATGGGATGCTCGTTCACAGCTCTTGCCTTAACTTTTAGATGCATCAATGATGGGGTTTCAGTGCTCGTTTTTGCAAAATACATACGTCAAGCGAGCTAGTAGGAGCACACTGTTTCTAAATAGGCATTTACTGAACAATGTTTAGATTTTGCCAAAAACTACTTGTATAGCACGGAAAGAGAGGGACCAGGCGCCATCTGAAAACACATGCACACTTGTTCCTTTCAGTGCGCACGAGTGCACGCTCCTGATGGTCCCATCAACAAAGACGGCCACCAAGTAATCTACAGGAGCATACTGCTCAAGATTAAAAAAAAAAGACAAAGAGAGGTATTCATGTTTGGGCAGTACTAAACACCGGTACTGAGGGGCTACTATTCAATTTTTGCATACTAAACCGGACAGTGTCCCATTAAAGTGACAGTGCTTTAAAACATTTTACCACTTAACAGTTTACACTCCTAATGAAAGAGATAAAATATACAGAAACATTTTAAATAATAAATACAAGAAATGTGCAACAAATATGCTATAATTCAATTAATACAGTGACAATTAAACACAAATAGTGGTGTGGTACTTGAAACGAACACCCACAATTTATTACAAATGACCCACCTTACAATATAGACATTCATAGAGGGAACCCAAGTGCAAACAAGAAAGCCACTGAATGTTGGAAGGGCTATCATTTCCTTCTTTACTGGTCTATATGCATAGGACTTCGAACCTGCCAAAAGGGAAGTTACAGGGAAACTAGTAAAGCTCTGTTACCAAATATCAAGGTGTACCTTCTCACAAGTTGGCTTCAAAATAGCAATATATAATTAATTAAAGCACATCTAAATATGAATAAGTAATGTTAATTTAAAAAGTGAAGCCACGGTGTTGCTGCTACTAAGAAAAGGTGTGGTAGTGATATAATATCAGAGAACACAGATCACAATATAGGTGTGATATGCACTCTATGCAAGATATACATGACCCGAGATAAAATGCATAAGGAAGGTGGACAAAAAGTGACAGTAGAATCTTGTTCCAAACCTCAAAAAAGTGGTAAGAGTGAATGGGACAGAGAGAAAGATGGGGTTCAGGAAGTGAGTGGACAGAGCCACCATAACTTGGAAAATCCCCAGACATCACAGTCCTATATACTATACAAACCAGGAGACAAAACTTTCTAACTACATACTCCATCCAGTCCAGTGATATTCTGAAACACTGGCTTGTGACTGGAACTGAATCAGCACTGAGGGAAGGTTAGTGAAAAACTACCCTGCATGGTGTATAGGAAGGGTTCAGATGTAGCAGATGATATAACAAGACACTACTCCGCAACACCCCTAAACAATACCCTACCAGCAGGTACTTTTTTGTGTGGCAAGTGTAAATACTACCCTGTGATGATGATATTAAAACTTTCCAGACAAAAGGGAGCGATCAAGTTTTTCAAACACGGATTTTATAAATTGTGAATCTATGGGGGTGCTCTATCTAGCTGCATGCATATGATGCTGGAAAAATAGAGAGAAATTTTTAAATTCGGTTGGGGGGACATATTCAGGCTATTGAAAAACTTGATGAAAATGCCCTGGCTGATCTATCTAAACCCCATCATTTCCCCAAGTTTTAAAACAAATGGCTTCCTAGCCTTTTAAAGGAAAGGCAGTTGTTTACATTAATACTGAACTGCATTCATTTAATAAGGGTAAATGTAGTTTTAAAGCTTTTGAAAAAATGTAAAAACTACCTCGCCCGATTTAAATTTCCTTCCCTACCTATCCCTAAAATGGCTGCGGAAGTGCAGCTTGATTACATCAATGGAGCGATTCACACAGCAGCTTCTCTGAAGCACAAGTCTAATGTAAGTGAAGCAGCAGCTCGTGAAACTTGTGTCACATTTCGCACTAGAAAAATAATCATCACTTAAGCTGTGTATTACTTGCATCAATACACGAGTTATGATGTTTTTAGCAGTCACATTCAAAGTTACATCAAGCAAAATGCCTCTGTGACTGACTGTCCCAGTTTCTAAGCCCGAGTGACTTGCTTCTGCCTACTCCCATCCCATTTCTCCCTCCTCTACAAAAAGATCCTTGTATAATGCTGAAACTCATAAATTAACTTGTGTGTTATTTTTTGTAATACACAAGTTATAGCTTTCATGTTTCCTCTTTTGTTTATTACCACTGCTGTGACAAAATCTCAGCAAACTGGTAGCTGCTGCTGCAGGTGCCGACAAACCCCTTGCTCATACAGAGTGGGAGCACAATAAAGTTAAGTGGTTTACCCCCTCCAAGAGTTACTTATTCCATCCCCAACCCTTTGGCAATACCTGGTGAGCCAGTGGTTTTAGTTCCTGCATGTCATGGTGTCCTGTCACTCCTTACTATTATCTGTCTGCAGGCAGGACTCTATAAATGGTAATCGCTGGCACCAACAGCAGGTTCGGATCCCCCTCCCCCCCAAAAAAACATAAAAAATACTCTTTAAAACTAATTTTCATGTATCAGGTCTTGTCTGCAAAACTAAGGAACAGACATGAATAGAAAATACAAAATCACACATGCCCCCACAATGCAAAGCATCATGGGCTGCATATGCAAATCACCACAGAATGTTATGCTGGTCCAACTTTAAGCAGAATTGCATGGTGCCGAAAGGCCTCTCACACAGTTTGCAAAGGGTGCTAACAGAAGACATAGACATGTGTTTCGGCCTACCAGGACTCATCAGTATGCCTCGTCTGTTTGACACCCCAGTGGAATGGACTAGCTACCCCTAAGGCAGTGCCTGGGATATATTGTGGTGAACCCATTAAAATAAAAACTATTTAAAGACAAAGAACCTCTGTGCGTAAACACTGAGGCAAGGGTTACCCCAAGGGCATTTGGCTGGGAAGCCAAGTTTCAAGAAAATACAAATCACACATGCCCCACAATGCAAAGCATCATGGGCTGCATATGCAAATCACCACAGAATGTTATGCTGGTCCAACTTTAAGCAGAATTGCATGGTGCCGAAAGGCCTCTCACACAGTTTGCAAAGGGTGCTAACAAGACATAGACACGTGTTTCATCCTACCAGGACTCATCAGTATGCCTCGTCTGTTTGACACCCTAGTGGAATGGACCAGCTACCCCTAAGGCAGTGTGCCTGGGATATATTGTGGTGAACCCATTAAAATAAAAAACTATTTAAAAGACAAAGAACCTCTGTGCGTAAACACTGAGGCAAGGGTTACCCCAAAGGGCATTTGGCTGGGAAGCCAAGTTTCAAGAAAATACAAAATCACACATGCCCCCACAATGCAAAGCATCATGGGCTGCATATGCAAATCACCACAGAATGTTATGCTGGTATAGAGTTTAGTTCAGTTTACTGGGGGTGATTGGAGCGTGCGGTTAGTGTCAGCAATTACCATTTAGAGAACCCTGTCTGCAGCTAGATGACAGTAAGGAGCGACAGGACACCATCACATGCAGGAACTAAAACCAGTGGCTCACTAGGTACTGTCAATGAGCTGAGGGTGGAATAAGTGACTCTGGGAGGGGTTAACCACTTACTGTACTTTGGTCCCACTCTATCTGAGCAAGTGGTTCATCAGCACCATCAGTGACAACTATATGTAACAGTTAGCCAAGATTTCGTTGCAGCAGTGGTAATAAAAGTGAAAATATATGAAAACGATAACTTAACTTGTGTATTACTAAAAATAATACACAAGTTAAGTCATGAGTTTCATCATTTTATAACAATCTTTTGTAGAGAGAGAGAGATAGGATGGGAGTGGGCAGGTGAAAGTCACTCCACATGGGCTCAGAAACTGGGACAGTCAGTCACAGAGGCATTCTGCATGTTACTGCCATGAAATCACCACATAACTGGCGTACTGATGTAAGTAATGCACTGTTTAAGTGATGATTTTTTTTTAATCTGTTATGTGACACAAGTTTCATGTTCTACTGCTTTACTTACAGTAGACTTGTGCTTCGGAAGAGCTACTGTGCGTGTCACTCCATTGATGTCATCACGCTACACATCGGCAGCCAATTTCAGGATAGGCAGCAAGGGAAATTTAAATCAGGGAGGCGGTTGTTTACATTTTTCAAAAACAATGAAACTGCTTTTATCTTTATTAAATGATTACAGTTTCAGCATTACAATGTTAACAACCGCCTTTCCTTTAGAAAGCTATGAAGTCATTTTTTTTAAACTTAGGGAAACTGTATGGTTTAGGTATCCCTTAAGTGTAACTCTAGGAATCACAAATTCATGTTCCAGAGAATTGAGAAACCAAAGTTGGGTCTGGGGCTTGGGGGAGACCTGGCTGGCAAACTATTTATTACACAGGGAAGTGTTTTGGATTTTTAAAATTAAAAGCAACAGAACCTCCGGGTCTCAATGGCAGATTTGAAATGACCCTTGCCTAAAATGATTTGGCAGGACAATATATTGAAGACCCTGCATTTTACCAGGATACAACTGGGCTTTATTGTCTGGTTCCATCTTCTATGTATGCTGCCACCCCCCCCAAATATCTGTGGGTACAGAATAGATTTATACTGTTTATAGGTCCATATATAAACACACATTCTTGCTCTACTCTCTTTATATTTCTTTGAGGTTTGGAACAGGGTTCTTTTGTCACTTTTGGCCCCCCTTCCTTATGCATTTTATCTCTGGTCATATACAGCATGCATACTGTGCTGTTATCTGCACCTATATGGTGACCCAAGTTCTCTCAGATGTACACCACTACCACATCTTTTTTTTCCCTAGTGGCTGCAACACTGTGGCTTCAGTTTTTAACTTAGCATTATTTAATCATATTTAGACGAGTTATAATTATTCATATGTATAATATTATACACTGGTCGACTAACGAGACCCTCGTTAGTCGACCAGTGCCCACGTTTCATTACCAAATGGCCATTATAAGATAAAAAAAGATTGTGAAAGGTGCCCCAGACTATAATGGAGCGTGTCCCTACGCTCTCCCTGTGATCATGTCAAAGTTGGCTGAGCGCAGGGCGGCGGCACGGGGTGGATCTTAGAACCAGGAAGTGCCTGTATCCCTGCAGGGATGATTTTACAAGTGATTTTTTGTGAAAAATTATGGATATGTTTTGAACAGCTATAGAGCAGAAGCATTTGCGGCAGGTAAGGCACCGAACTGTGTGGTGCACATCAACCAACATATAGATTGGTGAATCTCTTTAAGGCCAAACACAATGACACCAGGTCACATTGGGATAGATTTAGGGAGCTGGTGATGATATGTAAAAAAAAAAAAAAATCAGGAGTAAGTTAGTCAGTTTTGGAATTTCAAGTATCAGCTACAACAAAAGGTAATCACAAAACCTTTTACAGTTACATAAACAGTGTGTGGGTCCATTAATTGAAGGGGATAAAGCAATTTCAAGAGAAGAGGACACGGCTGAAACATTTAACCAATTTTTCTGTTCAGTATTTCATAAAAAGCTCATGAAACTGAGTTGATTAACATCCCACATACTTAAGGCAAATAAGTCTCAAGGACCACATATACCTCGAGTAAAGAACTGGCAGAAGAATTGGTAGAACCCATCAAATACCTGTTTGAAAAATTGTTAAATGAGGGACAGGTTGTAAAGTGCTGGAAGGAAGCACAGGTGGTATTTACATACAAAAAAAATCTAGGGCAGATGCTAGGAACTATAGACCAGTTAGTTTGACATCTATACTGGGAAAAGTGCAGGAGACATTTGTGAGGTAGGAGACAGAGGAACACCTAATAAAATAAAATTTACTGAATGATACACAGCATGGGTTTAGGGTAGAAGATCATACCAGACAAACCTTATTAAGTTCTAAGAACCAGTCAACAAAGCCTTAGACAGGACAACCAGCAGACATTATATACCTGGATTGCAGCAAAGCCTTCGACACAATGCCTCATGGAACTAATCGAATAACTGAACAGAATTGGGCTAAATGTTAGACTGACACGCTCGGTACAAACATGGCTGGTGGACAGAAGGCAGAAGGTACACATCATGAGTGTTAAATCTTGTGAAGGATCAGTATTGGGGCCAGTACTCTTAACACCCACCTGCGTCTCCAGCATGCAACCAAGTGAAGTGGAGTGGAGGTGCAAGTTTGCAGATGACACCAAGGTTGGAATGGTGGTGGACACAGAGAAGTGTGAATGTGCTGAATGAAAATCTTAAAAACATTGAAGGGTGGGCAAATAAATCGAAACTAAAGTTTAATTTAGACAAGTGTAAGGTAATGCATCTGGGAATCAAAAATCCTGGATACAGGTATACACTATATGGTTTAAAATTGAAAGAAACAACAGGAGAAGGACGTAGGTATCCATGTACTCAGCAACATGAAATCTGAACAGCATATCCAAACTATCATTAGGAAGGGCCACAAGACACTTGGTTGCACTGGCAGATATACTGCCAAGAGAAACAGGGAAGTTCTTATGCCTCTCTACAACTCACTGGCCAGGCCACATACAGAATACTGCAGGCAGTTTTGGGCTCTACAGTGTAAGAGGGACATCAGGCTGCTGGAGGGCAACAAGAATGGTGAGGGAAAGAGTTATGAGCAGAGGCTGGAGGAGATGTATAGGTATCATTTGGGACTTAGAAGACTTAGAGGAGATGTGTGCTTGACCTTTAAAGCATTCCAAAGCATTGACCTCTGAGAATGTTTAGGTTTGAAAGTTAAAGATAGCAGTCGTGCAGGTAGACAGCACGGTAAACAATTAAGGGGTGACAACTACAAAACCTCCAAAAGAGCAAACTGATCCACCTACAGGGTTGTTAGCATGTGGAACTCACTCCAAGAGGAGGCCATATCATGCCAGTCAGTAAATGATTTTGAAGAATTTACTGGATATTCACTTGAAAACAAGGGAGGTCAAAGGGTGAGCGTAATATGGACTCAAACAATCTCCCTGCTCGTATAAAGTCCTACGATTCCTATTTCTGGAGTACGCCACCTTCTGAACACTGGTGCCAGCATCTGCTGGCTCAGGATCCACTCGTGGTTTCCTTGGCTGATTTCTGATTAGAGAATCTGCCAGGACACTGTCCTTTCCTGGTACGTGTATCGCAGATAGCTCTACATCCAGGGAAAAGGCTAGGCTCCAGATCTTCATGGCTACTGTGCATAGCCCTAAGGATCTAGATCTTCCCTGCTTGTTTATGTAATACATTGTTGTGGTGCTGTCCATTCAGATCTGAACAGACTCACCTTATATTTGGGAGAAAAAAGCTTGTATTGCTTGGAACATTGCCCTGAACTCCAGAAGGATGATTTCTTACCCCAGGAGTCCTTTAGCATCAGTAACTTTTTTGCACTTAGCTGGCTAGGTGCAACTGCCCTGGAGGTGTGCGTTTAAGAGATATTTAAATGAGCATAGGGCCAAGCCAATCAAAAGACAGGAGGGGGGGTGTGCTCAGAGCTGTTGAATGCTTCAGAATTTTTTCTCCGCTGGACTGAGCAATATTGCCTCTGAGGTGTCTCCCAACTTTCCTTGATGGCAGCCTCCTGTGCATATCTGGATAAAGTTTTCCTCAAATTATTTCCTTTATTGTGCAAGTGAAAGTTTTACTTTCTCATTAGTGCTGTGCAAATTTTTAATTTTTAGTGCGACAGCGTTACTTTGACTTTATTTTAACCGCGACTATTTGGTTTAAAGCTCAATTTTATCGCGGTGCTTATTTTGATGGTTTCCTTCATTTTGGGGCAAATTCTGGGAACCGCTGAACTGGGGACAGTTGCCTTGTTTTTTTTTCACTGACCCACGGGATTTACCGCAAAGGCACCTGCAGTAGATTTCAAATTTAAACAGTGCCTGGGGGTTCTCTCTCTCTCTCTCTAGATTGGCAATTATGAGGATACATTTTTTGTTATATTACTGGACCTTAGTATCATCTGTGTCAGGAATGTCCGTAAGGGTCCAGCAGCCACCTGTGCGCAGTTGAGTATTACTGGGTTTCTATTACGATTGGCAATGGTATAGATCCCAGTTTTACCTGGCTTAGAACAACTAGTCTGACCACTGACACTCAGAACAAGGCCAAGGATTTTCCCTGTGATCAAAATATGTTTGATTACAGAACCAATGACTACATGAAAAAGGTCGATGAATACAAGGCCTCCTGCCAGAGCCACTCATCCAAGCCTAAACCCGCCACCCCTCAGAGATCCCGTCCCAGGGGCAGAAGTTTTGTTCCCAGGCCTTACAATCCCTATCCCCAATCTGACTTTAGCCAGTACAGGGGTCTTTCAGAGTCAGGGGCAGAAGGGGCCAAGAAGAGCCACCTCTACCCAGCCATCTGCCTCTCAGTTTTAAGTCCTGATGTGAGTGTCCAGCTCTCTCCGTTTCCAGTTGGAAGCAGACTCTCACACTATCTTCAGCCCTGGTCCCTCATCATGTCGGACAAGTGGTTGCTGGAGATAGTGGAGAAGGGTCCGTCATACAGTTCAAGCAGCTGCCAGACCTCAAGCGTACCCAGGTGTCAAGACCTCCATCCCCAACACAGATACCGTTGTTGGAAATGGAGGTACAAAACCTTCTGGCTTTATGAGCAATGGAGAGGGTCCCCACCCACAAGAAGGGCAAGGGCCTCTACTCTAGGTATTTTCTGACACAAAAGAAAACTGGGGAGTGGTGACCTATCTTAGATCTCAGATATTTAAACAAACATCTGAAAAAAAAAAATATCTAAATGGTCACTCTGTCACTGGTCATACTGTTCTTACAGCAGGGAGACTGACTAGCCTCCCTCGACTTAAAGGACGCCTACTTCCATATACCCATAAGGAGATCTCACAGGAAATTTCTCAGGTTCAGACTTCTTTCAGGTCACTAGCAGTTCACTGCAATGCCCTTCGGTCTGTCCTCGGCCTCAGGGGTCTTTACCAAGTGTCTCACAGTGGCAGCAGCACATCTCAGGAGACTGGGTGTCGCTCTCTACCCCTATTCTGGATGACTGACTCATAGTAGCAAAGTCTCCTTGCCAGGTCAAGGAATCTCTTTCCCTCACAGAATGCACTCTGGAGTCTCTGGGTTTCCTGGTAACTCTAAAGAAATTTCATCTGGAACCCACCCAGCTACTCACCTTCATAGGGGCCCAGCTGGACACTCAAAAGGGATATGCTTTCCTCCCGCAGGAAAGAATTCAGAGTTTCCTTTCAGTGGCAGATTCTTTCACCCAGGGACAGCCAAGACCAGTCAGACATTTCCTCAAACTTCTGGGACATATGGCCTCTAAGACTGCAGTAGTCCCAGGGGTCAGGTACAGGATGAGACTCCTGCAAGCCTACCTCAGTGCTCGCTGGTCTCAGAGAAGCAACACATTTTCAAAGTTGATACCTGTGTCGGAGCAGTTCCTCCAAAGCTTGCTGTGGTGGAAGAACCCTGCAAATTTGCAGGCAGAGGTTCCCTTTCAAGCTCCTCTTCCCACAAAGGTGATCACCACAGATGCCTCCCTTTTGGGCTGGGGAGCTCATTTAGACAGTGCCTCAGTAAGCAGCAACTGGACTCCCAAAGAGTCACAGTTGCACATAAATCTTTTGGAACTCAGAGCAGTCTTACTAGCTCTCAAAGCTTTCGTTCCCAGCATAGAAGGGAAGATGGTTCAAATTCGAACTGACAACACCACTGCAATGTTCTACATAAACAAGCAGGGTGGTACCAGGTCAATACTCTGTTTGGAAGCTCTGAAGCTCTGGTCTCTAGCATTCTCCCTGAGAGTCAGCCTCTCAGCTATTCACCTCCCAGGCAAACTCAATACTCTGGCGGATGCTCTAAGCCACATCAGTCAAGGTCAGAGTGAATGGACACTGAACAAGCAAGTACTAGCCACAGTGTTCAGGCGGTTGGGCACACCAGACGTGGATCTGTTTGCCTCTCCTCTCAGTTTTCAACTTCCTCAGTACTGTTGCAGGCCCCCAGTTCTGGGAACACTTCCTCTAGATAGCATACCTCTCAACCTCAGGACTCTGAAATAAGGGACACCACACCCGGAAATGAGGGGCACCATGAGGGACATCAGAATTTTGGCACTTTAATGATTTAATGCATGGTTTAAAAGCATAACAGAGCCTGAAACTCAGTCCAATAACATTAAAGAATAATGATTGTTTCCTCCTGCTTCATCCCATTCCCAGCCGCCAGGGCCATTTACTCCCTGTAGCTTGTGGGGCAAGTTACAAACAAATAACTGGCCTGGTCTGGGTAATTGGGGTAAGTATACTATTGGGGCAGCCCTGATTACATCTTTTGTGGGCCTGTTGGGAATTAGGGGGATCCCCAGGCCAGCCTCCACACACAGCAACACTGGGTCATCTCATCTGTATGGGTATTTCCTTCCCTGAGCTAGTGAGCTGTAGCCTGTTTGGAGGTGATGGGCTACTGGGCTGGAGTGGAAGACAAACAGCTTCCCTTCCTAATCCCAACAAGCTCAAAAAATTAAATGTATTGGGGATGCAAAGATCATAACTCGTTTCAAAGTCCTTTTTTGTAATGACAATCACTGTGTCCTCCCATCTCACAGTGCCACTTCAGTCAGACAGCCTCAGGTAGCATTGATGCAGTAATTTTCTATAGATTTGTAACTGAATTGTATTGTTAGATATGGTGTTTGTGAGTGATTAACAGTCACGGTCATAAACTGGTACACGGTCTCGGCTGTCGGTTAGGGTAGCCGACCTGTAAGTTTAGCAAACAGCAAGCATTTTCCCTATTGCCTTACTGCTTCCCCACCACCACCAATTGGCCACAAAACATTTAAAAAAACTTTTTAATCAATCATTCATCCTCAATACAGTCCAGTAACGGCAAAACTGAGACATGGTTGGGAATAAATGTGCAGACAGATTGAACTTGAAAGAATAAACCATAAGCCCGGCCCCTACCCCTGTACAGTTAACCTTTTTACAAGCTTCTTTTACCCTACTTACCTCCCTCAAGTGAAGAAGTCACCGGCTGGCAGCACCACTCAGCCAATTCAAGCTCCCTACAGTTCAGTGTGTGGTCTGGACTTTGTCTCTCACTGATAGCATGACACTCTCTCTTTGTTTGGTCTTCTCCTAGGCAACTGGCTTGTTCTCCAAGACTGCGGCATGTGGTGGCAGGCAGTGCAGCTGTAGCAGGCCAGCAGCAGGGGCTTGATGGGGTGCCATGTTTGGGGGTGGGGCTGCAAACTCCAGGCCGGCAGGCTGCAAGCTAAGATGCAGCAAAAGGTTGGGTGAGAGGGGAGCTGGAAGGCAGATTTTAGAGCAGGCATTCCGAGGCAGCAAAGCAATGGAATTCCCAGGCTGTTGCCACGAATGATTGACGTGACGGCTCACGGGCGGTGCCCACATGGAGGATTGGGGCCTTCTTTGTGGGGGGGGGAGTCGATAATCCAAACTGGAGATCCTTCACACTCGGAGCAAAGCAGATTAGCTGTCACAGAGGACAGTTTAATACTTAAATTTCTAATTTTTTCTCGCCTTGAGGATGGCTGGTTGTGGCTGATCACACTCTTGTAGCTGAACTTAAGCACGGCGCCGCTAAATTCAGCTTGCCAATTTTTGATTGGGCAGAGTCAGCACTGAGGAGGAGCGAGTGGAGCGACCAATCTGTACTGGACTTGTTGCTTTTTGTCATTCTGCGCGCTCGCTCCTGCTGACGCATCACCCAATCGTTCAGGAGGGTCGATCGCACATCTTTAAAGGGCCCGCTGCTGTCCACACTATTGTCACTGTCAAATTCAGGACAATGACCAGTGCTAGCGGGACGACTTCCAAAAATGGGGGCAAATCCGGGATGTCCCGCACAATGCGGGACAGTTGAGAGGTATGACCTTTAGGGATGAATATTGCAGACCTAAGTCTGACAATGATAATAAATAGTCCAAGACATCCTGCATCAGACAGATGAAGGAGTCTAGGTTCCTGGAAGGGACCTATAAAAAAATCCTTCCAATTTTAGTGCATAAGTATGTCTGTTGGAAGGCTTTTGGACTGCCATGAGCACGCTAGCTACTCTAGGTGATACATGAAAGCGTGCAATGGCTATGTTTTCAGGAGCCATGCATGAAGATGCAGTGACTTCAGGTCTGGATGTAGCAAGGAGCCCTTTGTTCTGTGAGAGAAGGTTTCGACACAGTGGCAAGGGTAGTGGAGGGTCTACCGCTGGCTGACACAGAAGGGGAAACCAAATTTGGCATGGCCATAGAGGAGCTATAAGGATGAGGGTAACACTCTCCACCTGCAGTTTGAATATACTCTCTATATGAGAGGAACTGGAGGGAATGCATACAGGAACCTGCCTCTCCAGGAAAGGAACACCACATCACGCCAGAAACTCCAGGCCCTGGAGTGAGCAAGCAGAAATGCGGCAGTTTTGCACTGTATGGGGACGCAACAAGGTCCAACTCTGAATGACCCCATTTTGTGAATATGTCTTCAGTCACTGTGGTCAGAAGTTTCTATTCGTGCATCTGGGAAGGTGACTGCTTAGTTTGTCTGCTAAGGCATCTTGGGAACCCAAGAGATGCAAGGCTGATAGCGCTAGGCCATGTTCTAGTCACCAGTACCAGACTCTCACTGCCTTGCAGCATAGGGGATAGGAATGAGTCCCTCCCTGTTTGTTGATGTAGTGGACTGTGGACTACACTGATATTATTCATCTGGATCAAGAGAGGGCCTTGTTTTAGATGCTGCTGGAGTGTTAGAAGACCATACAGTATAGCACTCATTTCCAGTATACTGATGTGCCAACTAATTTTCCTGTTGGCTCCACAAGCCCAGTGTTTATAGGGCCCCAGATGAGCCCCCCAACTGGAGCCAGATGCATCTGTGATGAGGATCTGAGTTGGTACTGGAATCACAAATGGGCCTCCCTTTAACAGCCTGGCGAGGTCCATCCACCATAGCAGGGTTTTTCTCAATGGGGATGTGACAAGAACCAGTTGATCCAGGCCATCCATTAACTGGGTCCACTGAACTCTTACAGTCCACTGTGGAATGCGCATATGAAGGCGTGCCAGATACACTGTAACAATGGTCGCTGCCATAAGGCCGACAAGACAAAGATCTGGCTGTGATCTTGTAACTGTTGTAGAGAACGTGGGCTTGGACAATAATGGGTTCTGCCCTGTCTAATGGCAGGAAGGCTTTGCCCTGAGCAGTGTCTAGGACTGTACCTATGTACTGCAGATGCTGACATGGCGTTAGGATTCACTTCAGGATATTCACTGTGACTCTCAAGTCCTCGAAGACCTGTCTCGTTCGAGAAAGGGTCTGCAGAAGACTGTCCCTGGAGCCAGCCTTTAAAAGCCAGCTGCCTAGGTATGGGAAAATGTATAGGCCTTCCCTGCAAAGGGCTGATGCCACCACAGCTAAGCATCTGGTAAAGACCCTTGGTGCAGAGGATAAGCCAAAGGGCAACACTTTGAATTGTTAATGCTCCCCCTCCAGTATAAAGTGTAGATGTGATCTGTGATTCTTTCTGATCCTGATATCAAGATAAGCATCCTTCATATCCAGGGAGCAAAGCCAGTCCCTGGATTGTAAAAAGGGGAATGAGAGCCTGAAGAGAGACCATATGAAACTTCATGTAGTCTATGAAGAAGTTGAGGCCCCTCAGATCTAGTACAGGCCTCAGATCTCCTGTACATTTGGGGACTACGGAGTACCCGAATAGATCCCTTTGTTCTTCTGAGTTGGAGGAACCAATTCTATGGCATGTTTTTGTATCAGCGATTGTATTTTCTGTAGCAACGATATATGTTCTGGAGAATAGCTGGAAGGAGGCACAGGATGCACTGGAGGAGTTTGTAAAAGCTCCAGTGCATGTTCCTTTGCAACTATCTCCAGTACACATTAGTCTGTGGTGACCGGCCTCCACTGTGGAAAATGAAGGGAGATAAGACTCCAACAGCCACCCTTGGAGGTCAAAGTAACTGGGGTGTATGAGGAATGGAGTCTGGCTGAACCGGTGGTGGCAGGGCCACTGGTTCCAAGTCCCTTTAGTGCTTTTGAGTGTGCACCTTGTGGGCCTGGCAAGGTACCACTACTTCTGGTTCTGGAGGGCTGACGGAAGGTGGCACGACTACCTCTGGTAGCAGTGGTGCAAAAAGCTCATCTACCTCTTCCAGATGTGGAAACAGAGAGATTTTACTGACCTGAGAGTCATTTTGGATGACTGAAGACTACTTAAAAGTTTCTTCAACGCCATAATCAAACAGTTTCTTGCTCTTAAATGGCGTGTTTGACACTGCCTGCTGGACATCAGTGGCAAAGCCAGCCACTCTCATCCATGAATAGTGTCTCATGCAGATGGCCAGAAGCAGCAGCCCTGGCGCAGGCATATGAGAGATCATAGGCCGAGTGTAATAGATGTTTAACTACCTCAGTATCAGCATTTAAAGGGGAACTGTCAACACTAAGAGCCCCACAACCAAGTATGGGGCTGGTCCTAATTTGCACTCTGTGAGCAAAAACATTTTCTTTATTTACTGTTTACTGCAGCGTAGAATATTGTATCACACTAATTCTGTTGACCTGCAAGAAAAAATTACTCACCTTAGTAATGTTGTTTCTTCTAATGGAGTCTTGCTATATTATGACATATGCAGTGAGTCCCAACCTTCGAACTGCTCCAGAGGTGAAAGAGTTAACTTTCCATGCCAGGCATGGAACTTTGAGCACGAGCTCGGTTGAAAACTCTGTCTGTTGTTATTCAAACTCAAACTGTCAGATCTTTACGAGCAAAACTCACTAAGGTTCTGTGTGGAAGCTGTAAACCTACACTAGCCAACTGGCTACTAATATAGAACACATTTTTGGTCCCAAAACAAAGACTCAAGTCAGGGATCCAAAAATGAAAACACAACACCCAAACACCCCAAAAAGGAGGGTGAAAACAAGATGGGCATCTACTATGTGCCACTGCACTGCCCACCCACATCCCAAAAGCAGAGGTTCTGAGAGGGGCAGGAGGGGAGGTCTTAATATAGCAAGACTCCATTAGAAGAAACAACATTACTAAAGTGAGTAATTTTTTCAAACAACATGGAAGTCTTGCTATATTATGACATATGCAGACTACACAGCAGTACCTCCATGGAGGAGGGACAGAACCTACTTAGGAAATAGGCTCTGAAGCACAGCTGTGTCAAACAGAGCATCACTCCTAGCCTGGATGTCCAGGGAGTAATGCTTGGTAAAAGTGTGAACTGTTTTCCAGGTAGCTGCTTGACATATCTCTAGGATAGGGATGTCCCTGGCAGCAGCCAGAGACGCAGCTGTACCTCTGGTAGAGTGAGCCCTCAGGCCTGAGGGAGGAACCTTACCCAGTTTTTCATAGAAAAATTGGATATAAGAGACAATCCACCTGGCAATGGATCTTTTAGTGTCAGGTTTCCCTTTACCAACCTCACCATAAGTGAGGAACAGTTGGAGGCAGTCAAACCTGTGACCCTTGGTACGTTCTATGTAGTAAATAAGGGCTCTTTTGACATCTAAACTGTGCCGTCTCCTCTCGCCAGAGGAGGACTGGTCAGTGAAGTACACAGGGAGAGACATAGATTGATTAAGGTGGAAGTCTGAAACCACCTTAGGCAAGAACTTTCTGTTAGTCCTGAGGACCACCTTATCTCTATGAAAGGAGATAAAATCAGGCTCCACTGACAATGCTTGTAATTCACTTATGCGCCTGGCAGAAGTGATGGCTACCAAAAACACAGTTTTCCAAGTCAAGTACTTAAGCTCTGCTGAAGACAAGGGCTCAAAAGGGGGTTGCATAAGCTGGGCAATGCAAATATTAAGATCCCAGGCTTGGGCAGGGTCCCTGAATGGAGGGTTGGTGTGAAGCAACCCCTTGAAAAACTTGGAGAATACAGGATGAGCTGAAAGAGAAGAGGGTTTACCTGCTGATAAGAAAGCAGACACAGCTGCCAGGTGCACTTTTAGGGTAGCTGGTCTCAGCCCCAAAGTATTCAAATGCACCATATAATCCAGGACTGAGGGTAAGTCAGCAGATTCGGGGGAAATATGCTTGCCAGAGCACCATATGGAAAATCTCTTCCATTTGGAATTATAAGTAGCCCTGGTGCAAGGCCTTCAAGATATCCAATACACCTTGGGAGAGGTGTAGGTCAGCAAACTCTAACTCTTCAAGAGCCAGGCCTTGAGATTGAGAGATTTGAGATTCTGGTACCAAACTCTCCCCTGAGCATAGGTTAACAGGTCGTGATTCTGGGAAGACACAGGGAAGGTGGACTGCTAAGGACATAAGGAGTGGTACCAGAGCTGTCTGGCCCAATCTGGAGCAATCAGATCATCTTGCAGGGTGAGATCTGATTTGACTAGCACCTTGAAACAGAAGAGGGAAGGGGGGAAAGCATAGAGAATTTCCCTTCTCAACTGAGAAGGAAGGCATCCAGAGGGACTGAGCCCAACACTGGGGGCCTGCAGCAAAAAAGGGGAAGTTGGTGATTGTCTGGGGCTGCAAAAAGATCTATCTGCGGGGTGCCCCATCTGGCAAATACTACCTCCAGTACTAGGGGATCCAGTGACCATTCGTGATGGCCCTGGGAAATCCTGCTGAGAGCATCTGCCAGGACATTGTCCTTGCCTGGGAGGTGAACTGCCGTAAGGGAGGTGTTCAGGGAATAAGCCAGAGACCACAACTTCATTGTTTCGGTGCACAAGGCCGTAGACCGAATGCCTCCTTGCTTGTTAATGTACCACATTGTTGTGGTGTTGTCTGTTCTGACCTGTACAACTTTGTTCTGAACAGATGCGGAAAAAACTTGAAGTGCTAGAAAAACTGCTCTGAGTTCCAACAGATTGATGTGGAGCAGAGATTCCTGAGGGGACCACAATCCCTGGGTAGTGAGGTCGCCCATGTGAGCTCCCCACCCCAAGAGGGATGCATCTGTAGTAAGGATTAAGGAGTGAGACTGAGGGGTGAAGGGGACCCCCTGTCTCAGATTGCTCTGGTCCTGCCACCACTGAAGGGCTTGGATCAGGGTTTGAGTCACTGGGATCAATTTGGTTAGAGGGTCTCTCCTTTGAGACCAAAAGGCTCTCAAATGGAACTGGATGTCCCTCATCTGAAATCTTGCTCCCTGCACTACTGCTGTAGAAGCAGCCATGTGCCCCAGGAGCTGCAGAAAATCCATTGCTGGTCGAGAGACCTGCAGGGTGAAAGAGGAGACCAGAGAGACCAGGGTCCTTGCTCTTTCCAGAGGAAGGAAGGCTCTGGCCTCTTTTGTGTTCAGTTCTGCACCTATGAAGGTGAGAAGCTGGACAGGCTCTAGAACTGACTTTGGAAGATTGAGAAGGAACCCTAGAGATGTGAGCAGTTGCTGAGTTACCTGAAGGTGTAGTCTGACTTGGTCTGGAGACTGGCCTACTATGAGCCAGTCGTCCAGGTAAGGAAAGATGGCAATCTTTGCCTTCTATGGGCAACTGCTACTAGGCATTTTGTGAATACCCTCGGGCAGAGGTGAGGCCGAAGGGCATTGCTCTGAACTGGTGATGGCCTGAGGGCAGTTCGAATCTGAGGTACTTTCGATGGGAGCTTCTGATAAGAACATGGAAGTAGGCATCCTTGAGGTCCAGGGACACTAGCCAGTCCCCTGGCCTTAGAGAGGGTAAAATAATTCCCAAAGTCACCATTTTGAATTTTGGTTTTAAAAGGTGCTTGTTTAGGTGTCTGAGATCCAGGATGGGTCACCATTCTCCTGTCTTTTTTGGGGTAAGGAAGTACCCGGAGTACAACCCTTTGCCCTGGTGTAGGGGTGGAACCCTTTCCACAGCTCTGAGAGCCAGGAGGATAGAAACTTCTGTTTCTAGGGCAAGTGCCTCTGATGGTTGCAGGTGGAAAGGACCTGGTTCTCATCTTTGGAAATTTTTTGAAGCTGAGAACCAGTTCCTGGCTTACTACTTCCAGGACCCACTTGTCTGATGTTAAAGACTTCCAGTCCTGGACAAAGTAAGCCAGCCTGCCCCCTACAGGTAGTGCAGAATCGGCCCTGGCCACCCCATCAGAGTGCCTGCTTGGCAGGGGCTTTAGGCTGAGGGGTGGAAGCAGGTCTGCTTGTACCCAGTCTGCCTCTCCCTCTAAAGAACCCCCTCTGGGCATAAGCTGAAGAGGAGGCCTGGGCTTGGTAAAAAGGCCTATGAAAAGGTCTGCCCTTGCCCCTGAAAGGCTGCCTTTGAGGAGTGGCCTGCCTTTCCTTGGCCTGTGCACTTCTATAGGTGGTCCTATACTCATCCATTTTCTTCATGTAATTCTCTGTCTGCTCCCCGAACAGAGAATTACTCACAAAAGGAAACTCCATGGCCTTAGTCTGGGTATCCTGCGACAGGCTAGTACATCTGAGCCAAGCCATCCTGCGAAGAGCCACAGATGTAGCCATGACTCTTGATGACACATCATTAGAGTCCACTGCAGCATGAAACTGCACCTTAGATGCCTCAATACCATCAGCAGCCACCTGCTCCAGCTCCTTGGCAAGCTGGCCAGGGACTTGCTTTGCTAGAGCCATAACGGTGTCCCATCTGGATTTCTGGTATCTAGCAACATAAGCCATATAATTTGCCTGTCTGACTCCCAAGGATGCTGCCATGTACTGTTTCTTTGCCATGGCATCAATCCTCCTGGAGTCCTTGTCAGGGGGGTGTGAAGCCAAGGGAATATTTGCCTTGTCACAGGCTGCAGCCTGCACTACCCCAACATGGCTGCATTGTTGTGTAAGGAACTCCGTATCAGAGCCTGACAATGTGTACCTCTTGTCCATTCTTTTATCCACAGGAGATATAGTGTATAGTATTAGAATTTTTACTATCCGTTTCCCAAAAGATTTATGCAAAGGAATAGACAGTCTCCTAGACTCTGGGATATCCATCATTTCTACATAGTCAGGCTCCTCTTGATCATCCACAGCTTCCTCCATAGGGAGCTGGAGGGTTTCAGCCACTTTTTTATAAAACATGAAATGAAAGGGGGACTCAGAAAGCCTAGGGGGAGACACTCCTGAAGGTCTGTCTGGGGAGACGTCCGGTTCAATGGGCACATCCAGACTTTCAAATCCACATTCACTCTCCTCATACTCCTCTTCCCCCTCCTCCGGTTCATAAAATTCCTCTAAATCATATTCTTGAACCGGTGGAACCAACCGAACCGTACGCTTACCTGATGGTGCCGGTTCGGTCGGAACCGGGGAAAGCGACTGGACAATTTTAATCGCTTTGGCTATTTCTTCAGCGGTTGGAGATGGAAATTTTGGCTCCACACCTGCTGATTTTCTAGTCCTTTTTGCTGGAACCGACTCCTCCGAGTCGGCTCTCCTTTGGCCCGAGGATGTCTCGCCTGGTCCAGGCTACTCCCTCCGGTTCGGTTACCCAACCGGGCGGACAGCCTCCGGTCAGCGGACTTCTTGGCCTCTTTCCTGAGCCTACCAACTCTCTTATCCAGGGTAGCGGCAGGAAAATTTTTGCAAATCTGGCAGTCTGCATTGAGGTGGTCAAACCCCAGACAATAAACACAGGTGATGTGGGGGTCAGCCTTGGCAAAGGCTTCCCCACAAACACTGCAGTGTTGAAACCCAGTGGGCCCGGTTTTTCTTTTGGGTTTCTCAGAAATAGTGCCAGCCTAATCAAAACTTGCCAGTTTATGGCAATCCGCCAAGCAAGACTCTCTTATCGGTTCCCAACTGTGTCACGGGTCGTGGAAAAAACTGTAATGAAATCCGTTTTTTTAGAACCGATAAGAACCGGGAACCGCACTCTAAAAGACAGATTAATGTATTTACAACAACCTGATCGGTTCAAACCGAACCGATAATACCGCTTACAAGTTTCAACAGAAAGTAAATGTAAAACCTATCTAGTACTTACGATACCACAGACAGAGCTTGAACCGACCGGTTGGTTTAAATTCGTTAAAAAATGAAAAATTAATACTTTAACCGACAAAATGAACCGAGCAGAAGGAGAAATCTCCGGAGCGACTGTTCAGTGAGGCGGAGTAAAGAATCTGACAGTTTGAGTTTGAAGAACAACAGACAGAGTTTTCAACCGAGCTCGTGCTCAAAGTTCCTTGCCTGGCATGGAAACTTAACTCTTTCACTTCCGGAGCAGTTCGAAGGTTGGGACTCACTGCATATGTCATAATATAGCAAGACTTCATGATGTTTTTGGAAGCTGACATTTTCTATAACTACAAATCCCTGAATCTCCTGCAGCTGACAGCAGAGGAGGGCTGCAGCAGTTAGAGATTCAATGGCCTGCAGTGTATTTTAGAGCTTTTATAAGCTCTGATCATGTTTGCTGGTTCAGCTGTTTTCCCAGGGCTAAGCACAGTCATCTGTGACTGTACTTAGCCCAGAGAAGACAGCAGGAACAGCAAATAAAAAAATCTGAGCTTATAAAACTCTTAACAGGTACTGCAGGCTATTGAATCTCCCGTTGCTGCAGCCCTCCTCTGATGTCAGCAGCAGGGGATTCTGGGATTTTTTGTTACAGAAAATGTCAGCTTGTGAATCAACAGAATTAATATGATACAAACTACTACACTACAGTAAACAGTAATATTTGTACACACAAAATGTAAGCTAGGACCAGCCCCACACTTGGGTGTGGGGTTCTTAGTGCTGACAGTTCCCCTTTAACTGTTTTAGTAACTCAGTTTTAGCAGATACATCTGGTAAGGCCCATGCAGCTGCCTTGGCATTCTTCCAGATTGCATTTTGATATTTATTCAGATGGGCCTGATAGTTAGCTATTCTAAGGCCCAACAAGGCTGAGGCATATGTTCTTCTGTCCATGACATCAAGCCACTTACTTTCTTATGAGGTGGCAGGGAACTAAGATGTTCAGGTGCTTTAGATCTGTCATGAGCAGCCATAACCACCACAGAATCGGTTTCTGGTTGGGTGGCATAATATGGTTTAGCAGTAGGTGCACTGCAGGGATAGTATTTGGCCTGTGCCAGGCAGCAAAGGTAGCATCCTCCAAAGCTGGAGAAATAGGATGTAGGAGGATGGAGGGAGTGCATGGCACTTCTAAAACTCCATTAAATTCTTTTTAGTGGAATCTTCTTACTCCACTGCAAATCCCAGCTTAGTCTGAATTTGCCGCATTAAAGACTGAAACGAGGGATCCTCAGAAGACCTTGGTGTATATACTGCAGTCTTCACTACAGGGAGATGAAGCAGACCTGAAATGGGGATTATAGGGTTGATCCCCATATTCCTCCTCCTCACCATAATCCTCCTCCATCATGAGGTCTGGAGTATATTCCACATCATTGCCGGTAGGCCTGTCGATGAGAGGGATGGATGATTGGGCTGGCGATGCCGGCGGCCACAAGAAAGGAATGGGCAGTGAACTGGGAGCATCAGTCTACGGGGCTTGAACAGTCAGTGGTCCCGTTGACTGTAACAAGGGTTGGGAAGGCAGACCCAACAACAGGCCTTGAATCATCTCCGAAAAAGATGCCAGTACTGTCTATGAGTCAACGGCACCCTGTCCAAGGGCCATGCTCAGAATGATCGACGACTGTCCAAGATCAGATGATGATGGCATCGTATCAGCCATAGTAGGCCCAGTAGTGCAAAAGCCAGACCCCGACCTTGTTGTCTGCTCCACGTTTTTTTTTTTGGGGGGGGAGATGTAGTCAACGTTTTCTTAAGTAGAGATGTTTCTAGTTCTTTCCAAAAGCATCACACAGTGGCTTGATTAAAGCCCTGGCAAATCTCACAAGCCTGGATGGCATAAGACAGGCAGCAGACACACACTTTGTGTGTCGTTCCTGAAAAACTTCTCTCTGTACTTGGAGTATCGGAAGAGCGTATGATGGCTCGGAAGTCATGCAGAGTCAAAGAGAAAAAACTTTTCTTTATTAAAAAAAAGTTATGTCAATGGCATTTCTGCAACATGTCTGATGAGGCTAATCAACAGCAGGAAAATAATTAAGAAGAGGCAGGCGCTCGGCTGAAGTTATGTACACACTGACGCCGTGACATCAACATGGGCGGCACCCGCAGGGCAAAAGTTTCTGTGTGGTCCTAATGCCTGATGGTAGCTGTTTCAAAGGGTGTGGCTTAAGGGAAGAGATATCCTCGAAGTAAGATCTAATCTTCTGGATACAGTGGGTGATACAATAGTCGCAGAATATGTCAGGCAGGATATGTGCAGAAGCAATACAATGAGGATGAGAGGACAGGATGCATACATGTGATATGTCCAGCTTACTTAAGAGGGAGATTTGGTTCAAACTAGTAGGGAAATTGGCCTGCTAGTAGGGAGATGCTGTAATGTCAAGAGTTTGTCATTAAATAGCAACCGACAAAAAATAAGAAAAAAGCATTTAAAAACGTTCAATATGTTTCATTTTGTCAAGAATAAGCACCAAAAAGAATCAACAACTACTTGTAAAAAGTTATCACTTATACTGTTCATCACTAATTTACTTTTTATGTGTCTTTATCTGGCAAAATAACATGAATGGATATTTTGGCCAAAAATTTTACTTAAGTAGGAGATTTTGTTTCCCGGGAGGGAATTCAGTCAAAAAATCAGGAGTCTCCTGCGGAAAGAGGGAGGTATCACATGTATGAGAATGCAGTTAATGAGGGAGTGGTTAGTGGACTAGCTATTAAATCGTCTTGGCGCTGAAAGCATTTGGTGGAGATTTAGGGCTTTTGTTTAGGAGTGTAGCAATGAGGTGGGGCAAGACTGACAAATTTTGAAAACAGCAAGGGTAGTCTTGTACTGAATGTGGAAAGAAACTGGGAACCAGTGTAGGTACTGGAGAACAGGTGCAGGAACTAGTGTAGCTATTGGAGAATAGGTGTGATGTGCTCACACCTCCTAGTATGCATTAGAAGAAAGGCAGCAGCATTTTTCAAATACTAAATTTATTAAATGAGAGATTCTGGAACACCAAAAAAAGAAGAGAATTTCAGTAGTCAGTTAGAAAAGAAAAGCATGGATGATGGTTTTAGCAGTAGATAGCTCTAGGCGGCGACATGGAGGTGGAAGCAAGCAGTTTTTCAGAGAAGGAAGATGAGAGTATGGAGTTCAGAATCGATAACACCAAATTTGAAGCTGAATTCTAAGCACGCAAGGAGTAGCTGGCCCACTGGCACAGAGAGTTGAGGCGCTGGATGCCACACCTCGCGCCACGCTGGTGACCCATGTTCAGGAGCGAGCACGGGCCACTGGGGGTTGGCAGGGGAGGAGAAGGATCAAGTGTCCCAGCGATGGCTCTTCTTCTACGGGGATGGGGCGATCAGTTGTCGGTGCATGCCTGGCCTCTAGCGGAGGCTGGGGGTTGGCACACCAATGCTGCCAACTTGGGGTCAGAGGCAGGGCAGATGCCTGATGGGACGCGCACAGAAGTGTGCATGCTACCATCGCTGACGTCACTGCACGCTCCACCCCTGAGGGGGTGAAACAGAAGGAAAGGGAACTAGTCTTTTGAGCAATCGGTTTAAATGCTTCATTGGCAAGCTTTTAAACTAGTCAAAGGGGGAGGCACTGACAAGCAGCAGAAAAATCCCAGCCTCTCCCTACAAAACAGGGTACTAAATGAGAAAAAGACCGAGGTAGAACGGTCAGTGGGGGATGCTGCAACAGAAGGTAAAGCCATCAAAAAATGAAGAGCAATGAGTACCAATGCCCGTAGTCTGGGTAACAAGCTTCCTGAATTAGTGGCCTTGATGGAGGAGGAACATCTGGATCGTGGCAGTCACAGAAACATGGTACACACAAAACCATGACTGGGACGAAACATACCAGGATACACTATCTACAGGAGGGACAGGGAGGGTAAAAGAGGAGGAGGAGTAGCTCTTTACATAAGGGAAGGAATAAAAGCAACAGAACAAAAGGGTAAACAGGGAGGAGGAGAGAAGCACTGTGGGTAAATCTGGAGACAGGCAATGGCACCACAATCCGCACAGGGGTTGTATACAGACCCCCTTCTCAAGGGGACGAAATGGACAAGGAAATGATAGAAAGTATACTTAGAATGGCAGAAAAGGGAGATATTGCTGATGGGTGATCTGAATATGCCAGATGTTAACTGGAGTGCTGCAGCTGCCATCAAGAGTGGAGTTATTCTAGATGCCCTACAGGGGCCATGCCTTAGACAACTAGTATTGGAGCCCACTCGAGAGGGAGCAATATTAGACTTGATTCTCTCAAATGGAGTTGAGAGAGGATCACAGATGTAGAATTGGTAGCCATCTGGGAACTAGCGACCATCGAACAGTATGGTTCACAATAAACACAGCAATAGAGTCAAGCCATACAAAGACAAAAGTACTGGACTTTAGGAGGGCTGACTTTGCCAAAACGAGTGAGTGCCTAAGGAATGCACTAGCAAATGGGCAGGAAGGAGGGGGAAGAACAATGGGAATAATAAAACTGCCATCACAGTGGTAAAAGCCTTTGTGTAGCAAATAAACAAACAAAACGATGTAAGAAACCACTATGGTTCTCAAAGGAAGTGGCAGTGAAGGTTCAAGAGAAAAGAAAGCATTCAGGAAGTACAAGGAATCTAGAAGGAGCAGGACAGAGAACTGTATCAGTAAAGCAAAAGGAGGCTGGGAAGGCAGTCAGAAACAGCAAAGGCCCAAACCGAGGAAAAGATAGCCAACTCAGTTAAGAAGGGGATAAAACCTTTATAGGTACATCAGGGAGCGAAGGAAGACCAAGGGAGGGATAGTGAGGCTTAATAAAGGGAGGGAGGGGTGGGCAGAGGAGACTGTGAAAAGGCAGATACACTAAACAAATATTTTGCTCAGTATTTGCAAATGAAGAGGGGAGTACATAAAACAAACAGTAGAAACACTCTGGATACAGAAGTTGATACCAGCCCATTTACAGAAGAAAGGGTTCTGAAAGAACTCTAAAACTGAAGGTGGATAAAGCAATGGGGCCTGATGGGATTCATCCCAGAATTCTAAAAGAACTAAGGGTAGAACTAGTGACACCACTGACTACCCTTTTAACAAATCATGGGAGGATGGGTGGTACCCGAGGACTGGAGGAGGGCAGATGTGATTCTCTCACAAAAGTGGGAGCAAGGCAGAAGCAGGAAACTACAGACCTGTTAGTTTAACCTCAGTGATAGGGAAAATGATGGAATCACTTCTGAAGGAAAGAATTGCAGTATCTAGAGGCCAGAGGGCACAGGACCCTAGGCAGCATGGATTCACAGCGGAAGGTCATGCCAGACAAATCTGATAGATTTCTTGACTGGGTGACCAAAGTAGTAGATCAGGGAGGGGCTGTGGACATGGCCTACCTAGACTTTAGCAAGGCATTTGACAAGTCCCACACAAAGATTAATATATGTTAGCCAGCCTGGGTAAAGAATTGGCTGGAGAATAGGACAGAGAGTAATAGTAAATGGAGTCCACTCAGAAGAAAAGAGGGTTACAGTGGGCACCGCAGGGTTCAGTATTAGGACTGGTCCTCTTCAATGTCTTTATAGTTTACATTGCAGAAGGACTGAAGGAAAAGTATGTCTCTTTGCAGATGACACAAAGATCTGCAACAGAGTTGATGCACAGGGTGGGGTGGAAAGGATGAGAAGGGACTTGGTAAGGTTAGAGGAATGGTCAAATGTATAGCAGCTAGATTCAATGCTAAGAAGTGCAAGGTAATGCACCTGGGAAACAAAACCCAGGGAAGAGTACACAATGGGGTGAGATACTAACAACAACAAAATGGAAAGGACCTGGGGGTAGTCAATCAGATGACCTAAAGGTGGGCAAGCAATGGAGGGCAGCAAGGAGGGTTGGGGGATACTGGGATGCATAGGAGAGGCATCACCAGTAGAAAACAGGAAGTTATTATCCTCTGTACAGACAGCTGGTGAGACCCCATCTGGAGTACTTGTGTGCAGTCTCTGGAGACCCAATCTCCACAAAGACATAGACAGGATGGAAGCTGTCCAGAGGAGGGCATCTAAAATGGTGCAGGGTCTGCACCAGAAGACATATGAAGAGACGAAAAGGAGCTTAATATGTATAGCCTCGAGGAAAGGAGGGAGAGGGGGACATGATAGAAACGCTCAAGTACCTCAAGGGAATCAACAAAGTCCAAGAGGGTAGCATCTTTCAAAAAAGAGGTGTGCAAGAACAAGAGGGCACAATTTGAAGATAGAGGGGTGGCTCAGAGGTAATTTAAGAAGTATTTTTTCACAAAGAGGGTTGTGGATGCATGGAACGGCCTTCCGGAGGAGGTTGTGGAGTCAAAATCAGTGGTGGAATTCAAGCATGCATGGGACAGTCATAAGGCAATTCTAGGGGTTGGGGGTAGGAAGAAGTAGGCTGCTGGTTAACTAGGTTCTGCAGCTTATCCAGTAGGTAGGGAAATGGGCAGACTGGGTGGGCCAAGCGGTCCTTATCTGCCGTCAAATTCTATGTTTCTATGTTTCCTGGCTGGATGACAGAGGGAGCTCGCAGGTCCTGCCCCCAACTGTCCACAAAAGCGCGACCACTGTATGCGGTCTTGATGGGGTTTGGGCGGCCCGCGGGGTAAGCCCTGGGGGTAATGGTCGGCATTGGCTGGTGGACGTTGGGGGACGGGACTGGGCTCCCTCCCAATCGAGGGCTGTGGAGCAGGAAGGATAAAGTAATAGGGGGGAAAAAGTAAGTAAGGAGAGGGGCGCAGTACAGATATGACTGAGGGCAGTGGGTTACAACTTCAGTTTTGGAGACATAAAGCTTAGGGAAGTAAGCAGTCACAAACTGAACGGAAAGAAATTTTGGCCTGCATTCATGAACATCACCGCTAGCCTTACACCACTTTACTTCGCCTTAAAGGAAAAGTACATACAAAAATTATAAACCATATGTTGTGCATTGTGGTTTTGTTTTTTTTCTGATGACCCCCTGGCTCTCTATTCCATGAGCCTGCGACAATTTTTTTTTTTTAATTTTCATTTTTTTATTTTACTTTTCCCTTCCAGTTTTATAGTCCCTGGGGGTAGCCATTCAGGTTTCTTTGATTGCCTTTGATTTGCTGGAATTTTCCCCAAAGTGCCTCTGGGAATGATGTTAACTAGACCTAAGGACTTCAAGGCTGTACTGGCTTTATTATCACCCAGTGACAGCACTTTACAAAGAAAATTGCCACACACCCAGAGTGACAGTTGGCACGTTGAAGAACCTGACTTTGTCTGGGAGGGCAAACACTTTTTCAAAGCAGTTAACTTTCAAAAGCAGTTGCAGTTAGATGCCGCGACTAGATTATAATAGGATTATTGGCTCTTCTTTCTAACACAAGGTCTAATTCACATCATTCCCAAAGGAATTCTGGGAAAATTACAACGGATCAAACAGGGTTTTAAATAGCTGGTATTGCACTGCATTTTGTGAAGCAAACCAGTGGGTCTAGCAAGTCAAAACATGGAATGGATCGCAAAAAAGTGTGCTCCATTTTTTCTATGTATTTCATTGTTTTCCGAGTGTTTCTTTGTGCTGAGAGGGGTGATTTTGGCTCTGCAATGTCAATTAGCCAAAAATTGGTGTGACACTGTGCCTAACTCTGCACACCTCTGAAAGTGATTGGCTGCCTGATCCTGCTGCGGAGAAGAAGTGGATGCTGCAAAAAAACATGCCTCAGTGTGGTGCAGTCAGACAGACCAATCGGCTGAACTCCGGACCGTGAAGAACTGATAAAAACTGAAAGGTGGGTAAAATATATAAATCAGCCATTTTTGCCAAAATCTTTTGTGAGACACTCACAGTCAGCATGGGAAAGGTGTAGGTGGTATGGCGGGCATGCTGCTTAAATTGTTAGGACAATGCAGGAACCAAGTCAGGTTCAGGTTTCTGGTCATGGCTAAGGTGGTGAACTTTGTATGGCTGCAGGCATTTTTTCACCCTCCTACTCTGTGTGACAGAGACAGACGCCTGTAAATTCTGCAGCATGCAGCTAACTAAAAAGTTGCTGGGGGAAGTGTCGAGGCTGTGTGGTCTGTAGTATGATTTGGTGACCTTCTGATGTCCTGTCTGCTGCGCATTGATCCCCTAGCCTAGCTCACAGTCAAGGATTCAAACCCCACCCCACCTGGGCTTAGTTGCTCTGAGCAGATTTGTTCCTAAAATCTTACCGTCTCCCTGAGATTTGGCCAGCACAGCCCTACTTTACAATCTGGCTGCAAATCCATTGACCTCGGCCTAGCCACTCGACAGCCCTCCCTGATGTCGCCTCAGAGCTCGTGCTGTGCAACTTCATCCTGCCGCAAATCCGTTGACCTAGCCCAGCCTAGCCCACTCGACAGTCCAGTCCGGTGTGGGCTCAGAGTCTGGTGTCCACAGCGTGTCCCTCAGCAAGTGAAGCAGTGTCTGGAGTCAGAGTTCTCCCTCACAATCACAGACCCTCCTCACTGCAGGCCCCACAAATTATCCAATCAGGGTGCAAGTAGATAATGTGTGTTCATTGGTTGCTATTTGGCCAGCAAACCTCCCAGTTGAGCCACATGGTATTCAGCTTCCCTCCAGTTAGCCCACCTGGCCTCCGCCCTCAGTCCCGTGTTAGCCCACCCAGCCTTGGACATACTTCTCTGTAAGTGCAGCTGAGCACATGGGGATCATCGGCAGGCTGGTCCTCATCATCCCGACCCGGAATGTTGTACTGCCTCCTCTCCAACTCGTCACTGCTCGCCGAGGACCTGATGACTGAGGGACCATTACTAGTCATGCCCAATTTGTTTGCTGCAGCCTGTTAGTTATTTTTCAGACCTGTCAAGACTGTGTCTTGTGCAGCTCGGGAGGGGGGGGCGCTTCAGCGGGTGGCGGTGCCCTCACTGAGGAAAGTTTGAAGTGCAGTCTGGTTGGTCAAGGCTGGGGGAGCCAAGGTAAAGGAATGTTTAGCTTTTTAGCAGAGCTCTGTGACATGATGGGTCTTCTGGAGGGAGGGGGTGAGAGAGAGATGACAGAGAGTCAAAGTCTGTGCCTGGCTTGTACTGCACTGTCATCTGGGCCCTTGGGGGGGGTGACCAACTGAGAGCGCCATGGGTGCTGCACAGTGAGTCTCAGGGGCAAAGTTAGTAGATTGGCAGAGAAGATACTGTGTAGACACCTGACCATCCAGTGAGTGTGCACCCAGAGGATCAAAGAGTCAGTGGGCAGAGAGAGATCATGCCATCAGGTATGACTTTGTGTTTGAGTAGTATTTTTCTGGGCTATGCAGGACTGTCTCTCTGCCACAAGTCAGGGGGGGGAGGAGTGTTTTGCGAGGAGATGCTCACTGGCAAGGTCTCTGGTTTGCAGCAACCCCACAATGTTGACTCACGATGTCCGCTGCGGCATCAAGGGCCCACACATTCCAGCTGGGGGGGTGAGATGGGCTCATTGTATAGATTGTTCTGTGCTCCTTGTTGACCCAGAGCAAGTCTGGCACTAGTGCCCACAATGCCCTTATACCATGACAGGGGAATGAAAGCCTAGGCAATCAGCATTGTGCTGGGCTTATTGGGGCCCTCAAGTGCAAGCCATTGACGTCTCACTCCAGTCTTTGACCCCTTCTTCACCTAGGAGTCGTGGTCCTCCCATCCCACCAGAGTTGTGCAAAAAGCAGCCCACTGTATGGGATGTATCCCCTCGTCATGTTTGTAAAGTCAAGAGTAATTAGGTGCAGCAGCTGCCTCATTGTCAGTAGCCAGCATCCAGTAGTACTGCTGTTAATTTTGGGTGGCTTTCAAGTTAGCAAGTGGAGCCACACAGTCTAATGCACTACTTGACTTTTACAACTTTGAGACACACCCAACAGGTTCCCAGCCACCCATGCAATTAAATTTCCATGTGCAGAGTCACTGCACCAGAGGCTTTAGGCTAAGGTCAGAAATGGTGGTGTAATTTTAAGTCTTCTTCATTTTATCCAGTAGAGTGTGTTTGAGACACTGAACTTGAAAAACATTTAATAAACTGCTAGTCGGTGACTGTACACTCCTGTACTGAGTCTTTTTTTCCTTTTGCTCCACACCTCAAAGGAAGTCAAAAATGTGTTTACCAGGTGAGAAATAACACCAATCATAATGTGTCTAGTAAATATGACATTTTCATTTTGCTAATCAATTCAATCCAACTGCTACACATTAGCAACACTGAGTAGTACTTTTCCGTGCAAAAGTGCTAATCAATCGAGAATCCTTATTTAAATCCCTGTCAAAGGCAATAAAAGAAGACTGAATGGCTAACACTAGGGGCCATTAAACTTAACAGAATACAAGCTATCATCAGAGAAACAAAAAACCCATTGCACAAGTGTTTTTATAACTTCTGCTTATAGTTTTCTTTTAACATGAATTTCAAAGATGTGCCTATGGCCTTTATAGCCCATTACCTTATGGCCGCGAAAGTAATTCCCTGCATAAAGTTGAATTTTTTGCTCAGTCTGTTTTGGAAAGGAAGGGGTCATACATCTTGCCAAACTGATGGCCACACAATCCCTTCCACTTCCCTGTCTGCCGGCCCTGCCCCCACACTGAAACATTTTATAATGTCTAACCAGGGAAAGCATGGGGATGCACCCCATTATAGTCTATGAGGGGCATTTAAAAAAACATTCCCCCCCCTTTTTTTTTCTTTGCCAGGCCCTCATGGAGGCTCAGCCCAGTTTCACTCGCTGCTCCTGGCTTATCCCTCTGGGGCAGGGCCACCAGGCAGATACGCCCTCCCAATGGACACTGGAGTAGGAGAGACCCGGCTTGCCCCCCGGGTCGGGGCCATGAGAGCAGGACCCTCCTGGCGGACACTGGTAGGCAGCGGGACCAGCATCATGATTGTGGGCTAGCATTTTCTTTCTTTTTCTCTGCTGGGATCCCGCGGGTGGGGACGTGCAATGATGACCAGCGTTCGCCCGGCCCCCCTGACATATGGCACCAGCCACAGCAGTACCGCCAGCCTCAGCCAGAGGTCCACAATGTGCCGGATACTCAACCCCTTCCCCCCAGAGAAGAAGAGCAGTCCCCAGGACACTAAGTCCTTCCCCCTAAATTTTATTTTTATATATTTATATAGATATAGATATATACATACACAACATAGTTATATATATATATATATATATATATATACAACACACATAAACAATGTTTTATATAAAAATCAATTAAGTGGTGGCTTTCTATATAAAACATTACTTTAATACATACACACACATATACACATATATATATATAAAATGTTAAATCCCCAGACTACAATAGGCGCGTCCTTGTCTCTCCTGGTTAGACAACATAAAATATCTGAGTGCAGGGGCAGGGCTGGCAGACAGGGAAGTGGAAGGGATCGGGTGGCCGTCAGTTCAGCAAGATGTACGATCCTTTCCCTTCCAAAACAGACTGAGCAAAAAAATCAACTTTATGCAGGTGCATTTCAAAATGTATCGGACTCTCCCCTGCTAGCCTTACAGTTGCTGATTGTGACATCACAGTCTGCTGCCATGGTGAGCACTATGATGTCATAACAAAAGTACTGTGAGGTTAACTGGGGGGAAGCACATATTATCAGTGTGCGAAATTCCTATACCTTAGGTGCCCCAGGGCAGGCATTTTTGTCTCAGGACACCTAATGCAGTTTAGTACCTGCCCAGTGGGGCACCTAAGGTATTTAACCAAGTCCCGGTTTCTTTTCTGATGGCTTAGCAGCTTTGTTTACCCCCACGTCAGCACGTCCATTTTTTTTAAAGTCACGCTCATTTTCCTGTTGGGAGGGGGCTGCTGAGGAGCGCAAGCGTCATTTTCCTTTGGGCGGGTGGCCGTCTGAGAAGTGCCGAGCAGCCTGAGTTGATGCCACTGCCAAGTCACAAGATGAGCCCTTCAGAGACCAGCTGACATGCTGAGAACAACGGGCTGACATTTGACTGGCACGGCTATCAACCAGCTGTACATACGAGGGGTTGGAACACTGTTGGTGAAGGCGGGCTGCAGGAGACTGACACCAATCAGGAGAGTCAGTCTGCACAGTTCGTCCGCCCCGCACACAGTGTGTCTTGCCGTCGGTGTACAGTGCGCCACTTGATTTTTTATTGGGAAAGCAAGACATGGTGAGTAGTGTGCTTTCAGCTTGCCCATTACATCCATTTGGTTGCGATCGCCATCGGCGATCAAACAGTTCATAGAAAAGCTCTTTTAAGAGCTGTTGTCCATTAGCTCCAACATCAAGTACTGAATTACTACTTTTTTTTTAAATACTGCAGTGAAAAGTGCTTGCAAGTGATAAGGGGGGGGGGAGATCATGAAGGGACGGACTCGGTCACAACTTGGGAGGAAATAAAAAAATAAAAGCTCTTATAAGAGCTGTTCTTGAGTTAAAGCAGTGCCTAATCAGATCTGCCTGCAGTCTGCAAAAGTGATAGTGGGGAGAGACTACAGTGAGACCAAAGTGAAGAACTCTAGTCAGTTACTCGCATCCAAAATTACAGCCTGACAAGATTCAACTTCTGTTTGGGGTGAAAAAAAAGAAACTGGAGCATTGTACAGCATAACTAAATTTGGTGGTGAGGTGACTGAGAGACTTGTAGAAGCTCTACCTTAGGACTCGGCTAACTGATGTAATTAGACTTGGAGGGTAAACCCAGCTGTCACAAAGTGAATTAAAACAGCTTACAGGGGGCCATTCTCAGAGTCTAAACTCTAGTATGCAACAGGCTTTTTTTGTGGAAGCTCTACCTATAGTTAGGGGACTCAGCTGCTTGAGTTTATATAAATATAAAAAAGTGTAAACCCAGTTGCCACAGAGTGAACTAATTAAATAATAGCAGACTACTAGTCACAGCTGCTGCTGGGAACAGAAAATAAAAAGTAAAAAAAAGTCCTTGCATTAAGTGTGATAAAAAGCTGCCTGATTTACTTAAGTGGGGTTTAACTAACTAAACTAAGCCCTCAAACATCTAAATTGAGAAGGGAGCTGCTCAGCTGAGGATGTCAGCTTGAGTAAATAAAAAAGGTTTAGGAAGAGAATTGATCTATACTGTGATCTAATTTAAAGCACCAGATTAAAAGCCTTTGACTGCTGGGCTTGCAGCCTGCCTAGTGCCTACTGATTTGTCCTCTTGAGGACTGATTGGGAGGGAGCCCCAGAGGGTAGTCAGTGGCTACTGGCAAGGCAGGAGAAAATAATAATAAATGTAAAAGTCCTGTCCTTTTGTGTGTTGAATTTGTGGGGCGACTGAGTGACTGTCATCTCCTCTTAAAAATAAATTACTTTGTCACCCTTTGAATGTTTGGGTCTGTCCTTTCTTCTTAAGGACTTATGAGGCCTGAGGACACTAGCCAGGGAGTGGCTAGACAGAAGGGAAAATACTGTAAATGATAACCCTTTCTTTTGGACTGCTGTACTAGTCCACACTACACTGCATTTTGATTTGTCCTCTTAAATAAAAAAAAAATAACCTTGTTAGTTGCAATCAGTGCTTGTTGGGGCATGCACAGGTAGTGTTACTGAAATAAATCACACAGAGCCAGTTTAATTTCTTTATATTTCTGTTTATTATTTACAAGCTGACAAACCAGGACGATGAAACCAAAATTATGTGGAAAAAAAATGGGTGGCATGTAAAAAGTTTCCTGGGCACGTACTTGTACTGCTTACATGCCCCAGTGGGCATGTACTTTTTTTTTCGAATTTCATGCCCTGCCCTTTAAGTACATTAAGCTCTTTATGCCCCCCACCCCCACACTCTCTCTCTTAAGTCCTCTGGGGAATACATGTTGAGCTCCCTCAGTGTTTCCTCATACAGTTTTTCACCCATTCCTAGGATCATCTTAGTTGCCCTTCTCTGATACCCCTCCAGGAGCTTCATGTCACATTTCAAATTGGTGCACCAGTACTGCACACAGTCCAGATGCGGTCTCACCAGGGATCTGTACTGGAGCAGAATGACCTCCTCTCTTCTGGGTGTGATACCCCAGGCTATGAGCTCAAGCATTTTTTTTGCCTTACGGTCTATGTAGTCTGACTGAGTGTTTATCACACAGTCTTTGAAACTGCCACTGCTTCCCACCCACCCCCGCCGTCTCCACCCAGACCCTCCCCAACCCTGTTCCACCCCCTTTTGAAGCTATCCACCATCCATAATGCCACCAGCTCTTCCAATAGTTCATTCAACCCTGTTACCAGTCTCTCTCTGAATTAATGCATCCTCATTTCTCTCCTGAATCTTCTACCTACCTTCAAGTGTGAACCCTACCTTTCGTTTTCCTTCCTGTTTTCACAAATCATACCCCTATCAAAGTTACATTCTAGCCTAGGTGTGGCGGGAAGCAAAAGGAACTCCCTTGCCTGGTACCATCCAGTACAATCCACTTGTAGTCCCCACCTAGTTTAAATTGTACCTTGTTTGAATGAATTCCCCAATTTTCTGCTTTGGAAAATGAGATCCTTTCCTGCCCAAGTGTAATCTATCTGTTGCATATAGGGCCTTAGGTATATAGGTATCACTCAACCAGTTTCTAACCCAGTTTACCACCTTGTGACCTATTTCAAGGCTGCATATGTTGCTTACAAGTCTTTTATGTGGAACGGTGTCGAAGGCCTTGCTGAAATCCAGGAAGACCACATCCATCGCTCACCCCTGAGCTACTTCCCTGGTCACCCAGTCAAACAAATCTATCAGATTTGTGTGGCATTGTATTCGCGGGAAGGGAGGGTGACCATCGGGGTATCTCATGGATCAGTGCTGGGACCAGTCCTCTTTAATGTCTTTGTAAGTGACACTGCAGGCTGGCTCACCAGCTTAGTGGTAGCGCTACCACTTGCAATGCCGACAATCCAGATTTGGCAGCAAATCTGGGGTGTTAGAGGGCCAGCCGGCGGGGCGGGGATTGAGTTTCTGTAGGACTGCTCTCCTCCAGGGGGGAGGGTGGGCAGAGCCTGATGCTTGTTTGGCCCCAGTGGAAACTCTGGGAAAGGAAGCTTGGGCCAGAAAGCTGGGAGGTGTAGCAGACGTCAGTGCACACACAATGTCGTCAACGCACGCCACGCCTCCCCAGGGACAGGAAAACTGGAAAAAAGCCTGGTGGCAGGATGAGGAGGAGCACCCACAGGCCTCACACCTGACGAGCTAGGAGCACGCGGCCTGAACTGAATCCGTTCTCCAGTTCGGCTTAGGGAGCTCAGCCAAGGGACATACTGGGATGGCCAGAAAGGTAAGTGCTGGCGGACGTCAGATTGATGGTACTGGGGTGTCCCTCTGAAGGAGGGCTGTCTGGGAGGAGGGGAAGGGGGAAAAATAAGTGACATTGCAGAGGAGCTGAAAGGAAAGGTCTGCCTCTTTGTGGACTGCACCAAAATCTACAGTAGAGTGAACACTCTGGGGTGAGGGGGGCGATGAGGTAAGGATGAGCAGAGACCTAAGAAAACTTGAGGAGTGGTCAGGGTTATGACAGCAAGCACCCTCTCCCCAGTTTGATGCTTTGCCCCACACTGTCCCTCTGTATCCAGCAATTAAGTGACAAAAAGGTTTTGTTATTTGGACTGGCTTTGTGCTTTCAAACTCAGTACTCCCCCCCCCCCCCGCTGGAACCCACACCCCCAACTCGATGGGAAAGAGGGGGTGGCGGCTGCAGTGGGTAGCTTTTCTATGGGATAGGGGTTCCTGCTGTGGGGTGGGGACAGGATACTGTCTGTAGTGCCTCCAAGTACCAGTGACCAGCCAGGATCCGTACTGAGAAAAAGGCTTGCTAGGGACCTCAGGCAAGGCATTATAGGGTGCTTGGAGACCCTCTTAGGGCCAGTTTTGTTAGCCCATGGGAGAGGGATGTGTGTAGGAGCCCCATGGTACAGTGAGAGGTATCACTGGGGAAAAACATGTTTACTTCAGGCGTTCTGCCCACACAAGTTGTCAGTATGCCTTAGCAGTTCCTAACAGCAGCAACTGTGCCCTGTAAGGCGATACTGGAGATTATCAGACCAGCGCTATGCAATTAGTGTAACTCTTCCTTGAATACAGCGCGTACTTACTGTTAATGTTGGTTTTGTCAGTTTGAGTTGGGGGACTTTGACCCCTCACACCCCCTTTGTTTGTTTGTTTTTTTACAGGCGGGTGTGAGGGAAGAAACCCACTAGCTCAAATAAACTACTAAAAAATAACCCAAAGACTGATTTGAGAAAGTAGCAAAATGTGACCTCACGCTAATAGCATAGGTCCATCAGAGGTCCGATAATCTCCACTATCTGCCCGCATAATATAACCCTATATCCAGCACAGGAAACCCCCAGTACAGCCAGTTGCTCCAGTTAGCATCACTACGGCCAGTAAGTAGCCCCACCACAAATCCCTCGCAGAATAAATGCCCTCCCCTGCAACCAGTTCCCCTGCACAGTCCAAGCCATGGCTGCTTACAAACATGTTCATTAGCTCCAATATGTATATCTGCCCTCAAAAAACACTGTCGAGTAATAACAAGAGTCCAGTCCGCAGAAAAATACCCAGATTGAGCATATTGGCATTTAAATTGTTGAAAAATTTGAGCCGGTCTGGTGGCACTGAGGGCTCAGGCAGCTCTGCCTTATCTCACACCACGCCAGCAACGCGGGTTTGGGAACAACCCCAGGTTGCTGGGGAGGCGGCATGGGGGGGGGAGCAGGATAGAGCTGCCTAGCAGCCACTCTCTTCTCCTGGGGAGGGGGGATCACCTTCCCGAGTCCCGCCGTCACTGGATGGAGGTCCAGTGGCAGCTCGGGCAGGCATGGGCGACCGGCAGGGTGGGGCGTCCCGCAGTGCATGGTGTGCGTGTGCCTCCACACATGCGGCAAGGACATGAGGGCGGGGGATGGAAACCTGAGGAAAAAAAGATAATTAAAAAAAAAATCGTTGAAAAAATTAAACAAACTAAGCGCGCTGCCTGTAACACACATATGAACATACAAATGTGCCAGCAAAAACAGACCATGTGGTCTAAGTCTGCTCGAGTATGCAGCTAGCACCCCTAGTTTACAGCTGCCCCACCCCAGATGGATGTCAGTGAACCCTCTTTCGGGTTTTGACTTGTCTACAGTATAGCAGCATGTTTTATATTCCTGAAAGGCAACGTTGCGTCATAGATATAGAAGAAAAACTAGCATGTGAATGCCTGTCAGCGCCAAGTTAACCTGAAGTACGTGAAAACCACTCAACACGCTAGATGTTAAAACATGAAAGTGGGCTGGTTGATATCCACATGTTTATGGAGGTGCACCTAGTTAAAGTTGAAATGTTTAGCCGGCCCGGTGGCGCTGAGGGTTGAGGCGCCACGCCAGTGACCCGGGTTCGGGAGCGAGCCTGGGTCGGCAGGGGAGGGAGGAAACTGAGCATCCAGAGGACTGCTCTCTCTTCCCGGGTAGGGCTGGGGTAAACACTTGCTCAGGGTGCGACCTCTGGTGGTGACTGGGGGTAGCCAAGAGTAGCGATGTGGCATTACGTCTGGGGGTGGAGCCGCGGCAGCATGTTGCCATGACAACCAGGCTCCACAGGGGTTCACGTACTAAAGAAATACCCCCCTCCTCCACTGATGAGGCGATGGCCTCACCCCTGGGTCCACACTCCTGGAGTTGGATTCAGCTCTCTCGTTAAGCTCCCCCTCGGTCCGGTGCTCAACACTATAAGAAAGAGCTCGTAGGGGGGCGACTCCTTCCCAGAGGGCAGACCCGGGGGATGCCCGGTGTCAGAGAGGAGCGGAGAAGTGGTCGGGTCACACAAAGAGGTAGAGACTGTGGCCAAGGAGGTCGTCGGAGAGAGTTCAGTGGAACAGGTAGGAGAACAAAAAATACAGTTCGAAAAAAAATTAAATTTTTAATAATTATAACTACAACAAAGCTCACCTTGTGGATTTTTACATAGACTGGACTCCTTTTTATCCATCGACCGCAGTGTTGTGGATGGATGTACATTTGGAGGGTATATAAAAAATGTTTTAATTTCCGCCCTGGCTTGGGCTCTGCAAGGGAGCTTGTGGTTGCATGGGGAGGGAATCTGTCCTGCCTCTAATTTGTTGTGGGGCTACTGGCTGCAGGGATGCTTCCCTGAGAAAGTGGCTGTGCTGGTGGTTTCTGTGCTGGACACAAGGGTATATACTGGGCACAGTGGCTGATGGTAGGGACTGCTAAGGTGTACTGGTTATGCAACTGGTGTGGGTGGAATGCCTGAGGTAAACTTATATTTTCCCTTAATGAACCTTCTCACTGCACCTTGGAACTCCTCTACACATTTCTTTCCACTGGGCTAACTAAATGGGCCCAGAGAGGGTCCCCAAGCACCCTTTCATGCCCTTTCTGACCTGTCCCTGGGATCCATGGAAACTCCTTTTTCTGTAGGACCCCAGGTGCCAGGATGTTGCTACTGGGGAAGGACGACTTTCCCTGGGTTGTCAAGGGCCACTGGAATGAGAAGGATCAAGCATCCTAGAGGACAAATTCCATGGGTCATGGGCCAGCTGGAGGGGAGAAAGATCGAGCATCTTAGAGGGCATTCTCCTTCTCTGGGGAGGAGTGTGGCTACCACAGCAGCACCACCTGGTCGAACACAAGTGAAGATGCTGGTATATGCACCATAACAGTAAGGGGAGACACTGACTGATACCAGCTAACAGCACGCTTTGACATGCATGTTTGTGCATGGTATCATAAGAGCCGGCATCTCGGGAAGGGGGCAGAAAATGTGAAAACTGCCTCGGCAGCTTTAGAGAATAGACTGTGGTACATCTGGAGCCCCTGCCCTGCCGATACCTATCACCTGATGAGCAACTGCCATCGGGGATACATCCTCACCATTACCCTTCCTGGGGGGGTGTAAACCTCTATAGAGGACAGACATTGGTGGGGCATAGGGTCCAGGAGGGTACCTTGGGCTCTACAAGGAGTTGGTTACTGGGAGAATGGACTGCTTGTCTACCCTCCCCATCCCACAGCTGGAACCCCTCCCTTCCTACACACAAGACACCCCTGCAGCTGCCTTCCCCCCACCCCCATTCAGGACAGGGCTGGGGAGCAGAAGATCTACAGCAGAGAACTACTGCTATGGTGCTGCCCATGGCAGTGTTAGCAGTACAAGCCGCACATTGCAATGAGAGCCATACTCTTAGTGGCACTGACAGTGCGCTGTGTTACGTGCACTGCTGACACTGCACTGTGCTTCGTGCAGTACTGGCACTTGCCTGTGCCACGTGCGATGACTACCCACTGTCACTTTAAATGTCTTAGCATTAGGCAGTATAGAGGGTTTTGCATTTATTTTGTTTTTTGGCCCGATACTCACTCAACCTCCTCTCGGAAGATTCAGCCCCTTACTGTGCCCCCACACCATGCCTGAGGCTTGCCCCCCCAATGGTCGATAACTGGCAAGCCCTGGCTTACCTCCCAGGGCAGGGGCCATGGGAGCAGGACCCCTCCGATGGGCAATAATGGTCAACGGGAGTGGAAGCAGAGCAGTGTGTCATACATGGGGACCAGATATTGTGGATGCTGCTTTCTCCCCTGGAGGTGGGACCTACAATAACATCAAGGGAACAAGCCCTATGTCTGTCCAGCCTCCCACATCTCTAGGTGCTGGATACCCTGGGTCTCCCGACCTCCGCCAGGAGCCTCTGTTGTGCCGGACATGCAACCCCCCCCCCCAGAGGAGAGCGGTCCATCGGACGCTCGATCCTTCTCCACCTGTCGGCCCTCTGACTTCCCGGGCCCGTTGCCAAACCTGGGACGCCAGCAGGATTTGCATTCATGACATCACATCTTAAGAAAGCCCGTAGAACACGCACAAACTGTCGTCTGGGAGAGTATGTGCTGCTGTATCTTGGATTCAGTGAATTGGCGGCATGCAAAGAATAAGTAGCCTTTTGTGACAATTAAAAATAAAATCATTATTTCTTTTTAGATTTTTCTGTAGACAAGACTATGTTTTATGAATTGGTCATGGTTTTGCAGGAGGATGCACCATTTGGAGTGTATAAAAAAGGCCTAGCTTGGGCCATGCTTTGGAACAGGTTGTAGTGGATGGAATCTACAGTGTGAGTCAGGAGTGGAGGTTGCTGGATGCGCGAGGGCGTGGCTGTCAGCAGCAGACCTTGGGTGGCACCAGCTGCAGTTCTCTGCTACTGTATGTACTCTGAACTGCTGGGGATGGGGGAGGGACAGCTCTGGAGGTGGGATGATCTGGGGGTGGGTCAGTCGGGTGGTGGCTGGTCTGTTGAACTTGGGGTCCAGCTGGGTGTGAGGGTCTCCCTGCTGTCAGTTTTGGGGGTCAGCTGCAAGGGGGAGTATGGGATGGCGTGTCTGCCATGTGTGTGGGGGAATGGTACATGGCTAGTATGCTAGGGGAGGGTCTGCTGAAGTGGGGTGGCTAGTCTGGGGGATGGGGCGAATGGTCAGTCTTCTTCAGGGAGTGATTGTCCAGCTGAAGGGTGGTGGCTGGTCTGTGGGGAGGGGCTCCAGCTGCATTGTTACATTGTTGGTCCAATGCACTGTAATCCTTGACGTCCCTCTCTTTACTGAGCAGGGACATTGGGGAGGGACCTCTCATAGAAATATAGAAGTTGTTGGCAGAAAAGGACCTCTTTGTCCATCTAGTCTGCCCTAAAGTCCTACCTACTGTGCTACCACAGATCCTTCCGTTTCACCAAATGGAAACTGGTTCATGATCCAGGGAGAAGTGCCTTGGTTGGCTGTATGGGGTATGGTGGAGGGCAGATGTCCTCCTGCTCAGCTGATAATTTTTTTTGTATGTGCTGTCCCCTAGGGAGGTGTGCAGTGCAATGACATAGTGATGTGCAAAGCACCAGACATCTGGCATGCCTTCCAAAGATCTTGAGCACCAGCTGTCAGATCAATGGTCTCCACCAGAGGTCGGTCAAACGCTGGATGCTTCCCCCCTCCCCCGTGGAGGAGGAGAGTAGTCCCTGGGGCATTCGATCCTCCACCCCACCACCCGGCCAGCCCTCCGACATTCTAGGTTCACTTCTGAACCATGGTCATAGGTGTTACAAGCGGAAGCTGTACCACTGTGCTGGCCGGCCAGTTGGCTGGCTGGCCAGCAAAGTGCAACTGTGGAGTGCTCGGCTATGCTCTTCATTAATTTAACATGGCAGCATGCCGTAAACAGACAAAATAATAAATTAAGACAGATGGCACAAATACATTTTTTGTAGCATTTTAATTTGTACTTCTTACTATATTTTTTTATTCGTATGCATCAAAATTTGGTTTTACTCACTTCTGTTCCAAAGTGAGAAGTACAGTACTTAATCTTATCTGGAGATCTGCATGGCATAGCACAATGTCAGCATCACACGTGACCCAGTGCAGGCCTAATAAATGGAGTGCAAATTGTTAATAGAGCTGCTGAGTTTTGAAGCTGTTCCTGGGACAGTCTAGCCATTTTGGGTTGTGTGCTGGGAGGGAGCCCATGTCGGCAAGTGACGGGTCTGCAGGCAGAGCAGCCCTGTCATGCTGCAGCAGTTGAGTGGATGCTGGCTGTGGTGGGGTGCACGTACATCATGCATTAAGACTCACCCCAGTCAATCAGTGTCTCACCCATCCACACCACCCCGGGTGTGTTCCTGCAAGCACTGCTACCTGTGGTCACATAGGTGGCAGTTGTGTGACAGGTTTTTCTCCCCTTCCCTCCACAGATGAAAGCATCCTATGAGATGCTTAGTTCTCCTCTTCCCTGCTGGCACTTCAGTGACCCAGGCTCATTTATCAACCCGAGTCAGCGGCACCACAGGTGGTAGTGATATGGATGCATGGCGGATCAGGCTCAAAGAGACATCTTGCCCCGAATTGCTTCTCCTATTCCGCTGATGAACATATTAAAAAGGACCGGACCCAGGATCAGTACCATAGCCCAACACCATCTCTGCTAACAACTATGATAACCACCTAGAACTAAATCCAGAAGTATCCCCCCTTGGTGGCACCGTTGCTAATGAGATGCAGTATACTGCTCATCTGTCCAGTCAGTGAAAATGGTGTTTAAAATGAGTGGCACTGAGCAATAATAAGGAAAATAAGGGTGTATTATTTTTCAAAATTGCACCAAACTTAGCAGGCTCACAAAAGCCGATTTCCATAAGACCCAGCTTAACAACGCATGGGGAGATGGGAAGAGGTTTTGGGACAACATCAAGAACATCCTTGGTAAAGTTCAAAAGCAGCACCCTAAGATGCTCAACATTAATAACTCATCCTCCTCAGATCCGCTAGCCATTGCTGATGCCTTTAACCAGGCCTTTACAGACCTGTCCTCGGTGCTGCCTCCAGACTACCTTCTGCCTGCGGAGGACCAAGGTTGCGCCAACCTGCCCATAACTAACCACCCAGCCTTCTACTTTAAGAAGGTGACGGTGAAGGAGGCCCTAACGATGATCAGGAAAGTCCTAGGCAAAACCAGATTGAGGAGGGACAGGCTAGACATGAAGTTACTATCTCTCACCCTTGATGTTCTTATCATGCCCATAACAATGCTATTTAATAAATCATTGGCTCTAGCTTAATTTACGGAGGTATGGAAGCAAGCCCTGGTAACTCCAGTGCATAAGAATGGTGACAAGGTGCTGGTGTCAAACTACAGGCCAATATCTATCCCCTCCCCACTATCAAAACCTTTGGAAAAAATTGTGGCAAGTCAACTCACAGAATACCTCAATAAGTACAATCTGCTCTGCCCAAACCAACATGGTTTCAGGCAAAAACACAGTACCACCACGTCACTGCAGGAATACACTGACTATGCGCACAAGGCGCTGGATGAAGGCAGATTGGTGGGGTCCATCTTCATAGACCTCACCAAAGCCTTCGACACCGTCAACCATCTTCTACTAGTACTCCAGCTCCAAAGATTGGGTGTGGCACCTAACACCCTGAATTGGTTCAATGACTGCCTAACACACAGGAGCCAGTGAGTCAAAACCGGGCAGACGTCATGCAGCTCCAGAGATGTATTCCTAGAAGTTCCTGAAGGATAAATTCTAGGGCCCCTGCTTTTCAGCCTCTTTGTAAATGACCTACCCACAGCCTGTTACACAAACTTATCCTGTGTGCGGACGATGCCATGCTGCTGAGCAGCAGCACCTCTCAGGTTGCCCTACAAAAAGAACTACAGAACTCTTTTAATAAACTCGAGGACTGGTTCAGTAGGCAAATGCTGCTACTAAATTACAAGAAAACCAAGGCCATGCTACAATCCAGCCCCTACAACAAACGTAGGCATGCTTCATGTCAAAAACTCGCTCAGCCGGTCAGCCTTCTACTCCCAAAATGCCAACCTCTGAGCGTATGATTTGTGTACAGTGAACAGAACAAGGTAGCCCTCTTGTCTGTTTTGTAGGTTCAAGTCACCTTAGTCTCAAGCTGTGGAGGGATTCAAACTGATAACCTCTTGTTAGCGAACCCAATTATCAGGCTCAGATAATTCTGTCTTCGGGGGCCAGATATCTTTGCCTACGGGCACCCAACCAGGTCTTTCAAATGAACCCTTAGAACTGTATGCAAGACTTTAGAGAACTCTATCCATTTCTCAGTTTGGTATACAATAAGCCCATATGCAGTGTTACTTATAACCTTTAAAAGCTCCACTTAAATAAAAAGAAATGTCAAGGCACTCCAGACAGTTCAGTTGTAAAAATATCTCTTTACTTTAAAAATATCAAAACAGAACAATAATTACAGAACAAAATATATATCCCAACACACACAGCCTTAAAACAAACGGAAAAAGTACAGTTCCTACAATACATACATTTAGAGTGGTCTAATCTAATGCTTACTTTCTTTCAGTGCTTTGAGGGTCTCTCTTCTCTCAGTCAGAAATATTACCTCTATCTTGATTTGGTTAGGACGGAGCTGTCCCTGGCCTACCACATGCCCGAGGTATGCCACTTCTCCCATGGCCACCTGGCACTTCTCTGCTTTGACAGTGAGCCCGGCCCTCTGTATTCTGCCCAGCACTTCCCTAAGGTGTGACAGGTGTTCCTCCCAGCTGGTACTGAAGATGGCCGTGTCATCCAGGTACGCTACGGCGTACTCCTCAGCACCACTTAACACCTGGTTCACCAACCTTTGGAAAGTGGCCGTGGCGTTCTTCTTCCGAAAGGCATTACTTTGAACTCAGTGATGAAGGCCGACCTCTCCCTAGCTCTGTCCGTCAACTCTACCTGCCAATACCCCTTTGTCAGGTCAGTGTTTGTGAGGTAGGTCACCCCCCCCAACTTGTCCAGGAGTTCGTCCGTCTGGGGCATCGGGTGGGCATCTGACTTCGTGACTGCATTCAGTCCACGATAGTCAACAAAGAAATGAGTTGAGCCATCTGGCTTGGGTACAAGGACTACGGGTGAGGCCCAGGGACTGTGGGATCTCTGGATTACACCTAAATCCAGCATCTCCTCCGCTTCCCTCCTGATGTCCTTTTGGACAGCCTCTGACACCCGATATGCTGTCCACTGTATGGGCGTCTGGTTCCCTGTCTCCACATCGTGTGTTGCTAAGGGAGTTAGTCCAGGCGTGGCGCTAAACAAGGGGGCAAAGTCTGCTAAAACCTCCCTCACTTTCTGGATCTGGCCCGGGGTCAGCTGGGGAGACAGTTTTACTGCCTTCACAGAGGACTCCTGCTTACTCTCTTCCAGCAAGTCCAGAAGGGGGTCTCCTTCGTCCGTCCCCCCCCATGACTACACACTGTGAACACCATGTCAGCCCTATTTGCATATGGCTTCATCATGTTGACATGGTACATCCTTTCTGTCTGTCTACGGTCAGGTAACTCCACAATGTAGTTTACGTCATTTACCTTCCTAACCACTCTGTATGGTCCTGCCCACTCAGCTTGCAGCTTCTCTTTCCGGACCGGAATAAGGACCATGACTTCCTGACCCACCATGTACGAGCGAGCTCTGGCTCTGCGGTCATACCATACCTTTTGTTTCTGTTGGGCAGCTGCCAGGTTGCTCTGGGCTGTCCCCATAAGCTCTTTCAGCCTTTCCCTAAACCTTAGGATGTAATCCACAATGGGAGTTCCCTGGGTGGCGTGCTTGCCTTTCCGGTCCTCCTGGATCAAGTCTAGGGGACCACGTACCTGGCGTCCATACAAGAGTTCAAAGGGGGAAAATCCTGTTGACTCTTGTGGCGCCTCCCTGCATGCAAACAACAGGTGGGGAAGGTATTTCTCCCAGTCCCTCCCATGCTGTTCGGCAAACGCCCAGAGCATTGACTTTAGGGTACCATTGAAGCGTTCCACAAGCCCATTGGCTTGTGAGTGATACGGTGTTGTGCATCTCTGCACCACCCCACACTTCTTCCATAAACATCTCATTAGGTCCGACATGAAGGAACCCCCTCGATCGGTGATTACCTCCTGTGGAAACCCAACACAGGAGAAAATCCCAAACAAGGCATCTGCCACTTTGTCCTCTGTGAGGATAGGGCGACTGCCTCTAGGAACCGGGTGGCATAATCCACCACAGTCAGGATGAACCTTTTCCCTGAGCAGCTGGAGATATTTAAAGGCCCCACAATATCCATTCCCACCCTCTGGAATGGCTTCTCCACTATGGGCAGTGGAATCAGGGCAGCTTGGGTTTTCTTGCCCGCCTTCCCTATTTCTTGGCACCGGTGACAAGACCTGCAATACTCCTTCACCTGCTGGGTGAAGTTAGGCCAGTAGAAATTCTGGGCTAACCGCTGCATAGTTCGTGAGATTCCCAGATGACCAGATAAGGGAATATCATGGGCAGCCTTGAGCAACTGCTCACGATATCCCTGGGGAACGACAAGCTGCCTGCCTAGCGTCCCTCCCTCTGTCTGTACTGCCTGTGTATTCATAAGTCCATTTTCCCAATAAACCCTATGTTTGCTGTCACCTCCCTGTGCACCGTCCCAGTCTGCCCAAACCCTCAGCTTCTCTAAACTAGGGTCACTCCTCTGAGCAACTGAGAACCCCTCACACCTTCCCAAGGCATGGGACAGGTCCTCTTCAGTCGCTAAACTAGGGTCCCTAGCACTAGCGTCAGGGCCCTCTGGATCACTGTCAGTCCCAACCCTCTTACAAGAGGTCACCCCTCCCTCTTCGGAGTAACCCTCTGTAGCTATGTGGTTACTTGCTACTGGGGAAATTTCGACCCCCTTTTTATCAGTCTCCCCCTCTAGAGACACAGGCTGGGGAACCAGCCTCTCAATATCTTCCCCAATGGCTTCTGGGGGGCTCAGGGAACTACAGTTTTCCCTGGCCACTTGACTACGGGGTAACTGCATATACCACCCCCTGCTGGAGATTGTTAAACAGGATCACATCCACTGCTAATGTGTTGACCACAGCCACCTGTTGCACAGTTCCCCCTGTTTCACCCCAGTCCAGGAAATTGCTGGCCAGTGGCAATGTTTTCTCTCCACCCACAAAGTCCTGTACAGTCATGTATTGATTGGGTATAAGCTGACCAGGCTGTACCAGATACCCTTTTACCAATGTCAGGGATGCCCCTGTGTCCCTTAACCCCTGCGTCTGTACGCCATTTACCATGACTGAGTGCATGTGTTCCCTCATGTTCACGGGCATGCTTCAAGGGACACACAAACAACCCACTTCCTTTCTGGTACTACTTTGTGTATTACTGCTTGCCCTTCTTGGACACTGTCTGGCAATGTGCCCAGTTTCTTTACATAACCAACAAACATTTCTCACTTCAGAGAAATCTTTTCTTTGAAACCTGGGGCTAACTGGTTTTGGTGGAGATGGTGAGGGTTTTAGCTGCCCTGAAGGCGCGCTTTTCCCTTTCTGTGCTGCCACACTCGCCCCATTCGCTCTCAGAGCAGGTCTGCTCTTGGCATAGCGGTCTGAGAGTTCAGCAGCCTCTTGCACTGTTTTTGGATCTCGGTCCTCTAGCCAGGTTTTTAACTCTGCTGGGCATGCCTAATAAAACTGTTCTAATAAAGTCACATTTTCAATTTCATCAACAGTGTTTGCCTCAATTCCTTCCCACCAACGTTTTAAAAACTGACGTTGTTTCGTGGCTAACTCCTCGTAGCTCAGGCTTCTCCTGAGCTTACGGAATTTAGCTCTGTATGATTCAGCAGTTAATTCAAACTTTTTTAACAGTGCAGTTTTTAACTTGCTGTAATCATCACTGTCCTCATTATTCATTTGACCCAATGCATCCCGAGTTTTTCCGGTAAGTAGTGGGGATAGCTGGAAGCTGCAGGACTCTTTAGGAATTTTAGCCTGAATACAAACTTTTTCAAAATAATTTAAAAAGGCATCCATGTCCTCTACGTTCTTAAACTCTGCTGTTAATTTGGAGTTCAATTTGTAACCCAGTCCTGCACTCCCAGTTAAACCCAAGTCACTTACCTGCCCTGGTGCCACTGGTTGAAGTCGTAGCTTCTCCAGTTCGTATTGCCACTGGCGCACCTCTCTCCTCTCCTCTCCTCTGCAGCTCACTGTTCTCACTCTGCCTCTCTGCGTTCTCGCTCTCTCTTCTCCTCTGCCTCTCGCTGGCGCTCACGCTCCAAACGGTCGGCCTCTCGCTGTTCCCTTTCTCTCCTCTCCTGGGACTCCAGCTCCATCCTGAACAACTCAAGTTGCAACCTGAGAACTTCCGGATTCAGGATACTGGTGACTTGTCTCTTCTGCTGTGGCCCTTCACTGACAGTGGCCCTGCTGTCTGCCTTATCGGCTCGGGACCCCTCACTGGCCACTAGCCCTTCCACACCTGAGGTTTGGTCCCTTTCAGTCACGGTCTGTGACTTGCTGCTCTGGGTATCTGCTACCATCAGGGCCTCTATGAGGTTCTGCTTACTGGCTTTCACCCCAAATGGGACTCCCCTGTCCCCGCACAACTGCTTTAAGAAATTTACAGTGTGCTTGCTGTAGTCGGAAGCCATTTTCTCCTTCTCTCACTACTAATACTATACTGACTGGCACTTTAGAAAAAAAAAATAAAATGGGTGGGAACTTAACTGTAGGTCAAGGGATATAGTTCTGTTTCCTTTTGAAATAAAACACTGCCTTTCTTTTTTCCAAGTGAGCTGAACTTTTTCAAGCTAACACACTGTACAGTGAAGCTTATACCACCAAACTTTTTATGCCACCGCTGCCAACCAGTCTGTCACAAACTCGGTCAGCCCTCTACTCCCAAAGTGCCAACCTCTGAGCGTATGATTTGTGTACAGTGAACAGAACAAGGTAGCCCTCTTGTCTGTTTTGTGGGTTCAAGTCACCTTAGTCTCAAGCTCTGGAGGGATTCAAACTGATAACCTCTTGTTAGCGTACCCAATTATCAGGTTCAGATAATTCTGTCTTCGGGGGGGGGCAGATATCTTTGCCTACAGGCACCCAACTAGGTCTTTCAAATGAACCCTTAGAACTTTATGCAAGACTTTAGAGAACTCTGTCCATTTCCCAGTTTGGTATACAATAAGTCCATACACAGTGTTAGTTATAACCTTTAAAAGCTCCACTTAAATAAAAAGAAATGTCAAGGCACTCCAGACAGTTCCGTTGTAAAAATATCTCTTTACTTTAAAAATATCAAAACCGAACAATCATTACAGAACAAAATACATATTCCAACACATACAGCCTTAAAACAAACAGGAAAAAGTACAGTTCCTACAATACATACATTTAGACTGGTCTAATCTAATGCTTACTTTCTTTCGGTGCTTTGAGGGTCTCTCTTCTCTCAGTCAGAAATATTGTCTTGTGTGTCTCTAAGGCTTGCTCAGTTGGATAAAAGAGTTCTGAGCTGGCCTCCTCTCCAGGTAATTACAGAATTACAGCCTTTCAGTGCAGCAAAGCAGCCCCTGGACTCGCTCTCTCCCTCCGGTGGTGCGGCCGCCTTGGCACCAAATTTAAACTGCAGGAGACTCTCCGTCCGGGAAACGGAGCACTAGCCCAGCCGTCCCCACCACCACCCTTGGTCAGCTCTCTGTTATATAGGCTGTGGTGAACCACGTGGGGCAGGATATAACCTATCAGCCCTGTTTGCCATCTGCAGGTTATATCCTATCACCACTAGTGGCCGCAATATCAGCCTAAGCTCGCTCACTCTTACTTACAATCCTTTCCTAATCTATCTCACCCTCCTTCATTTACCTTTTTTTCCCCTCCTTCCTCCCTGTTCTACCTAATCACCCTGCTCTCTGCTCTCCCTGCACAGTCCGCGCGAGGTAGGCACCGACACATAGTGGCTGAATCCCTTTATGGTCCTAACCCCAAAACCTCCTGCTCTTCTATTCTGCTCTCTATCACCCCATCCCAGTCCATGGTAACTGTTCTATTCCTCGGTCTTAAGTCCCCTGCTGCTCACTGGACCTACCTGGGCTATGGCCCACCCTTCGCATCCGCTACCCTCCCCTCCGTTTCCCAACTCCTCCCCCTGGCTCTCCTCGAAAGGGCTCAAGATTGCCCACCTGAATGTGCGGAGCCTTCTACACAACCTAAATGAGCTCACAGTCTGGGTTACCCTCCACAAGCCTGATATCCTGGGCCTTTCCGAAACCTGGCTCAAACCCCATATACCTGATGCCCAGTGCTCCCTCCCGGGGTACAACCACCTCCGTCGTGACAGACCAGGTAAGATGAAGGGTGGTGGGGTGATTCAAACAACATGAAGTCTTGCTATATTATGACTAATGCAGTTTGTCCCACCATTAGAACTGCTCCGGAGGTGAAAGAGTTAACTTCCATGCAGTGCATGGAACTTAGAGCGCGAGCTCGGTTAAGAAAGCTCTGTCAGGGTTATTTCAAACCGAAACCGTCAGATTCTTTACTCCGCCTCACTGAACAGTCGCTCCGGAGATTCCTCCTGCTGCTCGGTTCATTTTCTCGGTTTAAAGAGTTTTTTCTCGGTTGCAACCGCGATTTTCATTATTTTAACGCAAACCGATCGGTTCAAGCTCTGTCTATGGTATTGTAAGTAATAGATAGGTTTTCTGTGTGGAACTTGTAAATGTTTATCAGTTCGGTTTGAACCGATTAGATTGTATTTAAACTTCATTCTAAAGCGTTTTAGGGCTTGTTAGAGTGCGGTTCCCGGTTCTTATCGGTTCTAAAAAAACCGGATTTCATTACGGTTTTTTCCACGACCCGTGACACGGTTGGGAACTGATAAGGGTGTCTTGCCTGGCACTGTCAACAAAAGGGCAAGTTTTGGTTAGGCTGGCATTATGTCTGAGAAACCCAAAAGAAAAACCGGGCCCACTGGGTTTCAGCACTGTAGTGTCTGTGGGGAAGCCTTTGCCAAGGCTGATCCACACACCACATGTGTTTATTGTCTGGGGTTTGACCACCTCAATGCAGACTGCCAGATTTGCAAGAATTTCCCTGCAGCTACCCTAGATAAGAGAGTTGGTAGGCTCAGGGAACGAGGCCAAAAGTCCACTGACCCGATGAGCCAGCCCGGTTCGGTGCCAACCGAACCGGAGGGAGTGCCCTCTGACCAGGGCCAGACTTCCTCGGGCAAACGTAAAGCTGGCTCTGAGGAGCCAGTTCCAGCAAAGAGAACTAGAAAGTCAGCAGGTGTGGAGTCAAAAATTCCTTCTCCAACTGCTGCAGAGATAGCCAGGGCAATACAGATTGTCCAGTCACTTTCCCCGGTTCCCTCCGAGCCGCCACTATCTGGCAAAAGGTCGGTTCGGTCAGTTCCACCGGTTCAAGAATATGATATAGAGGAGTTTTATGAACCAGAGGAGGGGGAGGATGATTATGATCAGTGTGAATGTGACTTTGAAAGTCTGGATGTGCCCATTGAACTGGACATCTCCCCAGACAGACCTTTAGGAGAATCTCCCCCTAGGCTTGCTGAGTCCCCTTCTCATTTTCTGTTTTATAAAAAAGTTGCTGAAACCCTCCAGCTTCCTTTAGAGGAGGCTTTGGATGAGCAAGAGGAGCCTGACTTTGTAGAGATGATGGATATCCCAGAGTCCAGGAGATTGTCTATTCCTTTACATAAATCTTTTAGGAAACAAACAATAACAATTTTAAAAGCTCCTAATTCTGTGCCTCCTGTGGATAAAAAGATGGACAGGAGGTACACTTTGTCAGGTCCTGATACAGAATTTCTTTCTCAGCAATGCAGTCATGTTGGGGTAGTTCAGGCTGCAGCCTGTGATAAAGCTAATATTCCCCTGGCTTCACATCCTCCTGACAAGGACTCCAGGAAGATTGATGTCATGGCCAAAAAACAATACATGGCAGCGTCTTTGGGGCTCAGACAAGCAAACTATATGGCTTATGTTGCGAGATACCAAAAGTCTAGATGGGATACTGTCATGGCCTTAGCCAAACAGGCTCCTGGCCAGCTTGCCAAGGAGCTGGAGCAGGTGGCTGCTGATGGTATTGAGGCATCTAAGGCGCAATTTCATGCTGCAGTGGATTCTAATGATGTATCCTCTAGAGTCATGGCTACATCTGTGGCTTTTCGCAGATTGGCTTGGCTCAGGTGTACTACTTTGTCACAGGATACCCAGTCTAAGGCTATGGATTTTCCTGTGGTGGGAAATTCTCTGTTTGGGGAGCAGACAGAGAATTATATGAAAGAAAATGGATGAATATAGAACCACTTATAGGAGTGCACAAGCCAAGGCAACGAAGCCACTCCTCAGAGGCACCCCCAGGGGTAGGGGCGAGCCTTTTCACAGGCCTTTTACCAGACCAGGCCTCCTCTTCAGCCTATGTTCAGAGGGGGTTCTTCAGAGGGAGAGGCAGACGGGGTACAAGCAGGCCTGCTCCCACCCCTCAGCCTAAAGCCCCTGCCAAACAGGCACCCTGATGGGATGCCCAGGGCCGGCTCTCCATTACCTGTAGGGGGCAGGCTGGCTTAATTCATCCAGGACTAGGAGTCTTTAACATCAGACAAGTGGGTCCTGGAAGTAGTGAGCCAGGGTCTGGTTCTCAGCTTTAAAAAATTTCCAAAGATAAGAATCAGATCCTTTCCACCTGCAAACCCTTTAGAGACTCTTGCCTTGGAAACAGAAGTCTCAACCCTCCTGGCTCTCAGAGCTGTAGAAAGGGTTTCTCCGCTACACCAGGGCAAGGGTCTGTACTCCAGGTACTTCCTTACCCCAAAAAAGACAGGAGAGTGGCGGCCCATCCTGGACCTAAGATATCTGAACAAGCACCTTTTAAAACCAAAATTCAAAATGGTGACTCTGGGAATGATTTTACCCTCCCTAAGGCCAGGAGACTGGCTAGCTTCCCTGGACCTCAAGGATGCCTACTTCCATGTTCTTATCAGAAGCTCCCACCAAAGTACCTCAGATTCGAACTGCCCTCAGGCCATTATCAGTTCAGAGCAATGCCCTTCAGCCTTACTCTGCCCCAAGGGTATTCACAAAATGTCTGGCAGTAGCAGTTGCTCATTTAAGAAGGCAAAGATTGCCATCTTTCCCTACCTGGACGACTGGCTCATTGTGGGTCAGTCTCCAGACCAGGTCAAATCACACCTGCAAGTTACCCAGCAGCTGCTTACCTCTCTGGGCTTTCTTCTCAATCTTCCAAAGTCAGTTCTGGAACCTGTCCAGGTACTCACCTTTATAGGTGCAGAACTGGACACAAAGCAGGCCAGAGCCTTCCTTCCCCTAGAAAGGGTAAGGACCCTGGTGGCCCTGGCCTTGTCCTTCACTCTGCAGGTCTCTTGACCAGCAAGGCATTTCCTGCAGCTCCTAGGACACATGGCTGCTTCCACAGCTGTAGTGCAAGGAGCAAGATTTCAGATGAGGGACATTCAGTTCCATTTGAGAGCCTTCTGGTCTCAAATAAGAGATCCCCTATCCAAGTTAATCCCAGTGACTCGAACCCTGATCCAGGCCCTTCAGTGGTGGCAGGATCAGAGCAATCTGAGACAAGGGTGCCCTTCGTCCCCTATCCCTCCTTGACCCTTACTACAGATGCGTCCCTCTTGGGATGGGGAGCTCACATGGCGACCTCTCCACCCAGGGGTTATGGTCCCCTCAGGAATCTCTGCTCCACATCAATCTGTTGGAACTCAGAGCTGTTTTCTAGCACTTCAGGTTTTTTCTGCATCTGTTCAGAACAAGGTGGTACAGGTCAGAACAGACAACACCACTACAATATGGTACATCAACAAACAAGGGGGCACTCGGTCTTCGGCCTTGTGCACCGAGGCGATGAAGTTGTGGTCTCTGGCTTATTCCCTGAACACTTCCCTCATAGCAGTTCACCTCCCAGGCAAGGACAATGTCCTGGCAGATGCTCTCAGCAGGATTTCCCAGGGCCATCACGAATGGTCACTGGATCCCCTAGTACTGGGGATAGTTTTTGCCAGATGGGGCACTCCTCAGATAGATCTTTTTGCAGCCCCAGACAATCAACTTCCACTTTTTTGTTGCAGGCCCCCAGTGTTGGGCTCAGTCCCCCTGGATGCCTTTCTCCTCGATTGGGAAGGGAAGTTTCTCTATGCCTTCCCCCCCTTCCCTCTCCTGTTCAAGGTACTAGTCAAAATCAGGTCTCAGCCCTGCAAGATGATCCTGATCGCTCCAGACTGGGCCAGGCAGCCCTGGTACCCACTCCTTCTGTCCTTAGCAGTCCATTTTCCCCTGTGTCTCCCCAGGAACCACAATCTGTTAACCTGTGCTCAGGGGAGAGTCTGGTATCCGAATCTCAAATCCCTCAACCTCAAGGCCTGGCTCTTGAGGAGTTAGAGTTTGCTGATCTACAACTTTCTCAGGGTGTTCTCGAAATCTTGAAAGCTTCTAGGAAGCCTTCCACAAGGGCTACCTATAACTCCAAGTGGAAAAGGTTTTCCATATGGTGTTCTGGGAAGCATATTTCCCCGGAATCTGCTGATTTACCCACTGTTTTGGACTATATATTCCATCTTAATTCTTTGGGACTGAGACCAGCTACCATGAAAGTGCATTTGGCAGCTGTCTCTGCTTTCATTTCAGCAGGGAAGCCCTCTTCTCTTTCTGCTCACCCTGTATTTTCCAATTTTTTACGGGATTGCTTCATACCAATCCTCCATTCAGGGACCCTGCCCCTGCCTGGGATCTTAATGTTTGCATTGCTCAGCTGATGCAACCCCCCTTTGAACCTCTGTCTTCAGCAGAGCTTAAGTATTTGACTTGGAAAACTGTATTCTAGTGGCCATCACTTCTCAGGCGCATAAGTGAGTTACAGGCTTTATCAGTGGAGACTGACTTTATTTCCTTTCACAGGGATAAGGTAGTCCTCAGGACTAACAGGAAGTTTTTGCCTAAGGTGGTTTCGGATTTCCACCTTAACCAATCTATTTCACTTCCAGTGTTCTTCACTGACCATTCCTCCTCTGGTGAGAGGAGGCTGCACAGCTTAGATGTTAAGAGGGTCCTAAGTTACTACATAGAGCGTACCAAGGGTCACAGGTTTGAGTCCCTCCAACTATTTCTCACTTATGGTGAGGTTGGGAAAGGGAGATCTGCCACTAAGAGATCCATTGCCAAGTGGATTGTCTCTTGTATCCAATTTTGCTATCAAAAACTGGGTGAGGTTCCCCCTTCAGGCCTGAGGGCTCACTCTACCAGAGGTACAGCTGCGTCTCTAGCTGCTGCCAGAGACATCCCTATCTTAGAGATATGTCAAGCAGCTACTTGGAAAACAGTACACACTTTCACCAAGCATTACTCCCTGGATATCCAGGCCAGGAGGGATGCTCGGTTTGGCACAGCCGTGCTTCAGAGCCTATTCCCTAAGTAGGTTCTGTCCCTCTTCCTTGGAGGTACTGCTGTGTAGTCTGCATTAGTCATAATATAGCAAGACTTCATGTTGTTTGAAGAAAAAATTACTCACCTTAGTAATGTTGTTTCTTCTAATGGAGTCTTGCTATATTATGACCTCCCCCCAGCCTGCCCCTCTCAGAACTTCTACTTTGGGTATGGGGTGGGCAGTCCACTGTTGGCACTTATTGATGCCCCCTTTTATGTTTTCCACCCCTTCTTTTGGGGTGTTTGGGTGTTGTGTTTTATTTATTTTATCTTATTTTTCAAACAACATGAAGTCTTGCTATATTATGACAGTAGCAGTTTGATCCACCACTAGAACTGCTCCGGAGGTGAAATGGTTAATACCATTCCAAAATAGAACTTTGAGCACGAGCTCTAAGAAGCACCTCTATCTGTGTAATTTCAAACCTGAACTGTCAGATTCTTTACTCCGCCTCAGTGAACAGTCGCTCCGGAGATTTCTCCTACTGATCGGTTCATTTCTCGGTTTAAACAGTGTTTTCTCGGTTCGATTCAACCGAGAATAGTTTTATTTTAACCGCAGAACCGTTCGGTTCAAGCTCTGTCTGTGGTAATCGTAAGTAAATTAAAGGTTTTGTCTGTGTGGAACTTGTAAGTTTATCGGTTCGGTTTTGAACCGATCAGCTGGGTTTAAAACTCATTAACTTTAAAGTTTAACATTTTAGAGTGCGGTTCCGGTTCTTATCGGTTCTAAAAACGGATTTATTACTTTTTTTCAATACCGTGACACGGTTAGGAACCGATAAGGTGTCTTGCCTGGCACTGCCGCTTAAAGGAAAGTTTTCTGGTTAGGCTGGCATTATGTCTGAGAAACCCAAAAGAAAAACTGGCCCACTGGTTTCAACACTGTGATGTCTGTGAAGTCTTTGCCAAGGCTGACCCACACACACATGTGTCTATTGTCTGGGGTTTGACCACCCAGTCAGACTGCCAGATATGGAATTTCCTGCAGCCACCCTGGAAAAGAGATTGGGCAGGCTCAGGGAATGAGAGGCCAAAAGTCCGCTGACCCAGATGCCACAGCCCGGTTCGTGCCAGCCGAACCGAGGGAGTGCCTCTGACCAGGGCGAGACTTCCTCGGCAATAGAAAAGCTGGTTCTGAGGAACCAATTCCAAAAGAAAAAAAGAAAGTCAGCAGGTTTGGAGTCCAAACCCCTTCTCCAACTGCTGCAGAGATAGCAAAAGCCATACAAATTGTCCAGTCACTGTCTCAGGTTCCGTCCGAACCGCCACTATCTGGCAAAGGTCGGTTCGTCCGGTTCCAGTGGTTCAGGAATATGATGTTGAGGAATTTTATGAACCAGAGGAGGGGGAGGATGATTATGAACAGTATGAATGTGGCTGGAAGGTCTGGGTGTGCCCATTGAACGGACATTTCCCAGACAGACCTCTAGAATCTCCCCTATGCTATCTGAGTCCCCATCTCATTTTATGTTTTACAAAAAAGTTGCTGAAACCCTCCAGCTTCCCTTGGAAGAAGCTGTGGATGAGCAAGAGGAGCCTGATTTTGTAGAAATGATGGATATTCCAGAGTCTAGGAGATTGTCTATTCCTTTGCATAAGTCTTTTGGGAAGCAAACAATAAAAATTCTAAAAGCTCCTAATTCTGTGCCTCCTGTAGATAAAAAGGTGACAGAAGGTACACATTGTCAGGTCCTGATACAGAATTCCTTTCTCAGCAATGCAGTCATGTTATGGTAGTTCAGGCTGCAGCCTGTGATAAAGCTAATATCCACCTGGCTTCACATCCTCCTGACAAGGATTCCAGGAAGATTGATGCCATGGCGAAAAAACAGTATATGGCAGCCTCTCTGGGACTCAGGCAAGCTAATTATATGGCTTATGTAGCTAGGTATCAGAAATCTAGATGGGATACTGTTATGGAATTAGCCAAGCAAGCCCATGGCCAGCTGGCTAGCTTAACTAGAACAGGTGGCTGCTGATGGCATTGAGGCTTCTAAGGTACAGTTTCATGCTGCTGTGGATGTTAATGATGTTTCCTCTAGGGTCATGGCCACATCTGTAGCTTTTCGTAGGTTGGCCTGGCTCAGGTGTACTAGTCTGTCACAGGATACCCAGACTAAGGTTATGGATTTTCCTGTGGTGGGAAATTCTCTGTTTGGGGAGCAGACAGAGAATTACATGAAAAAGATGGATGAATATAGGACTACTTACAAAAGTGCCCAAGCTAAGGAGTGGCAAGCCACTCCTCAGAGGCATACCCCCAGGGGTAGGGGTAGCCTTTTCACAGGCCTTTTTACCAGACTCAGGCCTCCTCTGCCTATGCTCAGAGGGGCTTCTTCAGAGCAGAGGCAGGCGAGGGGTGGGCAGGCCTGCTCCCACCCCTCAGCCTAAAGCTCCTACTAAGCAGGCACCTGATGGGGTGCCCAGGGCCGATTCTCCTTTACCAGTAGGGGCAGGCTGGCTTACTTCAGTCAGAACTGGGCTTTAACCTCAGACAAGTGGGTTCTGGAAGTAGTAAGCCAGGGTCTGGTTCTCAGCTTCAAAAAGTTTCCCAAGTTGAGAGCCAGACTTTTTCTACCTGCAAGTGCTTCAGAGACCCTTGCTCTGGAAGCAGAGGTCTCAACTCTGTTGGCTCTCAGAGCAGTGGAAAGGGTTCCTCCCCTGCACCAGGGCAGGGGTCTGTATTCCAGATACTTCCTTACCCCAAAAAAGACAGGAGAATGGCGGCCCATATTAGACCTCAGATATTTGAACAAGCATCTTTTGAAACCAAAGTTCAAAATGGTAACTCTGGCAATGATTTTACCCTCCCTAAGGCCAGGGGACCGGTTAGCCTCCCTGGACCTCAAGGATGCCTATTTCCACGTCCTAATCAGAAGCTCCCATTGAAAGTACCTCAGATTCGAACTACCCTCAGGTCATTACCAGTTCAGAGCAATGCCCTTCGGCCTTACCTCTGCCCCAAGGGTATTCACAAAGTGTCTAGCAGTGGCAGTGGCTCACTTAAGGAGGCAAAGGATTGCTATTTTTCCTATCTAGACGATTGGCTCATTGTAGGCCAGTCCCCAGAACAGGTAAAATCTCACCTGCAAGTCACCCAGCAGCTTCTCACCTCCCTGGGCTTTCTGCTAAATCTACCAAAGTCGGTTCTGGAACCAGTCCAGGTACTCACCTTTATAGGGCAGAGTTGGACACAAAGCTAGCCAGAGCTTTTCTTCCCTTGAGAGGGTCCCCACATTCCCACACAAAGATTAATATACAAGTTAGCCAGCCTGGGGTGGGTCCCAAGATGACAGCCTGGGTAAAGAATTGGCTTGAGAATAGGACACAGAGAGTAATAGTAAATGGAGTCCACTCAGAAGAAAGGAGGGTTGCTAGCGGGTACCGAGGGTTCAAGAGTTAGACCAGTCCCTTCAATGTTTTTATAAGCAACATTGCAGAAGGACTGGAAGGAAAAGTATGTCTCTTTGCAGATGACACTAAGATCTGCAACAGAGTTGATTCACAGGGTGGGGTGGAAAGGATGAGAAGGGACTTGGCAAGGTTAGAGGAATGGTGAAATGTATGGCAGCTTAGATTCAGTGCTAAGAAGTGCAAGGTAATGCACCTGGGAAACAAAAACCCAGGGAAGAGTACACAATGGGGGTGAGATACTAACAACAACAAAAATGGAAAGGGACCTGGGGGTAGTCATATCAGATGACCTAAAGGTGGGCAAGCAATGTGAGGGCAGCAAGGAGGGCTGGGGGGATACTGGGATGCATAGGGAGAGGCATCACCAGTAGAAAACAGGAAGTTATTATCCCTGTACAGACAGCTGGTGAGACCCCATCTGAGTACTGTGTGCAGTTCTGGAGACCCAATCTCCGAAAGACATAGACAGGATGGAAGCTGTCCAGAGGAGGCAACTAAAATGGTGCAGGGTCTGCACTGGAGGACATATGAAGAGAGACTTAAGGAGCTTAATATGTATAGCCTCGAGGAAAGGAGGGAGAGGGGACATGACAGAAACTTTCAAGTACCTCAAGGAATCAACAAAGTCCAAGAGGGTAGCATCTTTCAAAAAAAGTGCGCAAGAACAAGAGGGCACAATTTGAAGATAGAGAGGGGTGGCTCCGAGGTAATTTAAGAAGTATTTTTCACAGAGAGGGTTGTGGATGCATGGAATGGCCTTCCGGAGGAGGTTGTGGAGTCAAAATCAGTGGTGGAATTCAAGCATGCATGGGATAGTCATAAGGCAATTCTGGGGGTTGGGGGTAGGAAGAAGTAGGCTGCTGGTTAACTAGGATCTGCAGCTTATCCAGTAGGTAGGGAAATGGGCAGACTGGGTGGGCCAAGCAGTCCTTATCTGCCGTCAAATTATATATGTGACGAATTTAGTGGCTCTGGCCTCCTCCTTCACCCTGCAGGTCTCTCGACCAGCAAGACACTTTCTGCAGCTCCTGGGACACATGGCTGCATCCACAGCTGTTGTGCAGGGAGCAAGATTTCAGATGAGAGACATTCAGTTTCACTTGAGAACCTATTGGTCTCAGAGAAGAGACCCCTTTCCAAGTTGGTCCCAGTGACTCGAACCTTGATCCAGGCCTCCAGTGGTGGCAGGATCAGAGCAATTTAAGATTGGGGCCCCCTCCATTCCCCCTGCTCACAGTTTGACTCTCACTACAGATGCTTTCCTTCTGGGTTGGGGAGCCCACATGGGCGACCTTTCCACTCAGGGAGTGTGGTCCCCCCGGGAATCTCTGCTCCACATCAATTTGCTAGAACTCAGAGCTGTCTTTTTAGCTCTTCAAGCATTTTCTGCATCTGTCCACAACAAGGTGATACAAGTCAGAACAGACAACACCACAACAATGTGGTACATCAACAAACGAGGGCACTCGGTCTTCGGCCTTGTGCACTGAGGCAATGAAGTTGTGGTCTCTGGCCTATTCCCTGAACACTTCCCTCATAGCAGTTCATCTTCCAGGGAAGGACAATGTCCTAGCGGATGCTCTCAGCAGGATTTCCCAGGGCCATCACGAATGGTCCCTGGATCCTCAAGTGATGGGGATAGTCTTTGCCAGATGGGGTACCCCTCAGATAGATCTTTCTGCAGCCCCAGACAATCACAAACTTCCTCTGTTCTGTTGCAGGCCTCCAGTGTTGGGCTCAGTCCCTCTGGATGCCCTTCTCCTGGATTGGGAGGGGAAGTTTCTTTATGCTTTCCTCCTTCCCTCTCCTTTTCAAAGTATTAGTCAAATCAGATCTCAGCCTTGCAGGGTGATTCTGATTGCCCGGATTGGGCCAGGCAGCCCTGGTACCCACTCCTTCTGTCACTGACAATCCATCTTCCCTTTGTCTCCCAGGATTCACAACCTGTTAACTTGTGCCCAGGGAAGGGTTTGGTATCCGGACCTCAATCCTCAACCTCAAGGCCTGGCTCTTGAGGAGTTAGAGTTTGCTGATTTACACCTCTCTCAAGGTGTTCTTGAAATCCTAAAGGTTTCAGAAAGCCTTCCACTAGGGCTACTTATAGTTCTAAATGGAAAAGGTTTTCCATTTGGTGTGCTGGGCAAAATATTTCCCCAGAATCTGCTGATTTGCCCATTGTATTAGATTACATGGTCCATCTTAATTCCTTGGGTCTCAGACCAGCTACCCTGAGAGTCCATTTGGCAGCTGTATCTGCCTTTGTGTCAGCAGGAAAGTCATCCCCTCTTTCCACTCACCCTGTGTTTTCCAAGTTTTTTAAGGGATTACTCCATACTAATCCACCCTTTCGGGAACCGGCCCCTGCCTGGGACCTTAATGTTTGTATTACCCAGTTAATGCAACCCCCTTTTGAACCTCTGTTTTCTGCAGAGCTTAAGTATCTAACTTGGAAAACTGTTTTTCTGGTGGCTATCACTTCTGCTAGACGCATAAGTGAGTTGCAAGCCTTGTCAGTGGAAACTGACTTTATTTCTTTCCACAGGGATAAGGTAGTCCTTAGGACTAATAGGAAGTTTTTACCTAAGGTGGTTTCAGATTTCCATCTTAACCAATCTATCTCCCTTCCATTATTTTTCACTGATCACTCTCTTCTGGTGAGAGGAGGTTGCACAGCCTGGATGTTAAGAGGCTCTTAGTTACTATATAGAGCGTACTAAAGGTCACAGGTTCAATCCTCCAACTTTTCCTTACCTATGGTGAAGTTGGGAAAGGCAAACCGCCACTAAGAGATCAGTTGCCAGGTGGATTGTCTCTTGTATCCAATTTTGTTATCAGAAACTGGGCAGAGATTCCCCTCTGGCTTGAGGACTCATTCTACCAGGGGTGCCGGCGCCTCTAGCTGCTGCCAGAGACATCCCTATATTAGAGATATGCCAGGCTGCTACTTGGAAAACGGTACACACTTTACCAAGCATTACTCCTGGATGTCCAGGCCAGGAGAGATGCTCGGTTTAGCACAGCTGTTCTTCAGAGCCTATTCCTAAGTAGGTTCTGCCCCTCCTCCATGGAGGTACTGCCGTGTAGTCTGCTACTGTCTTAATATAGTAAGACTTCATGTTGTTTGAAGAAAAAAATTACTCACCTTAGTAATGTTGTTTCTTCTAATGGAGTCTTGCTATATTATGACCTCCCCAGACTGCCCTCTCAGAACTTCTACTTGGGGTGGGTGCGGGCAACTTAGTGTGGGCACTATTTTATGCCCTTTAGTTTCTCCCTTTTGGGAGTTTGGGGTGTGTTTTATTATACTGTTGTTTTATTCTCATGTTGTTAGAATTGTGTTAGTTCTGGTCCCCTGACTTGAGTCTTGGGTGTTGGGACCAGCAATGGTTGTTAATATTTAGGTAGCCATTTGGCTAGTGTAGGTTACAGTCTTCCACACAGACCTTAGTGAGTTTTGCTCATAAAGATCTGACAGTTCAGGTTTGAAATTACACAGATAGAGCTGCTTCTAGAGCTCGTGCTCAAAGTTCTATTTTGGAATGGTATTAACCATTTCACCTCCGGAGCAGTTCTAGTGGTGGATCAAACTGCTACTGCCGTAATATAGCAAGACTCCATTAGAAGAAACAACATTACTAAGGTGAGTAATTTTTTCTTCTGGTCCCCTGACTTGAGTCTTGGTGTTGGGACCAGAAAAATGTGTGAATATTTTAGTAGCCAGTTGGCTAGTGTAGGTTACAGCTTCCACACAGAGCCTTAGTGAGTTTTGCTCGTAAAGATCTGACGGTTTCGGTTTGAAATAACCCTGACAGAGCTTTCTTAACCGAGCTCTCGCTCTAAGTTCCATGCACTGCATGGAAGTTAACTCTTTCACCTCCGGAGCAGTTCTAATGGTGGGACAAACTGCATTAGTCATAATATAGCAAGACTCCATTAGAAGAAACAACACTACTAAGGTGAGTAATTTTTTCTTCTCTACTACCTAGTACACCTAAACCTGTCCCCCATTGACCACCCTTCTACCGACCCGCCTGCGTGTGAGTTCCTTCACGCCCTCCTCCTGCTGGGTCATTCTAAGAAGATTCACTTGATATTTTATTTATTTATTTATTTAGTATTTAGTTTAGATATGTACCTACATCCCACCTAAGAATGGTCTGCCGGGACTCTCCTCCCTGCTGGACTGTATCGGCAATAAAGTGGGTCTCAACGAAACTCTCATACTAGGTGATTTCAACCTCAACTGGTTGGGGGCAAATCGTAAGTTGTACGAACCTCTGCTTTCGGGTCTTACATTTAGCCAAGTCATTACCGAACCCACCAGGCTTTCCTGTAGGGGGAACTCGGGAACCCTTATAGACTGGATCCTGTCGAACAGGCCTGCCAATATCTTATCCTCAGGCACTCTCCCAGATGTCATCTGTGACTACTCCCCTATCTACTGTATCTGGGGCATCTCCCCGCCTAAGATCCCTAGCAAAATCATCGAACTGAGGGACTATTCCAAATTTAATCCCCATGACTTCCTGTCTGACCTTCTAGCTGTTGACTGGTCTGGCGTCACCAGCTCCACCGACCCCTCACGAGCTTTGGATCTATTTCTAGCCAAGCTGATCCCCCTTCAGAATAAACATGCCCCCTTACTAGGAGAAGGGTGAGGGGCACCGTCACTAAATGGCTAAATGGGGGCCTACTCTCCCTTATGAAGGCCAGGGATAAATGCTGGGCATCCTACAAGGCCTCTCATAACAATCATGACCTGCTGGCTTATAGGCACCTCAGAAACACCTGTAAAAGAGCCATCTGCTCTGCAAAAAGTGATTTCTGCAAAACTGAATTACTCTCCTCCAGCAGTAACCCGAGGAGCTTCTGGCAACATATTAAAAATGCTATTGGGGGATCGGCTAAAGCACAGGTTACTGACCTACTCGTCGGTGGGATCAGCTGCAATAACCCCCACACTATCACTAACACCTTCAACTCCTTGTTAACCACGCCCTCCTCAGCTCCACACTCCTATCCCTCGGGTTCTCCCCTTCTGCCCACGCTTGGTTCCAAAACTACCTCTCCAACCGACAGCAATACATCTACTTCAATCGGACATCCTCCAAGCTTTTCACCAGTCCTCTGTGGGGTACCTCAAGGGTCCGTCCTTGGTCCGACCCTATTCTCATTATTTATCAACGACCTACCTTCCGTCACTACCCATGCCCACACCACCCTATACGCAGATGACCTCGTCCTCCTGGGCAGCTCTCGGGACATCTCCACTATTAACTCCCAGCTTAACACCGACTTTGAACGCATCCATACTTGGCTGGGAGACCACAGGCTCACCCTCAATCTCAAAAAAAACTCAAGCCATGTTGTTTGGGTCCTTGAACAAAATAAAATCCTGCCCTGCTCCTCTGCGGATCCTCGGGGCCGATGGCTCTCCCCTTGAGACGGTTACCTCCGCCAAGTACCTAGGTGTCACCCTAGACCAGCAGCTGGACCTGACCCTACACATCCATAACATCTGCAAAGCCACTAATTGTAAGCTTGGCCTAGCTTATCGAGCCATTAACTGCCTCACCCCTGCCGCCCGCCTAGCCCTCGCCCGGGGGGGGTCCTCCTCCCCTCTCTCTGCTATGGTCTTGTAACTTTTGCCCCAGTTCCCAAAACCAGCCTATCAAAATGGGACACAGCCTACAACAATGTTTGCCACGTTGCGCTTTCCGCCCTCCTCACCCACCGTTGTGATCTCTGCAACCCTAGGTAGCTCCCCAGAGACACGCTGCCTTGTCGAGGTGTAATTTCATTGACAACATTGTCCGCTGTGGCTCCCCTCCCGCCCTTGCCCTTCCCTTTAATCCTGGGGCCCCATCCTACCCTTAGACCTGGGACAACCCAGGGACGTCTTGTTCTTAGGACCTCAGACTCACGGGTGATCGGTCCTTCCACATTTATGCCCCCAAACTCTGGAATTCGCCTCCCTGAACTAGTCAGGCCTCCTCCTCCCATCCAAGCTTTGAAGCCTCCTCTGGAATTTCCTGAAACCTTCTCCCCCTGTCCCTGTACCTCAGAACCTACTCTTTTGCTCCCTCCTCCATCCCGGGTTGGGGGCCCCCATCCTCTTCCTCATTCCCCCGCCTCTGCCCTACTTGCACTTCTCCTCTAGCTCCGGCCCAGCAACCTGGTGCAGCCCCCCTGCCTTTGGCACCCCCCGCTTGCACTTACCATTGTCACAGCTACTGTTTATGCATAGTGTCTACCTTGTCCTAGAGCTAGCCTTGAAACGCCTGTTGTGTTAGGTAATTTTCTTGTCTCCTCAAACTGACTAATTGTGAACTCTACCAATTCGCGCTCTAGAGTTATTTCCTATGTATTCTTGTATTTTTCCCGTGTATTTTCGCAATCACAGAGCCACCCTTGTAATGCCTGGCTCTCCTATGGACTTTTCCTATTCTGTAACTGTTAATTGTATGATGTCTGACACCGGTAACTCTCCCGGGTCGCACCCATTCTGTAACTGTTAATGTACAATGTATGACACCTGTAACTCTCCCAGGTCGCTCCTGAAAATAGGCACACGGCTGTCTAGTGTGCTAACCCGGTTAACAAAAACAAACAAATAAATAAATAAATCATTAAACTCCGCCTTGGTGTTTTAAAAAGTATATATTATCACACAGGATGTCCCAAAAAGATTTAAAAAAAAAATAAGTGACATACTCAATTTCCTCTCCTCAGGGTAACTGGTCAGAACTGGTTTTTGTTTTGCCACACACACACACACACACATAAACAGGTTCTGTGATGTCCTCCCAAGGCTTTCCTGGGAATGTGTATTTGACCTTCCAAATTCTTCTGGGTCCTCCCTGGCTCAGACATCAAACCTCTTCAATGTCCATTCTGGCCTCTCTCTCCAACACCCCTCCCCACAAGTCCTTTCTGGCAACTATGCAAGTCAAAGGATCTCCCTGAGGGCATTATGAATGGCTAGTCTTATTTCCTGGGATGAAAGCAAATTGACAAGGTAATTACACCCCAGATCTCTGCAGTTTAAAATACCTCCTGTCCTTTGAACTTATCCCTGGGGTTTTTTGATGTGTCAGTTCCAGTAAGACAGCCTTTTCCTATGCCATAGTCATCATACATTAATTTCTTATATTTACAACAAAATTTATACAGGGATCAGAATCAGTGGTCCAAGTGTGACACTCCCCTCGTAATCACCAATAAGGCTGGTGAGCAGATTGAGCAGGTGCACTTGTTCAAGTACCTTGGAGTCACCATTGATGACTCTCTCACTTATATGCACCACGTAGACTCTCTTATCAGAGTGGTAAACACAAAGATCAGGGTCCCCCATAGGCATAAGAAATCCCTCACCCCAGACGCACTCTGAATCTCAGTTTCCAGCGCCATACTCTCCACGATTGACTACGGGCTGGTGGTCTATGGAGCTGCTACTGATATAGTGCTCAAAGGGTCCAAATTGCACTCAATAAGGCATGCTGCCTTCCACCCTGTGCGTGAGATCATTACACTGTGACTGCACCCTGTATGGGAGCGCATAAACTGGCTTAACTCTAAAAGACAGGATCAATACCAAACTTGCCTCCTGGGAAAGAAGGCACTCCTCGGAAAAAACCCATCCTGTATAGGAAACCTGTTCGAGGCTTCTCTTTCATCACACATCACCAGAGGGAGGAAGAATGGAGCACTGTCCATACCATTCGGCCGAACCTCCCTAGGGCAGTGCGCTTTCTCCTATCGGGCCCCCCTCTGGATAAATGAACTCCCAATGAAATTACAAACAGCCTGTCTCAATTCAAAGCAGGCCTCAAACAGCACCTAATGTCTAGCTCAAAAAATGCACCTGCTTCTCAGGCCCCACTTGATGGTAGGCCTACCCCCCAGGTAGCACCCAGCAGGGCTACCTAGAGAACCCTGCCCATTCCAGCTCTAGTCAAGGGCTTAAGTAAGCTATCAGTCCTCTTTAAACGCCTGGGTACTGCCCTCCCAACCCTCCTCCCCACACACACACCCCACTCAACAAAGCCCTGGAGCTGCTCCCCCTGCTTCACTGTCCCCCCCACCTTCTCGTCCTCATCGGTAGGTTCAGACCCAATCCCCCTTGTTTCGCTGTCATCCAGCCTCTCACTATCTGGAATAGTGTTAAACCCTATGCAGTTACTCTACCATTGTCTATCAATGGATTTGGAGGTTTCCAGGGGTGTGCTACCTAGGGCAACCAATTAGAAATAACTCAGTATTCTATTACAACTGCTCTGTTTTTCTCCTATTTGTCTAATTCTTATGTAATCGCTCTTTAATGCCTAATGATCGGGCCTCTGTAACCACTGAATGTGTGTATTGTCTTATTGTCCACCCTGACGTGGAACCTTTGTAAAAGAGCTCACGCTCAAAGGTCTTTCCGAAATACTAATTAAATAAATAAAAGATAAAATTAAAATAAACAAAATTGCAAACTATCAATCCATATGAGAACCACTATACATTTTGAGTGCAACCACAGGAACTCGCCCATGTGTTAAACCCCCCTGCCTGATCTCCAAATATGACAGCCTCCGACCCGCCCCCCCCTTTCCATTACTAATCTTCCAAGCTTGGCAAGTCTCATCCCTAACACAAAAACAGAGTGGCTGTTTCACCTCCACACCACATAGCCATTTTCTCAACACTTGTTCTTGAGATGGAGTCATAAGAAGGCCGTGTTGAAAATTTGGGGCAAAAATATTTAAAAACATCAAAGTTATGAGTCTACCTTGAAATTTACGAATGCAGGCTTGTAACTTTGGAAATTTTAAGTATTTTGACCCCAAATTTTAAACATAGCCATTTATTCACAGCACCTCAGCAATGTGACAGCTGCTATTTTTCATATCCTGGCCAAAATGTGTTTTCCTACCTGTGGCACAGTATGATGTTTTGGCGTGGATTTGAAAATCTTCCCCTGGTGAGAAATGACATTTCTGCCAATATACTATGTATGGTACATGTCTATGCGTTGAATCCTAAAACAAATATCTTCAAAAGTTGGGGTCAAAATTACAAAAAACAAAAACAACAAAGTGTTCACCAAGCATCAAACATTCAGAATTGACAAATGCTTGTTATGATTTTGATCTGTCTGCCTGCTTCTCTTACAGTATTATCCCCCCAAGCCATTGAAAGGGCTTTTAGATTTTAGACACAGGTCTCACTTTCCATGACCATATCCGATTACTAAGTACCACCGTCAACGTACGTATTGGTCTTCTTCACTGCTATAAGCACTGCCTGCCTCCTGAAGCTCTCTGCCTAGCCATCTCTACATCTATTCTGTCCCTAATTATTTCGTATCATCATCTGTGAATTAAATACGACACCACCCACCCTACACAAGATTAGATAGGCCATAATAAGGCTACTGCAGTTGCTCAGGCTGTCCTAGACTCCACTCATACATGCACCTCTACTCTAGCAAACTGGCTCAACTTCGATGGGAGGCTAAAGTACCAGGGCCTGCCTTCTTCCAAAGAAAATCACCTCAGAGTTATTCCCTCCAGCCCTCACCCCACTTAGGCCCCACTGTCAATGCCTCCACACGGAAGTCAGCAACTACCACCACTTTGGGGTACCTTGCTGTAAAACCACCTCTGGCTAAAGAACGTTTCGATATCTGGCCCCAACCTGGCTCAACTCACTCCCAAACTCTGTTCTCACTGAACCCAAACTTGGTCGGTTCAAGTACCAACTAAGGGACCATATTACCCAAGGATCAGTATGTGATTACCCCTAAACCTGACCCTCCATTTTTCTACCACCTCCCATCTCCCATGTCTACGGACCTAACTCTGGTCTGCTGCCCCTGAGCGTGCCTATATCATCGTCGGTGTCAGTGGCTCAGTAGGTAGTACACTCGCCTCTGAGGCCGGGAGATCGGAGGACTGTGGGTTCAGTTCCCACATCTGGCACTTGGGTTAATATCCCAGTACTCACACTGTAGTGCAGCATGAGAGGGGTGCTGCACTTCTGAGGTGCCGTCTTTCGGATGAGACGTTGAACCGAGGTCCCATCTGCCTGGATTGGTGGTAGTTCAGGTGGATGTTAAAGATCCCATGGCACTTCTCGAAAAGAGTAGGGGAATTATATTGGGGGGGTTGCAGGAAGTAGCCTGTTGATTAACTAAAATCTGCAGCTTATCCAGTAGGTAGGGAAATGGGCAAACTGGGTGGGCCAAGTGGTCCTTATCTGCCGTCAAAGTCTATGTTTCTATGTTTCCTGGCCAAATTTCCCTCATTCACTAAAAATACCACCAACAGCTTAATCTGGTTCAAGGTCAGTTGGCATTCATCTGTATCTCCCTCCCCCGGGCTGTGCCTGAAAATAGGCAGGATTTGTCTAGTGCACTTACCCGGTCAACAAAAACTAAATAAATAAATAAATGAGAATGGACATCTCTGTCCAGCCTTGGCCAACAAATAACTTGTGGGCATGGCTAGTGCCATCGCCCTGAAATGCTATGCATATACCTGCAACCTTTATTCCCAGCTGCTATTCTTTGTATTTTCTGTAATCATCTGCAACCATTCTGTAACTGCTGTGTTTAACTACTATGTTACTTGTTACTCTGTACACTGTTGTCTCTTCTTATGTATGATGTGGAACCTTTGTAAAAGAGTCTTTGACTCAAAGGTGTTATCCGATATTTATCAATAAATAAATAAATAAACAATAATAAAAAAACTTTCCTGGTGGTCTAGTGCCCCCCCAATGTTGACCATAATAATTAATTAAAAAAAAGTTTCCCTTGTGGTCTAGTGGGCCCCTCTCTGCAATTCCCTATGTCACTCAATAATAATAATTAATAAAACCCCTCTTCCCTGGTGGTCTAGTTGTCCCCCGATGTCGCCATAATAATGAATTTAAAAAAAACCTTTCCTGGTGGTCTAGTGGACCCCCAACCCAGAAGGTAGTGCCCACTGTCACAAACCCACTCAGCAGGTGAGGCCCTCTACTCCCAAAGTGCCAACCTCTGAGCGCAGTCTTGTGAACAGTGTAACAGACAAGGTAACCCTCTTGTCTGTTCTTGTGAGTTCGGAGCAACCTTTGGTCTCAAGTTCTGGAGGGCTTCAAACTGCTAGCCTCTTGCTAGCATACCCAATGCACAGGCTCAGATATATCTGTCTTCAGGGGACCAGATGTCTTTGCCTACGGGCATCTAACCAGGTATACAGAGATGAACCCTTTAAAACTTTAATAAAGACCTCAGATTTAAAACGCTTCTCTTTCCAGTTTGGTACCACCATTCAAGCTTATGTCTATTGTCTGCTATAACCGTGTACTTTTCTTACAAATAAAAAAAAAAATCAAAGACAGACCAAGTAAGTTCTACAAATAATTTTACTAAAATAGTTAAAAATATGTAAAACACAAAATACAGAACTCTTATATCAAAAGACATACAAATCTTTTAAAAGAAACAAGGTTTAAACAGTGCAAATTCCTACTTCAGTACTTAGTCTCTAAATACTTGCTTAAGTGCTCACCAGTCTTGCTTGATCAGAGTCTAGGTAAAAATGTGTCTCTGTAAAACAGAATTATTCCTTAAACAACTGTATTGGCCAACCCATTTTTGGGTGAGGTCAGCCAGCTCCTCCTCTGTCAGATTATATTTAAAAAAATATATCTAATAAAAAAAACAGTAGGCTTTTTTTTAAAGTATCAATTTTGCAATCCTTCAGCATGACTCATGATTCAAATTACATCTCTCTTGATCCATGCTGCATCCTCCTCACACAGGCTTCATATGAGCATTTATAACCTAGCACCCCTGTGTAATAATCTGGGTTTTCTCTTCAACGTCATAAACCTTTTTTTTTTTTTATGATTTCCCTCTTAAAGTTAACTTAAACAACTCTGTAATTAGCTCCTGGTCTGCCATGTAACACATTGCATCTAAACACTGAGGCCCAGATATTCAAAAGGGTTGCGCCATGCGCCAATAGGGTTGCTCAGCGCAGAGTCAATCGCCATTCTGCGATATTCAGCGGGAGGCAGATGCGCCCCCCAAATCACACTGAGCAAGAGCGCAATGATAATGAATGCATGCGCAACTGAAGGGGGAGGAACCATGCATAAATGGTGCAGTGCAATATTCAACAACATGCGCCATGCGCAATGGGGAGCAAACGGAAGTTGCGCAATAGCGGAAATGAGCCAAAATAAAAAAGAACAAGGGAGAGGCGCAAGAACACTACAGGGAAGGCACATGTGGCTGAGCTATAGCCAGACACACAGGGCAGGGCAGAGAAAGGGCACCTGAACCCACAGGCACAGGGAAGGTGTGGGGAGCCACAGCCAAACCACAGTGCAGAAGGGGGAAGTGCCATACAGCACTGAGGCCACCACAGGAAGGTGTTCCCGGTGCAGGGAAAGTAGCAGCCAGAACAGCAGGGGGAATACAGAAACAGCTGCCGGGGGGGTGGACACAAGCCAGGGACATGGCCAGTGCCACCATCCAGATGGAGGCAGTAATGAGGGGGGGTGAGAAGGCAGGCAGCATGGGGGCGCGGCCGTGGAAGGGCCCGTTGGTGGTATGCCCCCAACAGGCAGTACTGAGCCCGCACCAGCCTCGAGCTGTACACCGATACTGAGATCGTGGGCCGGTACCGCCTGAATCGGGCAATTCTGAGGTGGCTCTGTAAGCTGTGCAGTGATGTGATGCAGGCACCCACACAACGGAGCCATGCTCTGTCAGTGGAGACAAAAGTGACAGCTTGCATGTGCCTGCTCGCCATGGGTACCTTCCAGAGACCAACAGGGGACACCACAGGCATAACCCAGTCGGCTGCGTCACGCCACCTCACCCAATTCCTCAGTGCACTGCTGCCACATACTGCGGAGTACATCCATTTCCTCCAGCACACCGGCGGAGCGCATAGCAAACATACAGGAGTTCCACAGGGTAGCATGTATGCCTGGCATGCTAGGGGCAATAGACTGCACCCATATGGCCATCCGCACACCACCCTTCCCCAAAGGGGACGCATATAGAAATCGGAAGGGCTATGCAAGCATCAACTGCCAGGTGGTGTGCGGTGCCAGGGGGTGCATAATCAATGTCTGTGCCACGCGCCTTGGGGGAGCACATAATGCCTTCATCTGGCATCAGTTGGCACTGTGCCACAGATTCGAGAGTGGGGACATCCCCATTGGCCATTTAGTGGGTGAGTATGCAAACCACGTGGAAAAACAGAGCTTGGGAGGGGCATAGTCAGAGGTGACATGGGTATATTGGCCTAGATGGCCCAAGGCACGGCGACGCTGATCACCAAACTAACCTCCACCCTCTACACACAGGTGACATTGGATACCCACTCCGTCCCTGGCTGCTCACACCATACTGGCAGCCCGCGACCCCATCACAGCAATGCTACAATCAGGCATATGCCACCACTCGCAATATCATCGAACGGGTGTTCGGATGCTGAAGGCACGTTTCTGTTGCCTGGACACGTCTGGCGGTGCCCTACAGTACAGCCCCTCAAAGGCCTGCGGGCTATTCCTGGCCTGTTGCATCCTGCACAACATGGCCAATGACTGTGGGATAGCCGTACAGGTCAAAGAGGGTGACAGCGATGGGGACGATGAGGATGCTGGTGAAGATGGTGATGGGCAGCCCCCCCCTTGGGCGACGGGACCCCAGACTGATCCGGTTGGCACAGCTGCGCTGGGACACCATCACAGAGAAGCACTTCAGCCAACCCAGGTAAGTCATGGGGCCATGTGCAACCACCAGTGGCAAAGGCACAACCCACAAACACGCATGGACAAACACCAGGGGTGCATGCTGTCAAGGGAAGTGGCTGAGCATGGAACTGCACACACTGCCAGGTATGGGCAAGGTCTAACATGGCACGCGGTCATACATACATGCATACATGCATACACACACACACACACACACACGCGCGCACACCTCACAAGACATGCACAAAGGGTAGGAGGCACGCCGACCCAGACCGCCACCCCTAGCCACACACACGTCCATAGAACACCACGCCCACTGCCTGTCATTGTGCGTGTGTCAGACGCTGGGCAACATTGCACAGTGGCGTACAGCGCAACGCAGGCATCATCATCATGCACACGCCACAGCAGACAGCAGCTGGGAGGGTGTGCAGATGGAACGTGTGTGTGCGTGCGTGCAGGGCCGGGTACCCCACCCGTGCATTGCACGCTGAACGACACAGTGCACACAGGGCAGCATCAGACAGTAGCCATGCTGGGAGACAGATCAGTCACACGCCACAGTGCCACGGCCACCACGGACGCGTAGTGGCCCTGCCGAGCCCCGCCAGCAGTGACAGGCTGACCACTGGCCTCGGGTGGCACCGACGGTCCCCCAGGGGTTCCACTGCATGAACGCGACTGTGCTCGCGCAGGGGTCTGCAGCACACCGAACATGCCTGCGCCAGGTGTGCTCGGGATGCCAACAGCTGAACCTGGTGTCGACAGGAGGTGTCGACGACGCCAGGAATGGGGGTGGACATTGCACTGCGCGGTGTCTGCGATGCATGGACAAATAACTGTGTGCCCATTATGGCCATGACAGCTGTGAATGCCTGTGTCTGCCTGTCAATGGCAGCAGTCACATCCTCCCGCAACCGGTCCATCCCTGCCAGGAGCAGAGCGGTGTCTCTACTGCGCCGCTCCTCTGCCTGGCGCAGAGCCACACTCAGTGCATCCACCGCCATCACAAGCCGCATCTGCTGATTGACTGATGCTTGTAGTATGCGGGTGTGCTCATCTAAGCGGTCATCTGCTTGATTGGCATGCTGTCCCTCATGGTGTTCGCGGCCCTGATGGTCATCACCCCTTGAGGGTGGGTGCTGCACACTAGGGCCAGGCCTGGGCATGTCCACAGGTGGTGCACTGACGCCGGCCCCTGACACTGTACCCCCATGGCCATTGGCCGAATGCTGATACTGCCCCTCCGGCTGCCGCTCTCCAGGGCTCAATGGTGCCGCCGCAACAGCCCCACTGTCCTGGACACACACCAGTGCTGCCCCACTGGTGCAGACAGGCACAGGCTGGGACTGTGATGTCACGCAGGCCTCCACAGTGGCACCACCCACAGCCATGGTCGCGATGTCACCTGCTGTGTGGCCATCCTGTGGCCCACACGTCTCACTGCCCATGACGTTAGCGCCATCATCATCGGTGACGGATCCGGCACCAGTCCGAGTCTCAGCATGCTGACATCCATGGACGCTGGCATGCTGGGACACGGGCAGGGCCTCCTCTGCACCTGCTCCACCAACATCAGTCTGGACATCCAGGTGGGCCCACTGTTGCCCTGACCCCCATATGCCTGTGGAGGTGGACGGGCCGTCCTCCATCTCCATGCTACTGCCCTCAGTGGAGAAGCCCACCACGGCTGACCCATGTAAATGCTCAGGAGCTGTAAGGGAAAAACAGTAGCATTAATGTATGTGACCTACCCTGTTCCCCACTGACAGACCAGGACCTACCATGCAGTGATGGGGCTACCATTCCTCTGAATCCACCACCCAGAACACTCGATGGCGCAACGCTGCATGCTGCCAGCAACCCGCCTTCCTGTGGGGTCAGGCGTTGCACTCCGACTGTCCCCACCGTCGCGAGACCATGCTGCCTCTGATGGCTGCCACCTTCTCTTTAATTCTCCGCCTGTCCATGTCCATCTTCTTTTTGCACTCCTGCACAGAGCGCTGGTGGCTGCCATGCAGGTTGACAGCACGCGCCACCTCCTCCCATGCAGCAGCATGGGCCTGTGGTGTTCCCTGGCGTCCACTGAGCAGCGCCTCCTGGTCGAGGTAGGCCTCAAACAGGGCATCTGTCTCTGCCTTTGTGAAGTTTGGCCTCCTCTTCCTCCCACGTCTCTGTTCCTCTTCCTCTTCCTCCACCTCACGATCGGTCATGATTCCTCCTGTGAGAATGACAGGTGTTACCTATGACTGTGCAGTCCCATGCATGTCCCAAACACCACAGTCCACACTCCCAAACAGCATGCAACTCACCGCAATAGACTGCAGTAACCGACTATGGCCAGTGCAGCCCAATGTCGCATTTTTATAGCGCAACCCATGCAAATGAGGCAAGGCGCATTTTTAAGTGGATGCAAATGCAGTGACTGCGCCATTGAATGGCTGATTAGATGATTTGCATATGCCGGCTGAATATCGCGCTGTTGTGCTTTGCGAATTGTGTTGATGCGTGCTGAGCCAAGGCGCAGTTCTGCTGATATGCACAGTACACACCTAAGTGCGCGTGCCCGGGTTGATGACGCAGGCGCCTGCCGCGCTGTGTGCGGGAGGCAATGCAGGGCACAGCCACCATTGTGCCAGTGGCGCTACAGCGCTGTTCACATATATGGTGCTGTGGCACTGGGGCGTCGTAGGCGCACTGGAGCAACAGCACTGTAGGCCGCTACAGGAGGTGGCACACAGGCACCCAATTGCACTACATGCATTGGGTTCCAATCGCGCTGTGGCTGTCCATGCACTAGAGAGCCTTGACCCTGTGCCTGACCTTTGCCCCCCAGGTGCCATGCGTCAGGCATGGGTGCACCACTATTGCGCTGTTCGGTGACAGCGCGATAGGGAATGGCAGCGCTGTACCGCGCAGCATCTGCACGTCGCAGGACCGCACTGCCGAGCCCCATTTTGAATCCACCACACTGATGAGATGGCATGGAGATGAGCAGTAATGTGGAGCCAGGTTGAGCTTGCCAACCTGGTGGCAGTCATCGAGCCCCATGCTGGGGCTTTGTATGGAGATGCACCCCTGGACAGGGCCAGGAGTACGGTGTGGCAGGAGGTGGCCGACGCCCTCAAGGAAGCCACCGGTATGGGGCGCACAGCGGAGCAGTGTTGCCACTTTTACGGGACCTGAGGCGCAGGGACCGGAGCCTCCTGCCGCCTTCGGGCATGTGCCAGAGGGGCATGGTGCCATGGCTAGGTAGGTGCCACATCCATACACTATTATTGTCCATATGGGTATCACAGTTGCATGTGTCCGGCACATGGGGGGGGCCATCCAGTGTTGGCCGTGGTGGTGGTATCGGGGTGTGGGGTGGATGGGTATGGCTGTGTGGGATTGCACACACATGGGGGCGGGGGGACTTTGCTACTGGATTGTACTGATGTTCCTCTCTCCATGTTTGCACCTTAGGGCTCGAAGAACGCAGACAGGCCAGGGAGCGGAGGCACCGCCTGGAGGAGCAGCAGGGCAGGAGGGATGATGGCGCTCATCGGCGCGTGGACCAGCCTGATGATGGTGAGTGCCTTACATCCATGATTACTATTGCATGCTGTATAACTGGGCGGGCAGCGGGGCATGGCCACCATCCATTGACACCACTGCCATGCATACAACTTGTTACAGTCAGAACTGTCTAGTGGCACTGCATGTCTGTGAGTGCGTCAATGGTGGTCCATGCGTGCACCGGGCACATGGCTGTAGCACTGCCTTCACACCGCATAGCCAAGTCACTGTACGGCCATGGTGGTGCTGTGCAGGACATGGGCAGTGGGTGTGTGCAGTGGTCCACATGGCTGTGGATGCTTGGGTAGGCAGGTCTTGTGGACATGGTCACTGTGGGTGGTCACACAACATCACAGGGGCATGGCACATGGCTGTATGCCATGCACAGTGGGTGGGCTGCAGGGTGCTGGACAGTCACACTTATTGACTCTGCTCCCTCATCCTAGGTGGACGGTGACTCCAGGCGCTGGAGAGGAGTATGCGGGAGCTGCTCCAGGTGACAAGGGTGACACTGGAGCTGTTACAGCAAATCCACCGCCACGGGGTGAGGAGGAGGAGCGGCAGACGTAGGCGCCATGTGGAGGAGGACCGGGGCACACATTGAGGACTCCATGCCCCGGCTACCACCTTCCCCCCTTTGACCCACCCTTACACCCCTTCTTCCCTCTCCCATATGTTCACCCCTGCCCCTTACCCGCCCCTACCTGTTATGTGGCCCTTCCCTCTTGTAAATAGGTTTGTTACTTCTTTTAAATATAAGCATTTTGTTATGACAACTATTGTGGTCTCTGATTTGCAGTGGGCTACAGGTGCTCAGCTGCAGTGGTGTGCATGGCGTGGAGTGTGGTACGCATGGGCGTGTGTGTGTGTGTATGTGTGCAGAGGTGAACCACCTATGGTGTGGGCAGGGGGATCAGTCACTGTCTGTGGTTTGTGCGTTGTACTCTGTGCACTGGATGCCTGTGTGCAGTGGTCCACGGGGCCTGCACTGTGTGCATGACACCCCTGTCAGACCGTCCATGGCCTGTGCAGCTGACACCCTTGCATGTCTGTGATATGCACGGTCTGCTGGTGTGTCAGTGGTGGCTGTCTGTGCTGGATAACAACAGTACCAGGCACAATGCCAGGTTGCCTTCCATCACCAGTATGGTGCACTTCTGCCTCAGGTGGCACTGTGGCCTCCGCTGCTGTTGTCCCCCCTCCATGCTGTCGCTTGTGTCTGTTGCAGGGGATGTGCTCCAGTGGCTGTCACCTGTGCTCCAGCGGCATGCTGGTGGCGACAGCTTCATGGTGCTCAAGAGGGTGGCTGGCACACCTGTGCAAATGGGGTGCTGGGCCGGTACATCAGCCAGCCGTGGCCACATGCCAGTGGCTTGGTTGACCCGCTACTGTGTCCCTGTGTTGGTGTGCATTTGGGTATGGGTGGGTGTTTGTCCATGCACTGTGTTGCATCCTGTGTGGTGCATGCTTCCATGCTACACTGTGTGTGTCTGTGCTGGCTGTTGTGGCCAGTGCTGGGACAGGATGTGTCCTTGGGAGGGTGTGCAGGGTGCTGTACCGCTGGAGGTGAGGTCTGGGACCTGCCCTGTTGCATGTGGGGTACCTCGTGTGGCAACGCATGGTTGGTCTCTCAGCTGTACCTCGGTGGGGACGTGCAGGGTGGCTCTGTGTATGCTGTTGTTGCACTGCCTGTTCTGCCGTCACTTCAGCAGGGTGCACATGGTGGGGATGCCTTGTATGGCTCCTGCTGTACAGGGTTGCATTGTCACAGTGGGGTGGTGGCATGCATAGGGTGTCCCACTGTTGGGCTACTCCTGGGAAGGGTGTATGGTGATTGTGGTGCAGGTGTGCTCTGCATTGGTGGGATGGGGTGCCAGGGTGGTCGGTCCTCCTTGTGTGCCGGGTCACAGCTTGCCAGGGGTTTGCTGGGGCACCATGGCCCGGCTGTGGTTTGGTTGCTGGTATCCATGGGCCGGTGGTTATTCCAGCTCTCCCCCAGTTGTGCAGTGCATGGGGTGTGGGGGACAATGTCTGTTCTACTGTGTGCTCCTCTGCTCATCTGTGGCATGGGTGGTGGGGCCCCTGCACCCCTGGTTGTGCTGTTGAATTGCTGCCCTGCTGGAGTGGGCATCCCTGGTTTCACCATGGTGCATCTGGACTGCTCCGCTGAGCATCTCTTGTTGCGCTATAGCGCATCAGATATGCTCAGCTTCACATCCCTAGCTGGCGCTATGGCAGGTGGTGCCGTATATTCAGTCATCTGCCATAGGCTATCTTGGCCCAGCGCAGTTTTGAATATCGCGCTCTTGTGAATGGGTGCAGTGGACTGCGTTGTTCCTGCTGTTAGCACTTTTGGGCGAGTTTGAATATCTGGGCCTGAGTGTGTGTGATACACATGCTGTCAGCATTTCTCTTAGCTTGCATCTGTCAGCTGAAAACTGGGGGGGGGGGGGTTGATGTCACTCTTAGAGCATCAGATTTTTCAGCTCAGATAGTCATTAATACATTTTATATATAAAAAATATACAGCACTCAGAACTGGCTGTCTACGCCTCACTCTTCCCCACCTAGACTGAATGTGGGGGATCTATCCCCTACATGGGATGAGCTTCTCAAATCATTTCACTCCTCATAGACCCTAGACAGCCCATCTGAGTTATTGTTCTTCGCTCCAGGCCTATGTATGATTTCTAAATCATACCCTTGTAAAGCAAGACTCCATCTTAGTAGTCTCCCATTGTTCTTCCCCATCTGCGTCAGCCAAACCAGGGGGTTGTGGTCAGTCTGCACCACAAAATGCTGCCCATACACCCGCCCCAAGCACCTAACTTCCTTTATAGCAGGGGCTGTGACATCACTTCCTCAAAACTGCTAACAACATACACCTGTTCATATCCTTAAAGGCACAGCACACTGAATAGGGGGTAGAGGCACTCACAAGCTTGCACACACTAGAACAAGAACAAAAAAGCATCTGTAACTGGAAGGGACACAGACATGTGGGGAGTGGTGCAATGCACTGGCTGTGGAGCAACAGTCTTCCAGGAGACATTCTGCAGACTGCATTGCTGCCCTATTTGCAGGCACCTCTCTGGTCTGAGGGAGGAGGTTGTTCATCTCTATGCTGACCTGGCAAGGATTCGGGAATCCTGCTCCCCCACCCAGGCCACCGCTACTACCTCAGAGGTTGCCAAGAAGGAGGAGTGGTTGGACCACGGTGGGCTCAGGGAGGGTGAGGGTGGTGGAACAGAGGCGCATCCCTCCAGTTGTGCCTCTCCACACTTCATTCGCCACTCTGGCGAAGCATGGTTCCTTCCATGGAGGCACCTGCAGTGGAGACCAAGGAGGATGCTGGGAACCTCCACAATGGAGACCCACAGAGGGTGGCTCAGGACCTCACAGGAGAGGGAAACAACTCCTGGTGGGGGACTCAATTGTTAGGGGGGGTAGAACTGGGGGGAGAGAGGGGAGGCAGGTAAGGTACATGCCCGGTGCCAAGGCATGGAGGGACAGGAAACAAATCCTCGGGATCGTGGGAGCAGCAAGGGGGAGGGAGCTGGATGTCATTATCCACTTAGGGATGAATGACCTGGCTGAGAATAGGATCAGAGCAGTGTAACAGGAGTTTGTGAAGTTGGGGAGGGGCCTTAGACAAGTAGCACACACGATAACTTTCTCGGAAGTACTACCTGTCTATGGCATGGATGAGGCTAGGGCACTCCGCACCATGGGATTCAATGACTGGTTGAAAAGCTGGTGCAAAGCTCAGGGATTTGGCTTCACTGGGGACTGGGGCTCCACCTGGAGGGATGTAGGCCTATACAGGCGTGATGGTCTGCACCTATCCTGGAGGGGAACCAGGATCCTAGGTGATAGGTTTAAATGCTTCAGTGGCAAGCATTTAAACTAGCCAAAGGGGGAGGCACTGAAGAAGAGAAGGGAAATCCTAGTGCGCTCCAAAATCAGGGTAATTAGGAAGTAAACACCCAAAATAGAGCAGTCGATAGGGAGAAGGGCAGGGGTAAATGGAGAAAAAGACAAAGGCAGTAGGGACAGGGATAGGGCAAAAAGAAATAAAGCCTTAAAAAATAGAGGGTAATGAGCACCAATGCCTGTAGTCTAGGTAAAAATCTCCATGAAATGGTGGCCTTGATGGAAGAGGAATGCGTGGATATTGTGGCAGTCACAGAAACATGGTACACAGAGAACCATGACTGGGATGTCAACATACTCAGGTACACAATCTACAGGAGGGACAGGCAGGGAAGAAAAGGAGGAGTAGATCTCTATGTAAGGGAAGGGATCAAAGCAACAGACCTAAAGGGTAAACAGGGAGGAGAGCAGGCACTGTGGGTCATCCTGGAGACTGGAAATGGCTCCACAATCCACACAGGGGTTGTATACAGACCCCGTCCCAAGGAAATGATAGAAGGCATCTTTGGGATGGCAGAGAAAGGGGAGGTATTGCTGATGGGGGACCTGAATATGCCAGATGTTGACTGGAGCACCTTTGCTGCAGCCACATTCAAGAGCAGGGCCATTCTCGATGCCCTACGGGGGGCATGCCTCAGACAGCTAGTTTTGGAACCCACTCGGGAGAGAGCGGTCTTAGACCTTGGACTCTCAAATGGGGACGGACAGAGAATCTCTGATCTTGAAGTGGGTAGCCATCTGGGAACAAGCAACCACCAAACAGTGTGGTTCACAATAAATTTAGCTGTAGAGTCAAGCCACACAAAAGTGAAGGTACTGGACTTCAGGAGGGCTGATTTTGTCAAAATGGGAGAGTGCCTCAGAAAAGCACTAGCAAACAGGCAAGAAGGTGGGGTGGAGCAACAATGAGGAAACATCAAAACCGCCATCCAGTTGTGGTTTGAAATGGTAGTGGCTGCTTGTCTGTGTCTGTAGCTTAGTTTTTGTGGATTTACATGGTTTTGTTTTCTGCTTGGAGTAACTACACCATTCTTGCTCACTACATCCGTGAAAGTGTCCTGAACTGGATTTCTGCAAAACATCATCACCAGGTATCTGCATTTTTCATTTAAAAATCAACTTTTTGGAAGCTATCCCAAGCAAAACACAAGTCAAGCAATTAAGTCTGACAAACTCAGTGACTCTAGGTCTGCTTGAATCCACATTTTCGTCTGACCTGCTCCATGATCTGTATGTGAGCTTTTCAACAACCTCTTTGAATGACAAAGAAGCATGCAGACAAAAGGATTTCACATCCTGCATATGTGCAGGCATAGTTTATCACCTTCAGGAATTCTAACACATTCTGTGACTCTGGACCTCAGCTGTTGATAATTTCTTTTGGCTTATGACTTAACCACCAGGTATCTACAAGATGCTGAAATCCTTTCTCCTACAAATTCTCCTTATGCTGCTCCTGCTCTCGGGAAATGTTCACCCCAACCCAGGACCACCTGGGCAGCCAGCAGTGGCACCAAGCAGAAGGACAGGGACACTCACCATGGCATCCATCAACGCCTGCAGCATCCTCAACAAACTTGATTCCCTCCAAACATGGATCCTACAGCACAACCCTGATGTTCTCTCAGTTGTGGAAACATGGCTAAACCCTAAAATCCCTGATACCTCAGTCTCTATCCCTGGCTACTGCATTTTCAGGCAAGACAGGATTGCTAACCGGGGCGGGGGCTGCGCCATGTATCTTAAGGATACCCTTATGGGTCACATCATCCCATCCCCAGCCTGAGCAACTCCTCTCAGGTCCTCACAATCAAAATCCTCCTTGGTGCACATAACAAGGAACTCACTGTCATCTCAGTTTACTTACCCCAAGAGACCAGGCTGCTGGCTTCCATAGCATCATGGAATATCTAAGGGTCCAGCAACATAATTCTGAAACCATAATCATGGGTGATTTTAACATTAACTGGCTCTCCGCTGAGGCCGCTACCTATCAGGATGAGAGCCGCGGCGCATCACCTCACTCAACTGGTCAGTGCCCCCGCTAGGTGTAACTATAGGACAGGCTCCCTTACGCTTCTAGACTGGATTCTATCTAAGCGCCCTGAACGCATCTCCAATGTTTCTGTACTCCCGGATACAGTAAGTGACCACTCGCCTGTCATCTGCTCCTGGTCAAACAAATACCACAAGCCCCTCCCAAGCTTATCTATGCCAGGGTTATCAAACAAGGCACCTCCAGCTGTTAAAATCCCATCTAACCAGGCTGAACTGGCAGTGCCTGACTCCCTCAATGACACACAACAAAGCTCTGGACCTATTTATCAAACATTTCCAACGAGCCTGTGACATCTATGCACCAGTGAAAAGATGAAGGTCAAAGGACAGACCAACCCCTGGGTTACTACTGACCTTTTAACTCTGCTCAAGCACAGAGACCACCTCTGGCATTGTGCTCGTGCAACTCCGACGCAAGTAAACATACAATTATACAAAGCAGCCAGAAATGATTGCACTCAAAAAATACGGAATGCTAAACACAGCTATTACAAAGAGGCTCTGACCAACTCTTGGGGCCAGGGAAACAAATTCTGGAACAACATGAAAGAACTCACAGGCAAGGATCCTAAAGCACCACCCACTATGCTCAACCTTCATGGCACTCCTACACTCGACCTAGGTACCATCACCAGCACTTTTAATAATGCATTTACAAACCTGGACAGTGTCCTTCCACCAAATTTTTTTGACGACCTCCCCTCCAGCTCCTCTCAGGTTACCCCTAACTAGGAACGTGACAACCCCAAAGTTTTTTAAGGAGGTCCCACCACAAGTAGCTAGAAAATACATTCAAAAGGCCATCGGCAAACAAGGGTACAGTGGTGACTCTTGACCTGAAACTGCTGGCACAAGTCCTCGATGAAATCTTAGAACCACTTACAAAGATCTTTAATCTTCGCTTAGATTGGGCCATTTCCTCCTCTGAGGAAAGCCACTGTCGCACTCAGTTCACAAAAAGTGGAGATAGGACACTGCACACCAATTACAGACCTATCTCACTCCCCCACTATCTAAAAGCACTGGAGCGAATAGTGTCGGACCAACTAGTTGAATTCTGGATAAGTACAATGTACAGTGCCCAGAGCAGCATGGCTTCAGAAAAGGGCACAGTACCACCACTGCACTACTGGAATTTACAACCTCCATCCATGCCACGCTTGACAAAGGGAATTGTGGAGGGCAGTATTTATAGACCTTACCAAGGCATTCACACAGTTAACCACCCCTACTGCTCAAGCAACTGTCCTCCATTGGATTTCCAGCGATGCCCTTCCATGGTTCACCAGCTACCTTGATAATAGGATCCAATGTAAGGATTGCAGGGATCTCTTCGGATGAGAAACGGTCCGCCTCCGAGTCCCCCTGGATCTATTCTGGGCCCTCTACTCTTCTCCTCTTCATCAACAATCTCCCAGTGCCTGCCACCAAAAATATTACTATACGCAGATGATGCAGTCCTGTTTTCCAGCCACCATGACATTACAGTCCTTGAATCCCAGCTGCAGCTCGACTTCAAGCGCAGATCAAGACTGGTTCAGTTCTCATAAACTTGTCCTGAACCACAGCAAGACTAAAGCCATGTCCTTCTGTAAATACAGAGCAGGCACAACTCTCTGTCCCTTACCATCAAGAACCATGCTGGGAACCCACTTGAACATGTCAAGGAGTTCAAGTACCTTAGTATTACCCTGGATAGTACCCTCTCCTACACTCGGCAGACTGACACTGTTGCCAAGACCGCCAATATACGGATTGGACTACTACATAAACACAAGCACTGTATGCCTGTGGATGCCCTTAAACTAGCCATCTACAGCTCTGTCACCTCTATCATTGACTACGGCCTTGCCATCTATGGCTCTACCTCAACAAGTGCCCTCCGCAGGATCTCAGTTGCTCTCAACAAAGCCTGTAGACTACTAATGGGTGCAGCCCAACAAACTCACACTTGTGACCTCTATGCACAGGCCAGCTGGCTACCCCTACACAGCAGAATACAATACCAGACCTGCTTAGTTACCAAAATGTTTCTCCTTGGTCTCATGCCACCTGGTGTTAGCTCACTCCTTACTACCTACAGTGGCACTCAACAAACATGTGGTGCCCAATCTCTATCATTTCAGGTTCCCAGATGTCGTACCTCCATGGGTCAGCGGTCCTTTATCTATAGAGCCTCAATGGTTCAATTCCTCAATAAAGAAGCACTTTCCTCTACTACACTTGGACCCTTCAAAGGAATCTCAAACTTTACCTCACCTCTGCCACTCAATGTGACTGCTTCTCTGAACAGAGATCTTCTAAACACCTCCCAGCTCACTCATGTCCACAGCCCGCCCTTTCCCAGTCTCATTCCTCTGGCGTTGGGCCTTCCTTGTGACTCCTTTCCTGCTTCACATCTCCACTGGTACAGGCATTTTCCACCACCATCGGACAGTGGCCCATTAGCTGCCAACTTCCTCTCTCCCGGTCGCGCCTGCAATACTAACTGCCTATGGTGCCCTCTGTCTCTTATTGTTACTGCAGCCAGCTGCCTACTCAAGCTACTAGTTATATGAATATTATCTCCAAGTATGTATAACTTGAGTATCTTTATTTTTCTTTTAGTTGTTTTGGTTGTTTATTGTGCATTCTTTTACTACCTCTGTATGTATGTTGACCCTCATCCTTTGACGTGGAACCTTTGTAAACGAGCAGTTTCTGCTGAAAGGTATTTGTAATCCAAGAATTTAATAAATAAATAAAACAAGCCTGTGTGTGAAGCAAATAAGCAAATCAAAGCAAAAGAAAAAAACACTATGGTTCTCAAAAGAAGTGGTTGGGAAGGTAAGGGAGAAAAAGATACCATTCAGGAAGTATAAGGAAACACAGAAGGAGCAGGACAGAGAACTATATCAGTTAAAGCAGAAGGAAGTGGGTAAGGCAGTCAGAATAGCAAAGGCCCAAACTGAGGAAAAGATAGCCAACTCGGTTAAGAAGGGGGATAAAACCTTTTATAGGTACATTAGGGAGCAAAGAAAGACTCAGTCAGGGATACTGAGGCTGAACAAAGAGGAAGGTGGTTGGGCAGAGTGCAACAGTGAAAAAGCAGGGATACTGAACAAATACTTCTCAGTATTCACAATGGAAAAGCAGGGGGAAATACCTAATCTGGTCAATAGAAGCACTCTGGATGGGGGGGTTGATATTAGTCCTTTCATGAAGAAAAGATTCTGAAAGAACTCCTAAAACTGAAGGTAGATAAAGCAGTGGGCCTGATGGTGATTCACCCAGAATTCTGAAAGAACTAAGGGAAGAACTAGTAACACCACTGACTACCCTTTTTAATAAATCATTGGAGGGTGGTGTGGTACCAGAGGACTGGAGGAGGGTGGATGTGACTCCCCTTCACAGAAGTGGGAGCAAGACAAAGGCAGGAAACTACAGACCTGTCAGTTTGACCTCAGTGGTAGAGAAAATGATAGAATCACTACTGAAGGAAAGAATTGTTGAGTACCTAGAGGCCAGTGGGGCACAGGATCCAAGGTAGCATGGATTCACAGCGGGAAGATCATGTCAGACAAATCTAATTGATTTCTTTGACTGGGTGACCAAAGCAGTAGACCAGGGAGGTGCTGTGGACATGGTCTACCTAGACTTTAGCAAGGCATTTGACAGTCCCGCACAAAAGATTAATAAACAAATTAGCCAGCCTGGGAGTGGGTCCCAGGGTGGTAGCCTGGTTAAAACACTGGTTGGACAACAGGACACAGTGGGTAATAGTAAATGAAGTCCACAGTGAAGAAAGGAGGGTTACTAGTGGGGTACCGCAGTGTTCAGTACTGGGGCCAGTCCTTTTTAATGTCTTTAAGTGACATTGCAGAGGGACTGGAAGGGAAAGTATGTGTCTCTGCAGATGACACAAAGATGTGCAACAGGGTTGATACACAAGGTGGGGTGGAAAGGATGAAAAGGGACTTGGCAAGGTTGGAGGAATGGTCAAATGTATGGCAGCTTAGATTCAATGCAAAGAAGTGCAAAGTAATGCACCTGGGAAACAAAAACCCAGGGGAAGAGTACACAATGGGGGGGTGAGATACTGACAACAAAAAAAATGGAAAGGGACCTGGGGGTAGTCATATCAGATGACCTAAAGGTGGGCCAGCAATGTGAGAAGGCAGTAAGGAGGGCTGGAAGGATACTGGGATGCATACGGAGAGGCATCACCAGTAGAAAACAGGAAGTTGTTGGCCCTCTGTACAGACAGTTGGTAAGACCACATCTGGAGCTGTGTACAGTTCTGGAGACCCCCATCTCCGTAAAGACATAGACTGGGTGGAGGCTGTCCAGAGGAGGGCAACCAAAATGATGCAGGGTCTGCATCAGAAGACATATGAAGAAAGACTAAAGGAACTAAAGATGTATAGCCTCGAGGAAAGGAGGGACATGATAGAAACTTTCAAATACCTCAAGGGAATCAACAAAGTCCAAGAGGGTAGCATCTTTCAAAAAAAGAGATGTGCAAAAACAAGGGGGGCACAATTTGAAGATAGAGGGGGGAAGGCTCAGAGGTAATGTGAAGAAGTATTTCTTCACAGAGAGGTTGTGGATACACTGAACAACCTTCCTGAGGAGGTCGTAGAGTCAAAAACAGTGGGGGAATTCAAGAATGCATGGGACAGACATAAGGCAATTCTAGTGGGTGGTAGGAGGAAGTAGGCCGTTGGTTAACTAAGATCTGCAGCTTATCCATTAGGTAGGGGAAATGGGTAGACTAGGTGGGCCAAGTGGTCCTTATCTGCCGTCAAATTCTATGTTTCTTTGGCTCTAGCTTCTTTAGGGCCCACACTATGGCAAGGCATTCTTTTTCCACTGTGGATTACACTTGCTCCCTGGGAAGCAACTTCCTGCTCAGGTACACTACTGGGTGATCTGTCCCTTGGCTGGACGTCTGGCTCAGTACTGCCCCAATACCCACGTCTGAGGCGTCCGTCTGAACTATAAAGGTTTTGCTATAGTCAGGACTTGTCAAAACTGGAGCACTGCACAGTGCCTCTTTCAGTCTGGTAAAGGCTTCCTCATAGGCTGGGCCCCAGGTAATTTTCTTTGGCATCTTTTTCTTTGTCAGGTCAGATAGGGGAGCAACCAGGGCACTGTAAGTCGGTAAAAATTTCCTGTAGTACCCTGCTGTCCCTAGAAAGCTCCTGACCTGCTTCTGGGTTTCTGGTCTGGGCCACGCCTGGATCACCTCTATCTTTGGTTAGGACAGAGCTGTCCCCGGCCTACCGTATGCCCGAGGTATGCCACTTCCCCCATGGTACTTCTCGCTTGACAGTGAGCCCGCCCTCTGTATCCTGTCCAGCACTTCCTAAGGTGGGACAGGTGTTCCTCCAGCTGGTACTAAAGATGGCAGTGTCATCCAGGTACGCCACGGACTCCTCAGCACCACCATTTAACACCTGTTTCACCAACCTTTGGAAAATGGTCGTCGTTGTCTTCATTCCGAAGACATTACTTTAAACTCAAATAAGCCTATTGGAGGATGAAGGCCGACCTCTCCCTAGCTCTGTCTGTCAATTCTACCTGCCAATACCCCTTTGTCAGGTCAATGGTTTGTAAGGTAGAGTCGCCCCCCAAACTGTCGAGTTAATCCGTCCGAAGGGCATCAGGTGGGCGTCTGACTTCGGGACTCCATTCAGTCCACGACAGTCCACACAGAAGCGAGTTGAGCCATCTGGCTTCGGTACAAGGACTATGAGTGAGGCCCAGGGGCCGTGGGATCTCTGGATTACCCCTTAATCCAGCATCTCCTCCACTTCCCTCCTAATGTCCTTTTGGACAGCCTCTGACACCCGATATGCTGTTCACCTTCTGAGCGTCTGTGTTCCTGTCTCCACATTGCGTGTCACTAAGGGGGTTAATCCAGGCTTGGCACTAAACAAGGGGCAAAGTCTGCTAAAACTCTCTTACTTTCTGGACCTGGTCCGGGGTCAGCTAGGGGAGACAATTTTACTGCCCACAGAGGTCTCCCGCTACTTTCCTCCAGCAAATCCAGAAGGGGTCGTCATCCGCCCCTCTCCTGTATGACAACACACTGCAAACACCATGTCAGCCCTATTTGCATATGGCTTCATCATGTTGACATGATACATCCTTTCTGTCTGTCTACGGCCAGGTAACTCCACAATGTAGTTCACGTCATTTACCTTCCTAACCACTTTGTACGGTCCTGCCCACTCAGCTTGTCTTTCTGGACTGGAATAAGGACCATGACTTCCTGACCCACCATGTACGATCGAGCTCTGGCTTTGCAGTCATACCATACCTTTTGTTTCTGTTGGGCAGCTGCCAGGTTGCTCTGGGCTGTCCCCATATGCTCCTTCAGCCCTTCCCTAAACTGCAGGACATAATCCACAATGGGAGTTCCCTGGGTGGCATGCTTGCCTTCCCAGTCCTCCTAGATCAAGTCTAGGGGCCCACGTACACGGCGTCCATATGAGTTCGAAGGGGGAAAATCCTGTAGACTCTTGGGGCACCTCCCTGTATGCAAACAACAGGTTGGGAAGCTATTTCTTCCAGTCTCTCCCATGCTGTTCAGCAAACGCCCAGAGCATTGACTTTAGGGTACCATTAAATCATTCCACATGCCCATTGACTTGTGGGTGATATGGTGTCGTGCATCTCTGCACCACCCCACACACTTCTCCCATAAACAGTTCATCAGGTCCGACATGAAGGAACCCTCTCTATCAGTGATTACCTCCTGCGGAAACCCAACATGGGAGAAAATCCCAAGTAAGGCATCTGCCACTTTGTCTGTCCTCAGTGAGGATAGGGTGACTGCCTCTAGGTATCGGGTGGCATAATCCACCACAGTTAGGATGAATCTCTTCCCTGAGGAGCTGGGGGTATTTAAAGGCCCCACAATATCCATTCCCACCCTCTGGAATGGCTCAGGGCAGCTTGGGTTTTCTTGCCCACCTTCCCTATTTCTTGGCACTGGAGACAAGACCTGCAACTTCACCTGCTGGGTGAAGTTAGGCCAGTAGAAATTCTGGGCTAACTGCTGCGTAGTTCGTGCAATTCCCAGATAAGGGAATATCATGTGCAGTTTCAAGCAACTGCTCACAATACCCCTGGGGAACGACAAGCTGCCTGCCTAGCATCCCTCCCTCTGTCTGCACTGCCTGTGTATACATAAGTCCATTTTCCCAATAAACCTTATATCTGCCATTACCTCCCTGTGTGCCCTCCAAGTCTGCCCAAGCCCTCAGCTTCTCTAAACTAGGGTCACTCCTTTGAGCAGCTGCAAACACCTCACACAGTCCCAAGGCATGGGACAGGTCCCCTTCCATCGCTAAACTAGGGTCCCTAGCACTAGCGTCAGGGCCCTCAGGATCACTGTCAGTCCTAACCCTCTGACAAGGGGTCACCCTCTCCCTCTTCAGAGTAACCCTCTGTAGCTGTGTGGTCACTTGCTATCGGGGAAATTTCTACCCCCTTTTTATCAGTCTCCCCATCTGGAGACAGGCTAGTGAACCAGCCTCTCAGCGGTTTTTACACTGGTTTCTGTGGGGTTCAGGAAACTACTGTTTTCCCTTGCCACTTGGCTATGGGTAACTGCACATACCACCCCCTGCTGGAGATTTTTACCCAAGATCACATCCATTGCTAATGTGTTGGCTACAGCCACCTGTTGCACAGTTCCCCGTTTCACCCCAGTCCAGGAGAACAATAGCGAGTGACAATATTTTCTGTTCACCAGTAAACCCTTGTACAGTTACGTATTTAATGGGGATAAGCTGACGCGGCTGTACCAGATCCCCTTTATCAATGTCAGGAATGCCCCTGTGTCCCTTAACCCCTGCGTCTGTACACCATTCACCATGACTGGGTGCATGTGTTCCCTCATGTTCACTGGCATGCTTCCAGGGGCACACAAACAACCCACTTCTTTTCTAGTACCATGTTGTGTATTTTGGCTCGCCTTTTTGGGGCACTGTCTGGCAATATGCCCAGTTTCCTTACACAGCCAACATGCATTTCTTACTTCAGATAAATCTTTTGGTTGAAACCTGGGGCTAACTGGTTTCGGTGGAGGCAGTGAGGGTTTTAGCTGCCCTGAAGGTGCACTTTTCCCTTTCTGCGCTGCCACGCCCACCCCATTCACTCTCAGAGCAGGTCTGCTCTTGGCATAGCGGTCCGAAAGTTCAGCAGCCTCTTGTACTGTTTTTGGATCTAGGTCCTCTAGCCAGGTTTTTAGCTCTGCTGGGCAAGCCCAATAAAACTGTTCTAATAAAATCACATTTTCAATTTTATCAACAGAGTTTGCCTCAACTCCTTCCCACCAGCGTTTTAAAAACTGACGTTTCGTGGCTAGCTCCTCATAGCTCATATCAGGGCTTCTCCTGAGTTTCCGGGATTTAGCTCTGTATGTTTCAGCAGTTAATTCAAACTTTTTTAACAGTGCAGCTTTTAGCTTGCTGTAATCATTGCTGTCTTCATTGTCCATTTGACCCAATGCATCCCGAGCTCTCCCGGTAAGTAGCGGGGATAGCTGGAAGCTCCAGGACTCTCTAGGAATTTTAGCCTGAATACAAACGTTTTCAAAAGAATTTAAAAAGGCATCCATGTCCTCCCCTTCCTTAAACTCAGCTATTAATTTGGAGTTCAATTTGTAACCCAGTCCTGCTGCCGCTGGTTGGAGTTGTAGCTTCTCCAATTAGTGTTGCCACTGGTGCTCCTCTCTCCTCTCCTCTGCAGCTCGCTGTTCTTGCTCTGCCTCTCTGCATTCTCACTCTGTCTTCTCTGTAGCTTGCTGGCACTCATGCTCCTCATGGTCTGCCTCCTTCTGTTGTCACTCTGCCTCACGGTCTGCCTCCCTCTATTGTCGCTCTGCCTTTCGGGCCACCTCTCGCTCCTGTAGCTCTGCCTCCAGTTCCATCCTGCGCAACTCAATTTGTAGCGTGAGTACTTCTGGATCCAGGATACTGGTGGCCATTCCCTGCTGCTGTGGCCCTTCACTGACAGTGGCCCTGCTGTCCTTTTCAGTCACGGTCGGTGACTCGCTGCTCTGGGTATCTGCTACCATCAGGGCCTCTATGAGGTTCTGTTTTTTGGCTGTCACCTCGAACGGGACTCCCTTATCCCCGCACAACTGCTTCAAGTAATCTACAGTGTGCCTGCTGTAGTTGGAAGCCATCTTCTTCTTCCCTGACTATGGCTGCTCTGACTGCACTTTAAACAAAAAAATAAAATGGGTAGGAACTCGACTGTAAGCCAAGTGATATATAGTTCTGTTTCCTTTTTAAAATAAAACTCTCCCTTTTTTCTTTCTTTGCAAGAGAGCTTATGGTCTCAGCTGACACAGAACAATAAAAGCTTGTGATACCAAAATTATGCCACTGCTGCCAACCAAACTGTCATAAGCCCACTCAGCCGGTCAGGCCCTCTACTCCCAAAGTGGCAACCTCTGAGCGCAATCTTATGAACAGTGTAACAGACAAGGTAACCCTCTTGTCTGTTTTTGTGAGTTCGGATCAACCTTTGGTCTCAAGTTCTGGAGGGCTTCAAACTGTTAACCTCTTGCTAGCATACCCAATGCAGAGGCTCAGATATATCGGTCTTCGGGGGGGGGGGCAAGTATCTTTGCCTATGGGCATCTAACCAGGTATACAGAGATGAACCCTTTAAAACGTTATTAAAGACCTCAGATTTAAAACTCTTCTCTTTCCAGTTTGGTACCACCATTAAAGCTTATGTCTATTGTCCGCTATAACCATGTACTTTTCTTACAAATAAAAAAAAAAAGTCAAAGACAAACCAAGTAAGTTCTAAAAAGAATTTTACTAAGATAGTTAAAAATATGTAAAACACAAAATACAGAACTCGTATCAAAAGACATACAAATATTTTAGAAGAAACAAGGTTTAAACAGTGCAAATTCCTACTTCAGTACTTAATCTCTAAATACTTGCTTAAGTGCTCATCAGTCTTGCTTGGTCAGAGTCTAGGTAAAAATGGTCTGTAAAACAGAATTATTCCTTAAACAACTGTATTGGCCAACTCATTTTTGGGTGAGGTTAGCTAGCCCCTCCTCTGTCAGATTATATTTTAAAAATATATCTAATAAAAAAAAAAGCATCACTCATGTTTCAAATGACATCTCTTTTGATCCACGTTGCATCCTCCTCACACAGGCTTCATATGAGCATTTACAACCTCGCACCCCTGTGTAATAACCTGGATTTCTCTTCAACGTCATAAACCCTTTTTTACGTTCGCTTGCGTGCATGTGCAAGGAACGTTTTGGGAGAGTAGCACACTTTGAAGGTGTGCCTCTCCCTTTCAGTCCGCTGCTCCATTGAGCAGGCATGGCGGTCCTGCACCAATGGGTGTGGGAGCTGTGTATGACAGCGGTGGTCTTCACTTCAAAGAAAACCACCGATGTCATACAGAGCACCGCGTCACGCCACCCCCCCGTGTCACGCCGCCCCCCCGAAGCTTTGGTGCCATGCTGGGAGCCCACCCCAGTGTGGCAAACATCCCGCATTGTTTGCCGACGGGGGTGCCCAGTCCCCAGTCGGCTCCACGCCCCAAGAAACCATCCTTCTGCCACGCTGGGAGCTCACCCAGCGTGGCAAATGTCCCGCTTGTTTGCCGACAGGGCGCCTAATCTCCGTCGGCTCCTCGCCCCCAGCTATCCTTCTGCCACACTGGGAGCCCACCCCAGCGTGGCAACGTCCCATGTAGTCTTTTTTTTTCTTTGTTCACCTCAAAGTAAAACGGTCCCACGGCGCTTCTCCCAGTCCCCCCTCCCACAACCACCCACTGCGCACCCAGCTTCCCCACACCCCCCTCACCCCATACTTACCTCCGGAGCGTGGCGCGACGATCTTCGGTGGACCGGGAACACGTCTGCACTCTTCAAAGCCGACCGCGAACTGAGGAAATGCCGGTAAGCTGTATAATGGGCTAGATAGGGGGTTTTCAACTTTATTGCATATCTCAGGCATTTTTTGGAATTTTTGCACCAAATTTTCAACATGGGGTTTTTGGGATCCCTTCTCATGAATGATGTCACTGTCATGCGTTATTCGGGCGGTGATTTCACAGTCACTGCGCGAAAGCACCTTCGCCCGGCTAACGCCATGACAGTGATATTCATGAGAAGGGTCCTAAAACCCCTATGTTGAAAATTTTGCAAAAATTCAAAAATGACTGTTTTATTTAGCGCATGCGCAGTTCCTACACAGGCTCTGTAAGTTCGCGAATTCTCAATATTTTCACTCCAGATTTTCAACATTGCCATTTTACCACACCTCCTTATGAGCAGTACAGCTGTCATTTTTCACATCCTGCCCAAAACGCAGCTCACCATGTAGCTTACAATGGCTTAGGCCTGTGTGCTAAATCAATGTATGGGACGCATTAAAGAAATCATGGTGACACTGTTCATTAGCAGAGGTCTTAAAATGGCTATGTTGAAAATTTGGTGAAAAATTTCAAAATGACTGTTTCACGAGTCTGCGTTGCGCTGTTCCTACGCACGCTCGTAAGTTTGCGAATTTTCAATATTTTCACTCCAGATTTTCAACACTGCCATTTTACCACACCTCCTTATGAGCAGTGCAGCTGTCATTTTTCACATCTTGCCCAAAACGTGTTTCCGCCCATGTAGCGCACAATGGCACAGTCGCTGTGTAAACTCAGTGTATGGGACACATTAAGAAAATCACAGTGTCACTGTTCATGAGCAGAGATCTTAAAATGTCTATGTTGAAAATTTGGTGAACAAATTCCTGAAATAACTTTTACTTGGTGGTGTTGTGAGTTCCCATGCACGTCAGAAGTTTCATGAATTTTCAATATTTTCACTCCAGATTTTCAACATTGCCATTTTACCACACCTCCTTATGAGCAGTACAGCTGTCATTTTTCACATCCTGCCCAAAATGCGTGTTTCCACCCATGTAGTGCAACAATGGCGTAGTAGTGCGTAAATCAATGTATGGGACACAGTAAGAAAATCACAGTGACACTGTTCATTAGCAGAGGTTTTAAAATGCTAATGTTGAAAATTTAATTGAAAAATTCCTAACAATGACTGTTTCACGGCGTGCGTTGCACGGTTCCACGCGCTCATTAGGTTTGCAAATTTTCAATATTTCCACTCAGATTTTCAACATTGCCATTTTACTACACTTCCTTATGAGCAGTACAGCTGTCATTTTCACATCCTGCCCAAAGCGTGTTTCCGCCTATGTAGCGCTACAATGGGGGTAACAAAAGGTCATGCTGAAATTTATTGTGCAAATACCAGCAATCGCACAGGCATTAGGGTAAAGACCATACGTGCCAAACACCACTGCAAATACCTGCAAGTGAACGTTTGGCATTGACAAATGCTTGTTATTTTTTTTATGATTTCCCACTTAAAGTTAACTTCAAACAACTCTGTAATTAACTCCTGGTCTGCTATATAACACACTGTATCTAAAAACTGAGTGTGTGTGATGTACATGCTGTCAGCATTTCTCTTAGCTTGCATCTGTCAGCTGAAAACTGAAGGGGTTGAGGTCACTCCTAGAGCATCAGATTTTTCAGCAGAGATAGTCAATACATTTTACATTAAAAAAATATTATACAGCACTCAGAACTGGCTGTCTAAGCTGTCACACCCACCACCTCGCTCCCCCACATCCCAAAACAGAGCTGGCGACTGGCAAAACCCCACTCTCACCTCTGCGGCGGGCCGCCAACTGAACTGTCACTTTACCACCCCAAAGCTCCCAGGTCACCCCTGGAAACAGGCACTTGTACCTAGTGGGCCTTATCCGTTAACTATTATTTATTGTGCATTCTTTTACTACCTCTGTATGTATGTTGACCCTCATCCTTTGACGTGGAATCTTTTTAAATGAGCAGTTTCTGCTCAAAGGTATTTGTAATCCGAGAATTTAATAAATAAAAATATCCAGCACGCACATCCAATCCCCTTGTATCACTAGGGGAGCAGAAGAGATACCATGCAATTTTCTGTATGCGATGTAATGTATACACTCAAGCCTCTGAGGTCTAGGACAGAACATAAATCCCCTTGTCCATTTTGAAACCAGAAAGTACCGGGAAAAATAACCCTAGTTAATTTCTGCGGGAAGAACAGGTACTATCACTCTTTTGAGCAACAAAGTCTGAATGTCCTTGAAAAGGACAGACACGTATCCTGAAGGATACCGTACTCCTAGAGAAGTAGGGCTTATGAAAGGAGCCCTGGCCCCCACCACATGGCTTGGGATTCAAGGCATGCAGGCAATGGAGAGTGATTTTTGAAGTCTGCAGTTCCTGCAGAGCAGATTCTATGTCAGGTACAAGTACTTGTTTACCTCGAAAAGGGGCATTACAGACAAACTGCTGGACCTCTACTGTAAAGCCAGCAACATGCAGCCATGAATGCCGGCAAAGGCAATTACCAGAGGCTGCTGCATGAGCTGAAGCATCCAAGGCATCACAGGCCTACTTCAAAGATGCTTACCAGCCTGTCTAGACCACGGGCGACAGTCTGCTGGACCACAGTTTTAGCAGGTCCATCAGGTTGCTTGTCTGCCACAGTCAAAATGGATTTCCAGAGGCTATGCTGATAATCTCATAAGCCAGACAGTTGGCAGTGGATGCCAAGGGATGCTGAAGCATAGGTCCACTTGCCCATCACATCCAATTTTTCTGATTCTTTGTCCAAAGGAACAGGGCTCTAATGACAAGGTCCTTAAAACCTGTTACGGGTAGCCATGATGACCACAGAGTCTGTCTCATGCTGTGAAGCATAGTAAGGCTTAGCAGTGGGGGCTGAATATTGTTTATCCACTTTGCGAGGCAAAGCAGGTGAAGCATTAGGCTGATGCCAAGAGGTCACCATGGTATTATCTAAAGCAGAATGCATGGGAGGAGTGATCACTGTTGGCAAAGAAGGGACTTCCAAAAATGCATAAATGCATCTTGAAAGAGTCTTCCTCAGCAGTGAAACCCAGCCTATCCTGCAGCTGCCTGAGGAAACCTGAAAGGCAGCATCCTCAAGGGGAGGATAAGGTTTATATTTTACACCATCCTTACTGCAGGAATAGAAGGTGGAGCTGGAGCCCACCATATCAGGTGGATACAGATAGTACAGTTAAGTAAAAACTTACCGTAACAGTAGATCTTTGAAAGGAGCTCTTGCAGCAGGCTATTACAATTAAGACTATGCCGCAGGCACTAGAACCCATCGGAAACCTTTAGCTAGTAGTCTCCAATGGCAGCTGCCCCCAACGTCGGCTCTGTCCCTACGTCGCCCAGTGGTATATCAGGGGTTGGTCCCCAGCCCCACCTCAGTTCACCCACCAGAGACCCATGATCCATGAATAAGGCCCGGCAGGTGGACCAGGCAGAAGCTTGCCATAAAAAGATGCAACAGCAGCTCACCAGGGGGAAGGAGGGAGGGAGGGAAAGCAGCAAGAGCTCCTCTCGAAGATCTACTGTTACGATAAGTTCTTGCGTAACTGTACTATCTTACTTCAAGTGCGAGCTCTTGCAGCAGGTTATTACAATTAGGACTGAATCCCAAGCAGTCCCACAAAAAGGAACAGGAACTGGGAGGTGGCTGTAAGCACAAGTGCTAACAACAGGGCATTTTTAAGAAAGGAGGCCCTGAAGGACCGCTAGGCCAAAGCCTGCCCTTTGCCTAGAAGCAATATCCAGACTGTAGTGCTTGTTGAAGGTATGCACTGAGCTCCAGGTAGCCGCTGCACAGATGTCTCGGATGGAGACATTTCTCAAGGATGTAAATGAAGTAGCTACTCCCCTGGTAGAATGACCCCTAACCGAGCCAGGTAGGGTCGTCTTGTACTTGTTTTAGCAGAAAATAATGCAACTGACCAGCCATTTTGCTAGTGTTTGCTTCAACACTGGAGCGCTTTGGCATCGAGACACAAAGGCCACAAACAACTGCTCTGTCTTACGGTGTGAAGCAGTGTGTTTCAGGTAGTACGTCAGTGCCCTGTGGACATCAAAAGTATGCAGGAGTACTTCCCTTCTATTCGAGTGATCCAGATAATATACCGGAAGAATGACATCCTGATTCAACGTAAGTTCAGACACCACTTTGGGCAAAAACACAGAACTGATTCTTAAGGAGACCCTGTCCCTATGAAAAATTAAATATGGCTCCTTAGACATCAGCGTGTGAAGCTTGGAAACTCTTTGAGCAGAAATAACTGCAACCAAAAATAACACTTTCCATGAAAGAAAGCGAAGCTCACAATCTGCGGCAGGCTCGAAAGGGGGAAGGGTAAGCTTCTTCAGCATAAATAGGAGATCCCAATGGGGTACTGGATCTCTGATGGGAGGCTTAATATGAAAAATGCCCCTCAAAAAAGTATGGGACACGTTCAGTTGGTTAAGTGTTTTCCCTTCCATTGGTATGTGGTAGGCAGAGACTGCTGACAAATGTACCTTTATGAAGGAGTAGCTCAAGCCTTCATTCAATAAGGAGAGAAGATACTCCAATATAGAGTTCACTGGGAAGGTGAGAGGGTCCAAGCGATGGGGCGAAGCCCATAGACAGAATCTTTTCCACTTCATGGCATGTGGATCTAGTTGAGGACTTTCTCGCTGCTACGAGAACGTCCGCCACCTCCTGGGTAACCTCAAACCTGGATTTGACTAAGTCTTCAAGAAGATGCAGGGATTTGAGGTCCGGGTGGACCAATGTTCCCTGATCCTGGCACAGCAAGTGCAAACTCAGCGGCAGCTGAATTGGAGGTCCCACTGCCAGCTGCTGAAGTAGTGGGACCCAAATCTGCAGAGGCCAGAATGGGGCAATGAGGATGATCTCTGCTCCTTCTGCCTGAAGCTTCAGAAGATCCCTCTGAATAACGGGGAAGGGAAAGAAGGCATACAGAAACCTCCCTGTCCAACAAAAGGAGAATACGTCTCGCCAAAAAACACCAGGCCCTGGATCTAGCAGGCAGAAATTGGGCAGTTCGGTGTTGTATGGGGCGCAAAGAGTTCCAGCTCTGGCAGACCCCACCTTTAGAAGATGTAATCTGCGACCTCTTGCTGTAGTTCCCATTTGTGACTCTGAGACTGAGAGCGGCTTAGGCTGTCTGCGAGGACATTGTGGATCCCTGGAACATGAACTGCCATGGGGTCCAGGCTGTGATCCACTGCCCAAGTCCATACCCTCATTGCCACTCTGCACAGGGGATAGGAGTGCATGCCCCCTTGCTTGTTGAGATGGAAGACTACTGGGGTATTGTCCAACTGGACCCGAAAGGGCCCAGGAAGGAGTACCCCTTCGAAGGCTTGAAGGGCGTACAGCCCGGCTCTCATCTCCAAAATGTTTATGTGGAGAGACTGTTCCATTGAATTCCAAGATCCCCTTGTTTGATGGGAAGCCAGATGTGCTCCCCATCCCAGTCCTGAGGCATCTGTAGTCAGGATCTGCTGTGGGCTGGGTGGCTGAAAGGGAGCTCCTTCACCTAGATTAGCTGGGGTGACCCACCAAATGAGGGACTGACTGCGCTGGATACCCGGATGGGTTCACCAAGCTTGTCTGTGCCTTGGTACTACTGTACTCTGAGATGCCACTGCAGTATCCTCATATTCAGACTCACAAGGGAGACAGTGGCTATGACTGCGGACATATGACCTTAAAGCTGCAGAATCACTCTTGCTGGGCCGATGTTAGAGTCCATCACCCTGTGGGCGACCTCCCTTAGCCTGGTCTGCGGTAAGAAAGGCTTTCCCTTGGACGGTGTCCAGAATTGCTCCTATGTACTGCAGCCTTTGAGCTGGCCACGGGTGTGACTTGGGCAGGTTTAAGGTAATGCCCAAAGTCCTGAAAAGACTGAATATCTCCTCCACCATCCTGCTCAACTGGTCTTCTGATGATGCAGTAAGAAGTCAACTGTACAAGCAGGGGTAGACAAAGTGACCCCCTCTCCCGAAGGCCGCCACCACCACTGCCAGGTACTTGGTGAAAACCCTTGGTGCTGATGGCAGACTGAATGGCAGTGCCCTGAACTGGTAGTGCCCTCGACAATGGACCAGGTGGAAAGAAAGTGGCAGAGCCAGCCCCCCACGGGAGGACCTAGAGCTGATGTGACAGGAGCGGGGATGGCAGCCCCCGCCCTGTCACTGAGCAGGCTTGGAGGAGAAGGATCCAGGACCTGAAACTCTGCCTCCTTTATGGGCCTGTTGGGGACCCTGCTTGGGCAGAGGGCTCTAAGCTTGAGCCTGCTGCTGTTGCTGTCCGCCTTGAAAGGAAGACTGCTGAGTTGCAGGGGCAGAATGCCAAAAAGGCTTTTCTTTTTCCTCTGCTGGTTCTTGCCCAAAGAACTCTTGGCAGAGGTAACGTCCAAGGTGGCTTTGGACTGCTCAATGCGCTGAAGGTGACCGGCCACTCCCAGACCGAGCAAGTCAGTTCCAAGGAAGGGCACGTCAGCTAATTTATGCCGGATATCCGCCGGGAAGGAGGAAAGCCTCAGCCAAGCCCTGCAATGAGAGGCAACTGTGGTAGCCATTGAATGGGCACAAGAATCCCCAAGATCTAGGGCCGTCTGGAGCTGCTGTTTGGCAACAGCTCGGCCCTCATCCCGGACCTGCTTGACCATGGTCTGCAAGTCCGCGGGGAGATGTGGGAGGACCTCGTCCAATGACCCCAGAAGGGTGTGAGGGAAGTGTGCCATGATGACAGCTGAATTTGCCTGATGAAGGCCCAAGGAGGAAGCTACACAGACCTTCCTGGCTGAATGGTCCACAAGCTTGGACTCTATCAGGAGGTTGGTCAGTGTCGGCAGAAATGCCAGTGTAACCCCTTTGTTACCCGGGGTTACTAGAATCCCAGTAAGACCTAGTGGTAGGCAGGGAAGGCAGCTTGTGAAACTCCAGTTAAATGGGTTTCACACTGTCTCACTCTGTCCTCAGTCACAGCTGAGACTTGAGAGATGACATCATTATAGAACTGTCGCAGCTGCATGAGCCACATTTGGAATCTTCAGCTCAGAGTAAGTTTAGAACCTTGGGAAATTCAAAGTCAGTCTTCAGTTTGTCCTTAAGCAAACAAGAAGGACACCAGTAGTTGTCTGTTACCCCTCCCTCTGGGGAGGAAAAGTTCTTTGTGGGTTCCAGGCAATCCCTTCTCCCACCCTGGGAAGAAAGCTGCCTGTTTTAATTTAAGTTCAGTCTGTTCATGTATAACAGCAAAGGTTACAGTTCTTCGCCTGTGGGGCACCTGCAACGAATGGGTGAGTGTTTGGCTCCATTGGAAGGGGCAAACAACTTCTTTTCTTCAGTTGGATTTCAAGTAAAAGGGACTGCTATTTGGGAGGACTATGTCAACTAGGACAAACAAATAGAGCAGTCATCTGTTTAAAGTGTTATTGGATTTAAAGTTCACTGTAGAGGGGGTGCTTCAGGTCATCCACCGTCAATCTACATTTTAAAGTCTAAAGTTCTGTGTGTCCAGAGAAATGGCCGGGTATTGGCTGTGGGAGCTGGAGGTGGAAACCCCCATCTTTAGTAACCAGGTCCACCTCTACGGATTTCTTCTGTGTTTTGCTACTTGCCTCATGCGCTTGGCCAGTGATGGGGTGGGTACTCAGACGTGGGGTCAGAATTGAAAATCTCTAGGAGTCGTAGACTCTAAGTGGTGTGGGAGCCACAGGATGGGAAAATTACTCCTTGTTGGATGGGAGTCTCCTTGTTTGATGGGAGTTTGATTGGAAGTACGAAACAAAATCTCTCTAGGAGTCACAGACTTCAAGTGGTGTGGGGAGCCACAGTTTGGGAGCCTCCTTGTTTGATGGGATGTCTTTCAAGTAAAGTTTGGGTTCATTCGCCAAGTGGACCGCCAGTCGAGTGGCCAGCAGGGGAGTCGGGCTATGTATCCAATGCGCATGCAAAGTCCGGGCTGAGTGCCTGGTGGGTCCAAAGCCAGACATCTGTAGTAATGTGTTCATTCCTCAAATGGACCGCTGTGTTTAACCTCTAATCTGCATTACAGTAATGTAGCCCTTTGGGGGACCATGCAGTGCTTTGTTTATGTTCAGTGAGTCAATAAATAAAGCCACACTGAAAAATCCCAATTCTGGTTCTGGACATTACAGTTATTGCTTCCTGTAGTTGGATTTACTTGGGTGCCCCTGTGCAGAGTAGCCAAACCTAGGTCTCTTGTGTTCCCCGAACCCGTAGATACCATATGTATATCCATATTACAAAAATGGACATATGGGTTACACCAGTACGCCTGAACACAGAGGTGGTCACCAGGCTCTCAGCCGAAGGGTGCTCTGTGAACCCTGCAAGGGACCCCATGGGCACCGCGTACTTGCGGGCAATGCAGGCAGACGGAGCTGGACAAGAGGCAGGAGACTGCCAAATTTCTAAGGCCGTCCCAACAATGGCCTCGGCCACAGGAAAGGCCTCCATTGAGGTATCCCCTCTCTTGAGGATGTCGGTGAGAGGGTACTCCGCCTTTTTCTGGATAGGCTCCAGGGGCATCCCTGTAGACTCAGAGATGAGGCGGAGGATGCCTTGAAAGAATGACGGACCTTCCTCCATCTCTAGGCCAGCGGTGGAATCATCATCCCCTGGATGTGAATGAAGACCGGTGACATCCTAATCCGAAGAATACGGATACAATGGCATACCGCTCATGTCATCTTCGACTTGCCAGAGCTGGTCTGTGGTGACCGTGACCGACGATCGCTGGGGAAGCCCGGTGTCCGATCTGTCTTCCTTGGAAGGAGCCCCTCCCACAGGCTGCTTGGGCGGTGGTTCCACCACAATAGGTGGAGAGACCGTTATGGGCCGAACAGGTGGTCTTGCCAGCTCCGCTGGCTGAGGAACCAATTTGATCCACTCCAAATGAGTCTGCTTCGGCCTGGGAGGTGAAAGCCAAGTAATGGCTGGGGAGGAAGCCGTGGTAGGCTTGTGCCCGGACAGCATCAGCTGTTGCCACATGAGGTCTTCGTAGCGCCGCCGTAGTTTCTGCCGGAGACTCTCCTCATCTGTGGAGGACGAGGGAGTCCTAGACCTTGACCGAGATTGGGCAGGCCAACTCGGTCAGTTGGGAGACACCGGCGGGGCCGGTGACTTCCTGGAGTCCGGAACCGGATCCTCGATGGGGACTTCAGCAGGCTGGGTCTCCTCATCGGGGAAAACAAGGACCAGAGTCCTCTCCAAAGAGCTGTCTACCAGAGCTGGTGACGGGATCAATTGGGTTGATAACTATTTCAACCTCGTCGACCACATCTTCGGTCGGCTGGCCCGACGGGAGGTCCGAGAAGCCAGTGACTAAAGAAGCGATCTCGACCGAAGTCGAGACTGCGTGCTCCTGGGACTGAGACCTCTCTCGGTCCCAAGAGCTCCTTTGTTGAGACGAAGATGTGCTCTGATCCTTATCCCGATTACGGGCTCGAGAAGATTGCAGGCCCGCAGGCACCTCCCCCTTGGTGGGACGAGACTGGCACAATTCCCTGAAGGAACCCGAGAAAGTGGAGCCAAGGTTGAGCAGAACGAAGAAGCTCAGAGAAGAGCCCGCAGCATGAGCCGCTTCTTCCTCAAATGTTTGCATGCATTACAATTGCTTGGCGGATTCCGCAGCTGCGGAAATCGCCCACCTAGCCTCTTTAGATTTCACGGTTCCTCTTCTCTGGTCTCCCCAGTTGCAGGCGTGCAAGACGGTCGTCCAGGACTTTGGGATGGAAGGCCAAGCAAAAACTGCAGGACGAGGTGTCATGGCCGACACCGAGGCAGTAGACGCACGCGGAGTGGGGATCAGCACGCGACATCTTTTGGCCACACGAGCACCGGCGAAATCCGGATGAAGATTTTCTTCCATAATCTAAAATACGAAAAAGCGATCCCTAACTCTAAAGATACGAAGTTTCAGCAAAACCGAAGGTTTGAAAGCCAGGGTCTACGAAATGCATGAGCATGAGGGAGGCAACCTGAATCTTCCAGTGGAAAGGAAGATCTGGCATCATGGGGCAGAGCCGAGGTATATACCACCCGGGTGGGTGGGAGGAGCAAGGTTGAAAACTTCCGGTTGAATTTAAAGTGGAAGGGGACATGCCAAAGAGTGTGGATGAACAACATATCCACGCTCCTAGAAGACAGACTTTCCCTTGGACGGTGTCCAGAACTGCTCCCATGTACTGCTGCCTTTGAGCTAGCCACAGGTGTGTGGCTTGGGCAGGTTTAAGGTAATGCCCAAAGTCCTGAAAAGACTGAATATCTCCTCCACTGTCCTGCTCAATTGGTCTTCTGATGATGCAGTGAGAAGCCAATCGTACAGGCAGGGGTAGACAAAGTAACCCCCTCTCAAGGCCGCCACCACCACTACCAGGTACTTGGTGAAAACCCTTGGTGTTGATGGCAGACCGAATGGCAGCGCTCTGAACTGGTAGTGCCCTCCTTGGAAGGTGAAGCAAAGGTACTTCCTGTAGGCGACAAGATCTTTATATGCATATACGCATCCTGCATGTCCAGGGGGCAGAGCCAGTCTCCTTGATGGAGCACGTACAATCCTGTGGACCTCAGATACTGCTTTCCCAGAATCTTGTAGTCCAGTTATAAGATTCTCAGTCTCCTGGTTGAATACGACTGGTCCATGAAAGGGAGCATCCAAAATGGCATCTTGTAAATCCTGGCAGAAACCAGAATCTCTCAGCCAGGCATGCCTCCTCATGCAAATACCAGTGGCTGCTGCCCTTGCTGCCGTGTCTGCGGAGTCATAAGAGCTCTTTAGCATATGCTTGTCCACATCCATACAGGACTGGATGACAGCAAGGAGTTCTGCCTACCCTCAGAGTCTGGCTGGGCCTTGGCCAGATCCATCCCTTTTTCCCCCACAGAGGCTTCTGATATGTGACCACGTGGGCAAGAAAGTTTAACAACCTGACCGTGCAGGTAGCCGATGAGTATACCTTACATCCCATCTGGTCCAGCTTTTTGGACTCCAGGTCAGGAGACTGGGCACTCATGTGTCGTGGTGGTTGTGCCCTGCCGTGAACAGCAGTCAGTACCATTGAGTTGGTCTTTGGATGCTCGCCTAAGAAAGGCTCCCCTTTAGGCATTTTATAGAGCCTGTCCACTTTCCTTGGTACTGCAGTTGTGGTAGCTGGATGTTTCCAAGTTGATCTGGTGACATCTTGGAATGGTTCTACCAATGGGGGAATGACCAAGGGCTTAGGGTCAATAGTCCCCAGAAATTTTGACAAACAGTGCCTCTCAGGGTACAGCTCTTCTGTTATCTCACTGGTACAGAGCTTGAATGTGCCTCATGATGTCCAAGGATGGGTCATCCGAAGGTGACCTTGGTGAGTCCCTTCTTGGATCTGGAGATGGAACAGGTAATTCATCCTCGGAGGAGTATTTGGAGGAAGAGCCTCCGGCATCCTCCCGAGGTTGATGGCGGGCGTCCACTCATGGACAGGACGGACGACGGGTACCTTTTTCTGGCACATGACCCAGGTGTCCGCCTATCTTCTTCAGCAAGCGGCAGATGCTCAGTCGGCAGGGGAGGTCGCTGAGGTGACTGATCCCTGGGTGGTGGCAGGACCGGGGACGGGTCCCTGCGTTTCGGGAGTAGATCCCCTTTCATGGTGTACCACCAGGCATTGAAGAGCGCTCCCACCTCAGCTAATGGAACAATTGGGAAGGAGGCGTCGGGTGTGGGACACTGGAGGGGCCAAAGGTGTCAGACTCTGTGGACCTTTGGTGCCAGCGTCTGGTCCTGGGGCACCTTTTCTATAGGTGTCTCTGACATCGGGTCTGACGGGTTCTTGTCTGGCGGAGCCGAACTCCCTTGCGGTCTGGCATCCAGCTCCTCTGGAGGAGGCGGTTGGGCAACCTGTGCCCCTGTAGCTTTGTCCTTTGGAGCCTTGGTTGCCAGGGCTGCTGGCTGGTCCTCCGGGGCTGATAGCAACTCTGGCCAGCACTGCCTGATCAATCTCTGACGCAGAGTCAGAGTGGTCGGTAGTCTGCCTTCCTTCGGAGGCTGTCATCCTTTCTTCGGGTGGAGGAGGCATCCGCTACCCGACGACCTCCTGGCATCTGGTGGAATTGTCCAACTTTTTATGCCTCTTGAACGAACCAGAGTGCTTATGGGCGACGGGTCCTGAGAGTTAGCCCGAAGCAGACACCTGTCCCTCTTAGGTTGACCCATGCCAGGATTTATGGGGTCAGTGGGCCACGGGAACTTAGGTGGATGAACGCCCCTGGTATGAAGACTCCCTACCTTTCGAATGGAATGAGGTGGTCGTCTTCTGAGTAACCCCCGAAACTGCTGTGGTATCTAGGGGAACCAACTCAGACCTCCTGCTGGAGGTGGAGGTAGCAGAAGTCCTGTGAGGGGACTTTGGGTGGGATTCTGACCTAGCTTTCTCCTTCTTCCGGTGATGGTGTTTCCCTCCCAATCTTTCCTCCTTGGTGGAGGGAAGACTCCCTGGCTGAGGATGAACAATGTCCCGACGGGGTCTTCTGCATGGTGGCCACTTGTTGCTCCAGCAGGTAAACTTCGAATGTTTTTAGGTGGCGGATACAGGTTTTACTATTAAACGTTTGGCAGTGGGGGCAGTCATCAGGCCAGTGGTCTGGCCCTAGGCAGATCAGGCAGACAGAGTGGCCATCCCTCACTGGGATCTGCTTCCTACATGCGCATTTTGACTTTTGCCACTGAGAGGTCAATGAAGACAAGCACTTTCTTGATGACGACAGAGGGGAAAAAAACTACGAATAAACTGTGTGAGGTGCAAAAAGGCGGTCAACTCTGCAATGATGGTGTCTGTGGATCCGATGTTAGTGGATCTACAGCGAGGAAAAAACTGAGGTGGCACCAGGGGACTGCCCCCTTTATACCATGTCTGATGTCAGGGTGGAGCCGACGTCGAGGCGGTCCCCCACCATAGACTGCTAGCTAGAAGTTTTCTTCCATGGGGTCCTAATGCCTGGCAGCTTAGTCCTAGTGGTATTACCTGCTGCAAGAGCTCCCCCTCGAAGTGAGATCAGATTAAGCAGGTGGAGGCAGAATAAAGCCTCTTGCCCATCTGATCCAAGAATCTGGACTCGACATCGGGAGGCTGGGAGCTAAGGTGTTTAGGCTTTTTAGATTTATCTTGGCCAGCCGTAATCACCACAGAGTCAATCTGAGGGTGTTCCGCCAGAAAAGGCTCCTCCCTCGGGGCTTGATACAGCCTGTCTGATTTTTTGGGAACTGCTGGGGTGGTGGAGGGATTCTTCCAAGTGATCCTAGTAAGGTATCCACAAGAGGAGGAGGAGGAGCTACCAAAGGCTTTGGCTCCTTCCGCCTCAGGTATTTTGCTCCAAGTCCTCCACTTCCCATCCATTGGAGGACCTGATGTGCCTCATGACGTCCATGAAAGTTGGATCATCAGGAGGAGATTTGGGAGTGTCCTTCTCATCCGGGGACACTGGCCTTTCTCATGAGAGAGAATGGCTGGATCCAGAAGCACTGGGATGCGAACCGTGGCCTCTAGAGAAGCAGGAGGCTGATCTCGAATGAGTGGGGGATCTGTTCCTCTCATACAAACTTCGCCTGCTGGTAGATAGACGGCTATGGGACTGATGACGGCAGTGGGACCAGCAACGGCTGGTCAAGTGCTGAGGACGGCTTTCACACCGCCATCGGTTATATGACCGTCTCCTGCTAGGGGAGTGATGGTGGGTGGTGCTACCAGACCTGGAGCGTCGTCAGTGCCGACGTTCCTTGTGTAAAGTCCGGCTACGGGTATCCGCTGACGTGCATGACCGAGACTTGTGCTTTGGCTAAGGAAAGGAACTTTTAGGCATGGAAGAAAACTGCTTTTCAACCCAGCCTTTGTCCCCTACCGCCGTTGGAGTTGGAGTTTGGTCCGGCTGTGGTGAGAGTACATCCTTTCTAACCTGACCCCACCAAAACTGGAAAAGTTCTGGGAGCTCCTCCTTGGTAAACTGGGCTGTGGCAGACCCCGCTGGAAGGCTGGGTTTATCCAGTGTGTGAGAAGCAATGGGTGAGGATGGAAGGTCAGGTAGGTCCCTGGGAGAGGAATTGTCTTCCTGATCCTCAGGAGTGGAGGCCCTACGGATCGGCGAATGTTTAGTGACCGGCGACACCTTGGCAGGCGTCTGCTCCTTTTCTTGCACCGTTGACTGTTTGGAGCTATCTGGCTTGGATACTGTCGTCTGCTTCGGTTTGGAAGGCTGAGCCAAAAAGGGGTGGTGAGCCGATGTCGGCTTTGAACCTGGCTCCCGCTCCCAGTGTTCAGAGGTCTTGCCCGGAGCCCTGGGAATGACCAAAGTTGGAATTTTCCTCAGCTGGGCCAAAGCCCCCGCAAAAGAAGAACAACCATAGGTCCCAGACTCCCGAGGTGGAGGGTGGCCGCAAGGGTGCTGCCCTCACCTTCAGGGTGGAAGAGACTGGCACGGAGACCGGGCCCTGACTACCGCTGCTCGACGTCAGTGGCAGGAGTGATAGTGTCTTGCCGCCCTATGCAGTGCTGAGAATGGCGGGAATGATCCAAACTGCTGACCCAGAGGAGGACTTTTTCTTATGGGATGACTGGGAGCACGGACTCCCCTTTGACTGGCTCCAATCCTTTTCGTGGGACTTACAATGGTCCAAGTCCCGTTTCTTTTCTTTATGTTTAGTGGACAGGGAAGAGGAAGCGGACTTCTCCGCTGGTGAGCACTGCATCATGGCCACCTGTTGTTCCAGAAGGTGGGTCTTGAGAGCCTTAAGGTGGTGAATGCTGGTCCTGCCTGTAAAGTCGCTGCAAATTGAGCAGGCCTTGGTGTCGTGGTATGGCACGAGGCAAAAGATACAGGCCTCATGGGTGTCCTTCACCAGGATCTGGTGGCCACAGGTGCACTTTGTCCTCTTTTTTTTTTTTGGATGAGGAGACCAACAACGGTGAGGTCGACATGCAGTAGTACGTAGGAAGAAGCAAAAAGCGGACTTTGAGAAATAAAATGAGAAAAACTTTGCTAGAAACTACTACACTTCATTTTAAAGGCAATCGAAGAGCCGATGGAAGCAGGTCTGCAGAGGGAAAAGAACTGAGGTGAGGATGGGGACGGCCCCTGATATACCATTGGGCAACGTCGGGGGTGGCCCCCGGTGGAGACTGCTAGTTAAATGTTTCCGATGGGTCCTAGTGCCTGTGGCATAGTCCTAATTGTAATAGCCTGCTGCAAGAGCTCCCACTCGGAGTTAAATCATATTTTTCCTCCTGCTAATCAATTTCCATAAATTAGGATTATATTCATAGAGAAACAGACTATGACGGCAGAAAAAGACTATAGAGGTCATCCAGTCTGCCCATATTCACTATAATCCCTGGAACTTACTGTTCTTCCAGGGTACTAAGCCCCCCCCCCATCGTCCTGTCCCCATTTTCCTCTCTCTGGTCTCAACGCCCAGGTGACCATTATTCCCTTCATTCTATCCCATGCCTGCTTGAATCCCGACTGTATTTGCACCCATCACCTCGGCTAACAGACTGTTCCAAGGTTCCACCACCTATTCTGTAAAGAAGTACTTCCTCATGTCCCTTCCGTAAATTTCCACTCATGACCACGAGTTGGTATTCAGGGTAAATAATTCCGTCCAGTTTACGTTGTTAATTCCTTTAAGGATCTTGAATGTCTCCATCACATCTCCACTCTCCCTTCTGGTTTCTAGTGAATACATATTTAGTGCCTTTAGGCGCTCCTCATAGGATCTGCCTTAGCTGGCCCCAAATCATTTTTGTTACTCTGCGCTGCACTGTTTCAACCTATCACTATCATTTCTGAGGTGAGGGCTCCAGAAACAGACACAGTACTCCCAGGTGAGGGCTCACCAGGGATATGTGTAGAGGAAGTATTAACGCATTTCTTCTGCTCTCAGTATCCCTCCTGATACATCCCAGCACCCTGTTAGCCTTGCTATAGGTCTTGTTTGTTTAAGGGAGTTACTGATAATAGCACTACAGAAGAGGAAGTCTCACCCCGCCCATCCAGTACTCCATCTTGGGTTTCCTTTTCTCCCCAAGTGCATTACCTTGCACTTTTTGGCATTGAATTTTGACTGCCAGACCTTTGACCACCCCTCTAGTTTTTGTAGGTCCCTAAGCATATCCCTTGTTCCCTCATCACTATCCACTCTCCCACATAGTTTTGTGTCATCTGCAAAGAGACGCAGCCTGCCCTGGATTCCCTCACCAATGTCGCTAATGAACATGTTGAAGAGGACTGGACCCAGGACAGATCCCTGCTCATAACTTCCCTTGTGGAACCCTGCTCGTAACCTCCCCTTTCCTCTGATCTAACCCTGTTGACCACCACCCTCTGCTGCCTCCCTTCTAGCCAACTACCCACCCAGATAAATACAGGTTACTCACCTGTAACAGGAGTTCTAGGAATGGTATATGTTGTTCATCCACACTGTCTGGCAGGTATCCTTGCCACTTTAATTCTTGCCGGAAGGTCTTCAAGCTGGCTCCTCCCACCCACCCAGGTGGTAAAACTCTCGGCTCCGCCCCATGATGCCAGATCTGGCCCGCTGGAAGCTCAGGTTGTGCGTCGAAGCTGGGGAGGTCAGAGTGGGTGGGGTGGATGAACAACATATACCATTCCTATAACTCCTGTTACAGGTAAGTAACCTGTATTTCTAGGGACATGGATATGTTGTTCATCCACACTGTCTGGCAGACTCCTAGCAGTTCTCCGGGAGGAGGGAGGCAAGGCACACCCCCCCGATACTTACTTGGGAAAGAGAGATTGGAGAACTGAGGCCCCAAAACCAGCATCCCGGCGTGACTAGAGGTCGATGTGGTAGTGGGTAGTGAAGGTATGTGTCGACTTCCAGGTAGCAGCCCTGCAGATATCCTGGATAGGGACGTCCCTGGAAGCAGCTACCAATGCAGCGGTATGGCGGGTAGTATGAGCTCTTATCCCTCTGGGAGGCTCCATGCCCGCCAACCTGTAGCAGAGCTCTATGCAGGGTGATCCACCTGCCTATAAGTCCGCTTTGCTGCGGTCTGCCAGGTCACGGCTTCAGCGTAGGTGACAAACAGCTGGCGAACCTCTCCTCGAATTCCCAGCCATTCGCCTTATAATAAGCGAGCCTGCCTAGGTCCAAGTATGGAGCCTATACTCGCCTCTGAGGTGTGACTGGGGTAGAACACCGCAGAGTCAACACCTGGTTAAGGTGAAACTCCGACATCACCTTCGGAGGAACTTCAGGTGGGGGCGCAGGGACAACCTTGTCCCTGTGGAAGACAGGTAGGAGGCTCGATGGAAAGCGCCTGGAGCACTCCCATCCTTCTGGCTGACGTGATAGCCACCAAGAAGGCGGTCTTCCATGACAGGTGTGAAAGATCACACCTGTGCATTGGTTCGAATGGCTTGCCCATGAGCTTGGCAAATACCAGCAGTAGATCCCACGGAGGTGGAGGTTCTCGCACCGAAGGGGAAATGTGGTCAAGGCCTTTGAAAAAGCGCCGACCACCTTCTGTGCCATCGATCGCTTGCCGCCTGCCAGCTCGTAAGCAGAGATAGCTGCCAGGTGCACCTTAAGGGTCGCCGGACAAGCCCTGCTGAGAAAGGGACCACAGGTAGTCCAGAATGCTTGCCAAGGGGCAGTCGGAATGGTTCAAGCCCTTCCCCTGACACCAAATGGAAAACCTCTTCCATTTGAAGGCATAGCATTTTCTGGTCGACTCCTTACGGGACGGCTCAACAACGTTGAGGACCTCGTCGGAAAGACCCAAGGCCTGGAACTCTAGCCACTCAGGAACCAGGCCGTCAGGTGCAGGGATTGAAGGTCTGGATGGAATACCTTCCCCTGATTGACTGAGATCAGGTCCGGGCGGGCTGGAAGCCGCCTCGGGAGCCTGGAGCTGAGACTGAGGAGATCTGGATACCAGAACTGGCGGGGCCAGTCTGGGGCTACCAGAATCACCTGCGCCTTGTCCCTCCTCGCCTTGAGAAGCACCTTGTGGATCAAGGGAAATGGGGGAAAGGCGTAGAAGAGGCCCGGGGTCCATGGCCTCGAGAAGGCATCCCCTGCAGCGAGCCCTGCTGAGGGGGCGGCATGGAACAGACTCAGCTTCGCATTCTCCCTGGAGGCAAACAGGTCCACCTGAGGGGAGCCCCAGTGGGAGAAGAGATCTTGTACTACCTCCGGCAGGAGAGACCACTCGTGAGACGCAGCCCCTATCCGGCTTAGGGCATCGGCCAGGGTGTTGGAGGCTCCTGCCACGTGAATGGCTAGGAGATCCGCCTCCAGACTGCACACTAGGGACCAAATGCGGAGAGCTTCCTTGCATAACAGCAGGGAGCGCGTCCCGCCCCTGGCAGTTCAAGATAGTACATGGTCGTGGTGTTGTCCGTCTGGACCTGAACCACTTGACCCCACAGAATGGAGCAAGGCGTGAGAGCGACGGACTGCTCGGAGCTCCAGCAGGTTGATGTGGCATCGGGACTCCAGAGGGGACCAGAGGCCGTGCGCTCGGTGTTCCCCCAGATGGGCACCCCAACCCATCAGAGATGCGTTGGTCGGAGCGAGAGACCGTCAGCTCGGGGCGGACGAACGGGATGCCCTCCTGCAGATGAGCTGGAACGATCCACCACTGGAGAGCGTTCCACATTTCCTGGGTCACTGTCATGGGCCGGTCCAACGGATTGCGGCGTTGTGACCACTGGCTGGCCAGTCCCCATTGAAGGGGACGCATGTACCAGCGGGCCCAACGGACCACGCTGGTGCAGGCCGCCATGAGGCCCAGGAGGCGCAGGACGTCCCAGGCAGGGCGATGCCCAACCAGAAATGATTGGGCAAAAGAGGAAAGAACCTCAGCCCTGTCCACCGGGAGCCGTGCTCTGGCTCGCAGAGAGTCGAGCTCTGCCCCGATGAACAGAATCACCTGCTTTGGCACGAGTTCCGACTTGGCCTCGTTGTTGAGGAGGCCAACCTGAGAGCAAACCTGGAGGGCCAGATCTCTGGACCGCTCCACCTCCTGTCTGGAGGGGGCTGCTATCAGCCAATCATCCAGGTAAGGGTACACCCAGACCCCTTGGCGCCGCAGGAATGCTGTAACCACTGCCATGCATTTGGTGAAGACCCTGGGAGCTAGGGAGAGGCCGAAGGGCATGGCTCGGAACTCGTATAGGGATCCCTCTGCTCTGAAGCGGAGGAATCTCTGATGGGACGGACGGATTGGGACGTGAAAGAATGTGTCCTGGAGGTCCAGGGAGCAGAACCACATGCCTCGTTCCAAGGATGGGATAATCTGAGCCAGAGTGTCCATCCTGAAGGTTCGAGACCTTAGGAACTTGTTCAGGTCGTGCAGGTCGAGAATGGGGCGCCAGCCCTCCGTCCGTTTTGGGACCAGGAAGTACCTGGACACAAACCTCGGGTCTGAAGGAGGATCCGCCACCTTCCTGATTACCTCTTTTTCGAGGAGCAGGGCAATGTCGGCCCCGCGGGCCAACAGCGAGGCTGTGGACCCTGTGGCCCCCCGAGGGGCGACGGCTCGAAAAGGCGGAACCTGCTCGAACTCCAGAGGCAGGCCTTTTCCTACCACCTCCAACACCCAGCGGTCTGTGGTGATAGCGGACCGGGCGGAAAGGAAGTGGCGGAGCCGCCCCCACGGGGAACCTGGGGAGGACGAGGTTGGGGTGGCACCCCTCAACCGTCACTGGGCAGGCTTGGAGGAAGGACGGCCGAGGGACCTCCGGGCCTTTACCTCCTTGCTTCCTGTTGGAGGAAGCCGTCGGCTTGGGTTTGGGATGCCAGCGCGAGCCTGCTGGCCCTGTTGCTGGTGCTGCTGGGCCGGTCGAGGATCAGGGACTGAAGGACAAAAGGGCTTTTGCTGCTGACGGCGGCCTTTGTCCCTCTGGGTGGAGGTGACAGAGTCCAGAGTGGCATTGGACTTTTCGATCTGCTGGAGGTGTCCTTCCACTCCAGGGCCGAAGAGGTCAGTCCCCAAGAAGGGGACGTCCGCCAACTTGTGCTGGGTATCTGCCGTGAAAGTGGATATCCTCAGCCACGCTCTGCAACGCATGGCCGCTACTGACCTGGCACAGGAATGACCTATGTCCAGAGCAGTCTGGAGCTGCTGCTTCGCCACCGCCCTGCCCTGGTCCCGCACCTGACGGACCGTGGTCTGTAGGTCAGGCGGGAGATGAGGAACAACCTCATCCAGGGAGCCCATGAGGGTGTGGGAGAAGTGTGCCATCAGCACGGCCGAGCTGGCCTGTCGGAGGCTGAGGGAGGACGCAGCGTACACCTTGCGCCCGGCAAAGTCCAACTTTTTGGATTCCTTGTCGGGGCTTGTCACGGAAAGGCCTCCATAGGAGAATCCCTCGGTCGAATCTCCGTCAGGGATACGGCCCGCTGGACACGGGCTCGAGCTGCATCCTGGTGGACTCAGAGATGAGGCGAAGCAGACCCAAGAAGGACGATAGGCTATCGTCCACTGACTGGCCCCCGGAGGACTCCAGATCGCACTGCCTGGAGAACAGGGAGGAATCATCGTCGGATTCCGAAGAGTCTGCGAAGAGCTGCCTCGGCCCTGAGCCACCTCCACCTGCCGAGGACGGTCGGGAGTGAGGGTGACCGACAACCTGTGGGGCAGGCCATGACCCGACCTAGAACTCTTGGTCGGTGCCCCGGACTTCGGTTGTGGAGGCGGAGGTTCCACCACAATCGGTGGACCAGCTGGTTTCGGCTTAGCAACCAGCCCTGGGGCGGGCAACTTGACTGGAGCGAGTGGTTGCTTTGGCCGTTCCGGCGACAGCCATTTGATAGCCGGGGTCGACTTAGGCCCGGATAGCTGCAACTGCTGCCACATCAAATCCTCGTAGCGCCGGCGCAACTTGCGTCGAAGCCTCTCCTCCGACGAGGAGGACGAGGAAGAGTGGCGTTGCCGCTTACTTCGGTAATGAGACCGAGACCGCCGATGTCGGCGGGAACAGCTGGACCGAGAAGAGGTCCGCGACCAAGACCCCAAGGGGGACCAAGGGTGGGTCTGAGAAAGGGACGGGGGATACCCGCTCTTCCCTCGGCTCGGGAACTTTAACTGGGGACTGCGGTCCCGAAGGAGCAGGCAGATCCTCGGTATCCACCGGGGGAACCGGTGAAGTAGGGTTGTCGACTTCTCCAGTCGACAGCCCGTCTAACGGATCGAGAAAAATCTCGACTTCGTCGACGGGAGTCTCGGCAGGCTGGCCTGATGGGGGCACCGTGAAGCCAGCGGTCTCAGCCGCAACCTCGACCGAAGTAGACGGTTGGCTACCCAGGGAGGGGGACCTTTCCCACTCCCGGAACGCCGACGGTGGGACTTACCTTTCAACTCTTTTCTTGGGCCGAGAAGAATGTCCCGAAGGCCCCTCTCCCTTCATGGAAAGGGACTGACAGCTCCTTGAATGAAGCTGTATAAGAGGAACTCAGAGAGAGGGGGATAAATGCCGCGGCCGAGGAAGAAGAAGATGCGGCCTGGGCCGCTTCCTCCTCGAGGGCGATCATCTGCTCGAGCTGCTCAGCCGATCCAGCCGCGACCAGCCCAGAGCCTCTTTGGATTTCACCGGAGAACGTTTCTCGGGGCACCCAAGCTTTAAGCGGGCAGCGCGATCGTCCAGAACACTGGCCGAAAAAGAACGGCACAACTCACAAGCCTACGGGTCGTGGTCTAGGCCTAAGCAGTAGACGCACATGGAGTGCGGATCCATCCTGGACATTTCTGCCCATGAGGGGCACCTCCAGCTGGGAACAGATTTGTCCATCGCAGCCGCTAGGAAAAAGAAGACCAGTTTGAAAACTTCAAAATCAACTCAAGCAACGAGATTAGGATCCTGCCTCAAACGCAGAGCGCTAAGGAGGAACCTGAGCTTCCAAGCAGTAAGGAAGATCTAGGCCATGGGGCGGAGCCAAGAGTTTTACCACCCGGGTGGGTGGGAGGAGCCAGCTTGAAGACCTTCCAGCAAGAATTAAAGCGGCAAGGACACCTGCCAGACAGTGTGGATGAACAACATAGCCATGTCCTTAGAACTGCAGTTTTGGCCACACCCAGGTCTTCCAACTTTTTAAGCAACCTTTTGTGTGGTACCGAATCAAAAAGCCTTGTTGAAGTCAAAGTGCAGCAGATCCACAGTGTGGCCCTTATCTACTTCCTTGGTTACCAAGTCAAAAAAAAAAAATCAAAAAAATCAGATCTGACAAGACCTTCCTGCTACAGAACCATGTTGTTTATTATCCTGGAGCCCGTTGCTCTCTAGGTAATCCATGAGTAGTTCACCTCCTCCTCCTCAGGTAGCAGGACTAGAGGAGAGGGTTCCCAATAGAGAATTGATGTTAATGGCAAAGGTGTCAACAGAGGAGGTTGTGGGTTGACTGTGTCAGACCTGGAACAAAGCACACAATCGATGAAAGTGTTGATGGGCTGACAGGCAACAGCAAGAGCATAAGCATATACTGCAGAGCCTGTGGAAAAGCTGTGAAAATAGTGCCGGTGTGTGTGCAACACCCTGACCATCAACAGTTCCTGTAGAGGGTGCTGGTGTCAGAACAGGCGAAAGGACAAAGCCTGACAGCTGTAATGCCTGAGATTCCCCTAAAAGGGAATTGAGCCAGTGCTGGACCCCCTGACCTTGGTGTCTCAGAGCCAGTCTGGGGGGGGGCAGAACCTGGGGTTTTTGAGGCCTGGTCTCAGTCTCTCAGTCCTTTTCTTTCAAAGGAGGCTGGGAATGTACAAGAGAAGTCTTCCTTTAACTTTTCTTTAGGCCCAGTCAGAGTAGGCTCTTCGCCCAAGTCCTTAGGAAGCGGCGGGACAACGGAGAACTGAGGACAGCAGGGAAAGTGACACTTTGTCCTGTGACACACACTGCTCATCTTCCATAGCCTTAACATTGTGGTTTCTAAAGCCTTCTGAAATCTCTTCGTGCCCTGGTTAAATCTGTGCCAAATGTTACCGACCTTAACGTTATGTGCTAGTCCCAAGCAATGGATGGATGCACAAGGAGTGAGCATTGTCTGTATATATCTTAAGTTTACAGTAACAACATAAACAAAAGCAATTTCTTTTCTTTCATCAGCACCATAAGAACAGGTTACTCACCTGTAACGGTAGTTCTAGGAGTGGTATATGTTGTTCATCCACACTGTTTGGCATGTTCCTTTCCCCTTTAAATCTTGCCGGAAGTCTTCAAGCTGGCTCCTCCCACCCACCCAGGTGGTATAAACCTCAGCTCCGCCCCATGACGCCAGATCTTAGCCCACTGGAAGCCAGGTTGTGCACCTAAAGCTGGGGAGGTCGGGTGGGTGCGTGTGGATGTACAACATATACCACTTTTGGAACTACTGTTACAGGTGCGTGGATATGTTCATCCATACTGTTTGGCAGACTCCAAGCAGTTCTCCGGGAGAAGGGAGGCAAAGTGCACACTCCCTACTTGGGAAATAAGGATTGGAGAACTGAGGCCCCAAAACCAGCATCCCGGCGTGACTCAAGGTCGATGTGGTAGTGGGCAATAAAGGTGTTTGCTGACTTCCAGGTCACATCCTCACACATTTCCTGGACAGGGATGTCCCTGGAAGCAGCCACCGATGCAGCAGTATGGCAGGTACAATGAGTTCTTATCCCTCTGGGAGGCTCCTTGCCCACCAACTCATAGCACAGACCTATGCATGATGTAATCCATCTTGCAATGGTCCATTTGGCTGCAGGTCTGCCGGAAGCGGTTTTAACGTATGTGACAAACAGCTGGTGAACCTCTCCACGAATTTCCGCCATTCGCTCCTCATAATAGGAGAGAGCACGTCTCAGGTCCAAGGTATGGAGCCTGTACTCTGTATCCAAGGTGTAGTTAGGGTAGTATACCAACAGAGTCAAGACCTGGTTAAGGTGAAACCTCTGATACCACCTTTGGAAGGAATTTTGGGTGGGAGCACAGGACAACTTTGTCCCTGTGAAAGACCAGATAAGGGGAGTCTACTGACAGCGCCTGGAGCTCCCGTCCTTCTGGCTGACATGACAGCCACCAGGAAGGCAGTCTTCCATGAAAAGTGTGAGAGTGCACACTTGTGCGCAAATTCGAATGGCTTGCCCATGAGCTTCACCAAAACCAGCAACAGATCCCATGGAGGTGGAGGTTCACGCACCGGAGGGGATATGTGATCCAGGCCTTTGAAGAAGCGCCTGACCACTGTCTCCTGCGCCAATGTCAGCTGACCGGCCCACGCCCGGTAAGCAGAAATGGCTGCCAGGTGCACCGTAAGGGTCGATGACTGCAGACCCCTTTTGGAGAGAGACCAAAGGTAGTACAGAATGTTAGCCACAGAGCAGGATAAGGGGTTCAGACTCTTACCCTGACACCAAATGGAAAATCTCTTCCATTTGAAGGCATAACATTTCCTTGTCGAGTCCTTACGAGATGCCTCCACCACGGTGTAGACATCTTCGGAAAGACCTAGAGCCTGGAACTCTAGCCGCTCAGGTACCAGGCTGTGAGGTGCAGGGATTGAAGGTCCGGATGGAATACCTTCCCCTGGTTCAGTGATATTAGGTCCAGGCGTGTACAAAGCCGCTCCAGGGCCCTGCAGCTGAGGCGGAGACCACCTGGATACCAGAACTGGCACGGCCAATCTGGGGCTACTGGGATCACCTTCGCCTTGTCCCTCCTCACCTTGAGTAGCACCTTGTGGATCAAGGGAAATGGAGGGAAGGCGTAGAGGAGGCCTGGGGTCTGCAGCCTCGAGAAGGCATCCCCCTGCTGAGGGGAAGGGCATGGTACAGCCTCAGCTTGTTGTTTTCCCTGGAGGCAAACGGGTCCACCAAAGGTCTGCCCCAGCGGGAGAACAGACTGTAAGCTACATCTGGATGGAGAGACCACTAGTGGGATGTCTGGCCTATGTGGCTGACAGCATCCGCCAGCTGGTTTGAGACTCCTACCACATGAATGGCTAGGAGATCCGCCTCCAGCCGACTTACGAGGGTCCAGATGTGGAGTGCCTCCTTGCACAGCAGACGGGAGTGCATGCCGCCCTGTTTGTTGAGATAGTACATGGTTGTGGTATTGTCTGTCTGGACTTGAACCACTTGACCCCAGAGCTGAGGAGCAAAAGTGGACAGTGCCAGTATGACTGCTTTGAGCTCCAACAGGTTTATGTGGCATTGGGACTCCTCGGGGGTCCAGAACCCATGGGCCCTGTTGTCCCCCATTTGGGCTCCCCAGCCCATGAGAGAGGAATCGGTCGTCAGGATGACCGTCGGCTCAGGGCGGACAAATGGGATCCCTTCCTGCAACCGTTCTGGGGCGGTCCACCATTGGAGCGCATCCCACATCATCTGGGTTACAGCGATCAGCTGGTTGAAATGACCGTGATGCTGAGTTCACTGGGCGGCCAGCTCCCATTGGAGGGGGCGCATGTGCCACCTGGCCCAATGGACCACTGAGGTGCACACTGCCATGTAACCCAGAAGGCACAGAAAGTCCCAGGCAGGGCGCAAGTGCCCAACCAGAAATGATTGGGTAAAGGAGGAGAGAACCTCCGCCCTGTCCGCCGGGAGCCGAGCTCTGGCTTGACAATAGTTGAGCTCTGCCCCGATGAAGCCCATCACCTGAGCAGGCACAAGTTCAGACTTGGCCTTGTTGATCAGGAGGCAGAGTTGGGAGCAGGTTTGGAGAGCCAGATCCCTGGACCTCTCCACCTCTTGAAGGGAGGATCCTGCCAAGAGCCAGTCATCGAGATAAAGGTAGATACGTACTCAAGACACCGAAAATGGGCTGCCACCACTGCAATGCACTTGGTGAAGACCCAAGGGGCCGATGACAGGCCGAACCAATTACTCGGAACTCGTACAGGGTCCCTTCGACCTTGAAGCAGAGGAACCACTGATGGGACGGACGGAATGGGATGTGAAAGAACGTGTCCTGTAGATCCAGTGACCAGAACCACATGTTTCGCTCCAGGGATGGTATGATCTGGTTCAGAGTTACCCTCCGGAAGGTGCGAGACCTGTGATATAGATTCAGGTCATGGAGATCTAGGATGGGGCGCCAACCCCCCGTCCGCTTGGGCACCAGGAAGTACCTGGACATGAAGCCTGGGTCTGTAGGAGGATCTGGCACTGGAGCTACCGCCTGCTTGCAGAGGAGCTGAGCTATGTCGTTTCGAAGAGCCGACTGAGTGCAAGCTGAGATCTTTTCCTCCAGAGGGGTGCGGGCTCGGCTTGGAGGGTACTGCTCAAACTCTAGAGGCAGTCCCTGACTGACCAGTTCAAGAACCCACCTGTCCGAAGTTATATCGGACCAGGCTGAATAAAAGTGTCGGAGCCGGCCCCCACGGGAGGACCCAGAGCTGGCGTGACGGGTGTAGGGGTGGCAACCCCAACCCGTCACTGAGCAGGCTTAAAGGAGGAGGAGGAGGCTCCTGGACCTGCGCTCCGGCCTCTTTTATGGGGCTGTTGAGGATCTGCCATGGGCACCATGATTGAGCCTGCTGCTGCTGCTGGCCTCCTTGATATGAGGGCTGCCTGACCGCAGGGGAAGAATGCCGAAATGGCTTCTTCTTTCTTTTCTGCTGGATCTTGCCAGAAGAACCTTTTGCAGAGGTAGCATCCAAGGTGGCATTGGACTGCTCGATACGCTGAAGGTGACCAGCCATTCCTGGACCGAACAAGTCGGTGCCAAGGAAGGGAACATCAGCTAACTTGTGCTGGGTATCCGCCAAGAAGGAGGATAGCCTCAGCCAGGCCCTGCGGCGAGTGGCCGCAGTGGCTTCTAAAGAGTGGGCACAAGAATCCCCGATGTCTAGGGCCGTCTGGAGCTGCTGTTTTGCAACAGCATGGCTCTGATCACGAACTTGCTTGACTGTGGTCTGCATGTCCGCCGGGAGATGAGGGAGGACTTCATCTAATGACCTGAGGAGGGTATGAGAGAAATGTGCCATAATGACAGTAGAACTGGCCTGACGAAGGCCTAGGAAGAGGCCGTGTAGACCTAGCAGGCACAGTAGTCCATATTTTTGGACTCCTTGTCCGGGGGGTTGGTCTGTGTTGGCTGAGCTACCAGTACGTTTAAACACAGAAGCGGTCACCAGGCTCTCGGTTGATGGGGTGTTCTGTGAAACCAGGCAGGGACCCCATGGGCACTGCATACTTGCAGGCCATGCGGGCAGACTGTGCTGGGCAGGAAGCTGGGCACTGCCAGAGCTCAAGGGCCGGCCACTGGAAAGGCCTCCGTCGGGGTATCCCCCCATTTTAGGATGTCCGTAAGGGGGGGTACTCAGCCTTTTTCTTGACAGACTCCAGAGGCATTCCGGTGGATTCGGAAATCAGGCGGAGAATGCCTTGAAAGGAGGAAGGACCCTCCTCTAAACCAGCCACGGAGGGAGGTCTCATCCCCAGGATGGGAGTGCAGTCTTGTGATGTACAGTTGTGGTACAATGGTGTCCCGCCTATGTCCCCTTCAATCCGCCAGGGGTGGTCAGGGGTAACCGTGATGAACAGATGTCAGGGAAGCCCGGTGTCTGTACGGTCCTCTTTCGAGGGAGCCCTTCCCTGAGGCTGCTTAGGTGGTGGTTCCACCAAAATTGGTGGAGAGAACAAGATGGGCTGAGCCGGGATATGGGCTGGTCCCACAGGCGGGGGAACCAAAAGCTTTGGTTATGGAGGGGTCGGCATCAGCCCAGGAGGCGGTAGTCAAGTGATGGCCGGGGTGGACGGCTGAGCCGGCTTCTGCCCGGTCAGAATCAGCTGTTGCCACATAAGCTCCTTATAGCATTGACGGAGTGTCCGTTGAAGCCTCTCCTTGTCTGAGGAGGATGAGGATCTGCGGCGATGCATCTTTTTCGAGTGCTTATGACTCTTTTTCAGTCATTCGACTGCGGGGGTCCTGGACCTTGATCGAGATCAGGCTGGCCGATTTGGTCAATCGGGAGACACGGGGGTCGGTGAAAACCGAGGGTCCGGAACAGTTTCCTCGATGGTGACACCAATGGGCTGGGTCTCCTCACTGGGAAAGACAAGGACCGAAGTCCTTGTTAAAGAATCATTGACCCGAGTCGGCGAAATAAGGTCGATCAGGTCGAGAGACATCTCAACCTCGTCGGCCACTTCCTCAATCTCTTGGCCAGATGGAAGATCCATGAAGCCGGCGGCCGAGGATGTGATCTCGACCGAGGTCGAGACCACGTGTTCCTGGGACTCTGACCTTTCTTGGTCCCAAGAACTTCTCCGTTTGGACGAAGACTTCGCGGGTCTTTCTCCCTCTTCCGAGGGCGGGAGGAGTGCGACCCCGAGGGTGCCTCACCCCCTGGTGGGGAGAGACTGGCACAACTCCTTAAAGGAGCCCGAAAAAGTGGAACCGAGGTTCAGAAGAACAAAAAAGCTCCGAATGGCCAAAGCTTGAGCTGCTTCCTCCTCGAAAGTCTTCATCTGCTCCAACTGCTTGGTGGATCCTGCAGCCACGGAAACCGCCCACCTCGCCTCCTTCCATTTTACCGACTGGTTCCTTTTCTCCGGTCTCCCCAATTTTAGGCACGTCAAGCAGTCGTCCAGGATGTTGGGATGGAAGGCCAAGCAGAACGTGTAGGTGGAGGTGTTATGTCCAACACCTAGGCAGTAGATGCACCTTAGGTGGGGATCAGTGTGCGACATCTTCTGGCCGCAGGAACACCGGGCGAAATCTGGGAGCAGATTTATCCTCCAAGTCTGATGCGCTACTATCGGAATTGTTAACGCAAACGAGTTTTAAAGTAAGTTCCGGTAAAAACTAAGACTTTGAATCCAGGGCCTATGAACTGCTGTGAAGCACGAAGGAACCTGTATCTTCCAGTGAAAAGGAAGATCGGGCGGAGCAGAGATTTATACCACCCGGGTGGGTGGGAGGAGCCAGCTTGAAGACTTGCGGCAAGATTTAAAGGGGAAAGGGACATGCCAAAGTGTGGATGAACAACATATCCACGCTCCTAGAAGTGACAGTTTACTGGTTTAAAACAAAAGAACAAAAGCAGCAGTAGTAACTAAGGCAAGTTTTGACATTATTCCTCTAGCAGTGATCCGACAAGCGGTTAACGGTGGGAAAAATAACTGAAACATGACGGGGCCACCTACATTATACAGGCAGCAACAATGTACATCAATGTGGATGGCCTCAGCTAGTAAAAGTTTTCATTTGGTCCTGACGCCGACAGCTTAGTGTTCCAATGGTGTTGCTTAATGGTGCAAGAGATCCTTCAAGATCATCATATGTTATTACACTTAGAATATTTTACTTCTTAGAATTCAGAAAACAATAGAGCTGATAGAGAATTTAAAATGGAAAAAATGGAAATGATGTACCTACCGTAATTCTTGATCTTCTTGGACGAAGTCTCCACCACTCATTCACACTGATGGAACCTACGCCGGAGGCGCTAGGACCCAGCGGGAGCAAACTTTTTTGTGAGAGGGTCAGCGCCAGAGATGGAGCTGCAAGCTTCGGCTCGTGCGGCAATGACCATGTCGGCCTCGACCCTCCAACCGCCTCAGTACCTTTTTTTCTGAGGAGGTGCAGCATAACTAACTAGAAGGACAGCCTAACAAAAAATGGACATAAGATAGTCCAGATGACCGGTATAAGAAGGGTCAACAAAGAAGTCTTCACAACCTAAAGATTAAGGGAGTGGACCAACAACAGAGGTGAGCTCGGGGGATGGTGGGTGGGTGTGTGAATGAGTGGTGGAGACTTCGTCCAAGAAGATCAAGAATTACGGTAGGTACGTGATTTCCATATCTTCCTGGACATAAAGTCTCCACCACTCATTCACACTGATGGGAGAGTACCAAGCTAATAATCCCCGAAGAGGGCGGCAGGAGAAACCAAGAGCTCATAATTTGGGACAGAAGTCCGTTAAGGATGGTCCTGCCGAATGAAAGATGTCGCCTGGTATGGACATCCAGAGCATAGTGCTTGACTAAAGTATGCACTGAGCTCCAGGTAGCCGCATTGCAAATGTCTGCAATGGGCACACTGCAAATTTCCACCAGGGATGCCGCGATTGCTCTAGTAGAGTGAGCGTACACTCTGCCCTCCAGCTTATCCTGTGCCATGGAATAGCAATGGCGAAGGCATGCCACCAGCCATGCTGAAATGCATCCGATAGCGACAGGTTGACCCAGCCGGGTCACGCTGAAGGAAACAAACAGTTGTTGAGCTTTGAGAATTTGTTTTGTTCTATCTAAATAGAAACGCAGAGCTCTTTTAACATCTAAAGAATGAAGGGTATGCTCTCCTTCATTTTGGAAGTTCGTGAAATGAGTAGGAAGGACTAAAGGTTGGTTTAGATGGAATTCTGAAACAACCTTAGGGAGAAACTTAGGATGGGTCCAAAGAACTACTTTGTCCTTATGAAACACAGTATAAGGAGGATCTGTGACCAAGGCATGTATTTCAGAGACCCTGTGGGCCGAGGTAGTGACCACCAGGAAGGCCGTTTTTCAAGTGAGAAACTTCAGCTCACGGGTAGCTAGAGGCTCGAAAGGCTTTCGAGTGAGCATGTCTAGTACAAGATTAATGTCCCAGGCTGCGACTGGACGTCTGATAGGAGGTCTGGTGTGCAGAATTCCCTTAAGAAACCTCTTAACTACAGGTAACTGAGCCAGTGACAAGGAAAGTACTGGTTCATGATAAGCTGAAATGCCACAAAGGTGAACTTTGACTGTAGAGTACTGTAGACCTGAATTTGAGAGGTCTAACAGGTACAATAGAACTTTATTTGGTGGGCAGGAAAAAGGATTCAAAGAGGATTTTGTACACCAGAGAGAGAGAGAAAAACGCTTCCATTTGGCTGTAGAAGTTTTTCTAGTGGCTGGCTTGAGTGCAGCCAAAAGAATATCTGAAACTCTGTGAGAGACATTGCACCTGTTCACTTCTATCTCTTCAGGAGCCAAGCATGAAGGTGAAGCGACCTCAGATTGGGATGGACCACAGGCCCGATTCAGAAGGTTCGTCTGAAGGGAAAGCGTTTTCGGTGGTGTTTTCGACATACTGTTGAGTAATGGAAACTATATCTGTAGAGGCCAGAAGGGAGCAATGAGGATCATTTTGTCCCCCTGGGACTTGAACTTGAAAAGTACAGTACTTTCTGAATTAGAGGAAGAGGAGGAAAGATGTATAGAAAGTGTTTTGTCCACTGCAGCCTGAATGCATCCTGACAGAAAATGCCAGGGCCTGGATTTCTGTAGCAGAAGAGAAGCAGTTTTGTGTTGAGTGGGGATGCAAAAGGCCCAGGTTTAGAGTTCCCCACTCTGCGAATAGTGACTGAACTACGGTTGAGTCGAGAGACCATTCGTGAGGATCTGTCTCTGTTCTGCTGAGACCGTCTGCCAGTTCGTTCTGTACTCCCGGCAGGTAGACCGCCTGGATTAGAGCCTTGTGCTCCAAGCACCACTCCCACACTCTCATCACTTCCCTGCATCGAGGGTAAGAATGAGCACTGCCTTGCTTGTTGATGTAATACATCACTGCTTTGTTGTCCGTTTGAAGGAGAATGTTCTTGTGACAAATAATGTCCTTCAAAGCCCGGACTGCATACAGGATGGCTCTCATTTCTAGGGCATTTACATGAAGCTAGGACTCGTTGAGTCCATGTACCTTGGGTGTGGAGATCTTGACAGTGGGCTCTTCACCCCATCAGGGACGTGTCCGTGGTAATGAAGATCTGGTGATCCAGGGCAGCAAACAGATACCCTTTCAGAAGGTTGTCCTCTTGCAACCACCAGGTGAGCAACCTCTTCAGAGGTTCTGTCACCTTGATGAGAAAGGACTGAGGGTGAGTGGTTGGGGACCACTGAGTACTGAACATTCACTGAGAGGTTCTCATGTGGAGACGAGCTAGGGGTACAGTGAACACCGAGGATGCCATGAGACCCAGCATCCGTTGCATCGAGATAGCTCGAACAGAGCTGTTCTCCCTGATGTATCGGGCCATCTGTAGGATATCACTCCTTCTCTCTGGAAGAAAGGCTTTCGCACAGGAGGTATCCAGAAGAGTTCCTATGAAAAGGAGCTCCTGGGAGGGCTGCAACTGCGATTTCTTGAGATTTAGCAGAACTCCCATGGATGTGAGAAAGTCCGATGCCGTGGCTACGGTGTAGAGTTCCCTGCCTGGAAGGACCTGCTAGAAGCCAATCGTCCAGGTATGGGAACACTTGTATTCCGATCTTTCTTAGGTGCACTGTGAGAATTGCACAACACTTTGTAAAAACTCGCGGCACAGAGGATAGCCCAAAGGGCTGGACTCTGAACGGATAATGCTGGCCCAAAGCCACGAACCTTAGGTATTTGTGATGCCTTTGGTGAATAGGAATATGTTGGTAAGCATCCTACATGTCCAGGGAGGCTAACCAGTTGTGCTGATGAAACAAAGGTAACAGGGTTCCTAGCGATATCATTTTGAACTTTCCTTGGGAAGAAATTTGTTCAATTTTCTGAGGTCCAAAATGGGGCACAGATCCCCGGTTTTCTTTGGTACTAGAAAGTAATGGGAGTAGAACCCTGTGTTCCATTGATCCAGCAGAACTATTTCTACTGCCCTGTTGTTCAGAAGGCCTTGTATCTCGGAGGCAAGAAGTTCTGACTGAAGTACTGTCCGCCTGGGCTGCCGTTGGGGACAATCCGAGGGGTCTCTGAAAGATTGAGGGAATACCCCTCACAGATTATCCGAAGGACCCATTTGTCCGACATTATGGACTTCCACTGGTTGTAGAATTGAGTCAGACGACCTCCCACCGCTAAAGAGGAGTCCCCCTTGGGCAGCTGAGGTGGGACTTGGGCCAGAAACTGAGAAGGTGGCACTGGGCGCTTTGGGCCCTTGCGCTTTCTGTTGCGTTTTCGTTTGAGGCAGAGGGGCTTGGTTTTTATTAAAACCTCCCCTGTCTTTGCCTCAAAAGGACTGACGGTTGTGAAACTGGCGTTTATTTACCCCCCCCCCCCAAGAAGGGGCGGGAGCAGGTTAAGTCAATTTAATGGCTCATCTAGGGTTACCACCTTTTAAAAACCCCAAAGTGGGACATTTCTTACTGAAACATGATTTTTCGCAGGACAATATGTAATCTCGACCAATGCAACAGACTTGTATTGTCTAAATAATCAGAATTAAGTCTAAGTGTTGTAGTTTTTTTAGCTGTTTTTACTGTTTCATGCCATTTTAAGGTATTACTGTATGTTGTTTTGCAGCATTTAGAGTAAAGTCAGAAAATATTTTTTCTGCTATAATGTCAGGACATGTAATATTTTTCATGTATTTTTGCAGGACACAGCTGCCCAAATCAGGACTGTCCTGCGAAAATAGGGACAGGTGATAACCACAGGCTCATCTGGTCTTTTGTGTGGCCTCTAGAGCTTGTTTTACTTGAGAGCTGAAGAGATACACACCGTCAAAGGGCAACGCCATGACCTGTTGCTGGGCATCATTCGTGAAGCCTGAAGTTCGCAGCCAGGAATGATGATGGGTACAAATGCCTGCCGCCGCCGCCTGGGAGGCAGTATCGAAAGCATCCATAGCGTCTTTACCCTGTTGGCTGTTGGAGTTGATACCCCTGGTTATGGTTTGAAGAAGCTCTGAATTAGTGTCCGACTCAAGTAGAGCTTCAACCATTTGTTTGAGTGAATGCCAAAGAATATACTCATATTGAGAGAAATAGCCCTGGTAGCTGGCAATACGCATACCCAGGGTGGATGCAGCAAAGACTCTCTTACCCAAAGTATCTATCTTACGAGATTCTTTGTTTATAGGTCAAGCTGTAGTAGTCTGAGGAAGGACGACCTTATCATTCTCTGCCAAGACTACAATAGGGTCCGCAAAGGCTTGAAAGGCCAAACTGGGTTGATCCTTGGGAGCAGCATATTTCCTATCTGTGGACTTAGCCACAGAAGGAATGACAGCAAGATTATTCTATACCATTTGAGAAAGCGTCTCAAAGGAGGGCTTACCGGGGGAGTTAAATCCATAGGGATGTCCGGAACATGAAGGTACTGGAGTCTTAAAAGCTTCCCAGGATCGATATCCATAGTCTGGAGAGAAAGAGTGGAATTCAAATTTTTCAGTAGAGAATTAAATGACAGGTCCTCAACCACAGGCTCTGCAGCAGGATTAGGTCCTGTTCCTTCCATATAATCACCCAGCCTAAAGTGTGGGTCAGGCTCAATATCATCTCCTGACAGCCCAGGAGGGACTGTATGAATAGGAAAGGAGTGAAAATCGGAAGGAAGATAGGAGGGAAAAGGGTTCGGAGTCGAAGAGCCCTGAAGACTGGAAGATGCCACACCAAGTCTCAGTGCCGAAGAAGAGTGCAGCGCCGCCTGGCCCAGCACACCACTAGAGCCCTTGGTGTTGAAAAGCCGCACAGTGCAGAGGCCGGCGCCGACAAACCCAACAGCGCCAAAGACTGAGCCGAAAGGCCACATGGCGCCAAGGCCAGCGCCAACAGATGCATCGATGCTAAGCGACCCTTCGACGCCGAAACCTACGCAGGGCTCCAAAAACTAAGATTTGAGGATAAAGAAGGAAAAATATCAGGAGATAGAGGCATTGGTGTGGCCCCCTGCGCCTCAGCCATGTGAGGGGGGAAAACACCTGAGCACGGAGTCGACGGCACCGAAGAAGGTGCCGCGTGACTAGGGAGGCCCAACCGCCCTACCAATCACCTGAAGGGTCCGAGGGCCCCTGAGTGAGCGGGCCAGGCAGCTGTACCAAACTCCGAGCTCATTGCTCCACCAGAGCGGCCCACTGATGAAACTGCTCACCTGAAGCCCTACCAGAAGTTGGGGAAGGGCTCCGATGTCAAAGAGGTCGGAGACTGGAAACAGAAACCAGCAACTCTGGGGGAGACCGGCAACTGACCCCAATGACCAACTGTCGACACGCAGACATACCAGAAGGCGACTGAGTGTGATGCCTTCTCTTTCTTGACCTGTGAGTAGCAGAAGAGCTCGAGGCAGAATGGTGCCGAGAGTGCAACCGTTTTCTTTTATGCTTCCGGGGGGTCCGCCCCTCCCCTCGGGCACTGGACCGTCCGTTGTCAGACCCCCCTCCGGAGAGGGCAGTGGACCAGACCCAGCCTGGCTGACTGAACAGCTTTCATACGAAGTCTCCCTACCGTCACCTGACCTGCTCATGGTCGACTCCGTCAGTGTAGTCCGAGACTTCTTTCTTGCAATAAAAATAAATGATAGCAAGTGGTACTTATTCAAGAAATACTACAAAAAAGAAACTGAAAACTACGCTGCTAGTTTGAAGTTGGACTCCCGGCGGGCAAGCGACATTGTAAACTGTAGTGCACTCAACGGCAGGAAAAAAGGAACTGAGGTGGTTGGAGGGTCTACGCCGAGATAGTCATTGCCGCATGAGCCGAGGCTCGCGGCTCCATCCCTGGCGCCGACCCTCTTGTGAAAAAGTTTGCTCCCGCTGGGTCCTTACGCCTCCGGCGTAGATCCCATCAGTGTGAATGAGTAGTGGAGACTTTATGTCCAGGAAGATCAGGCTATTTTAAGCTAAAACAAGGTAAAACAGTAACACAAATATTAAAAATAGTGCAATATATATATATATAAACTACATAATGGGTTGCAGTGGAACACCACATTTTTCAACACACAAGTGCAAGACCTTTGTAAGGAACACACTGCTTCACCACTCACAAGTAACAGGTTTTACCATTCATTAGGGGAGACAAATGTGTTATTCCACTGCAACCCATTATGTTGTTCTTTACCGATGTACGTAGATATGAATTTACTAGTGTGTAACCCTGTATACAATATTTTTGTTCTTCCATTGCACCCACTCCCTCCTCCAGATAACACCTGAACATGAGCTTTATGCTCAGTGTGCTCTTCTTGCCAACACTAGTAAATAAAACATTCTTGTGACTTTAGAACATTTTCAAGATATCAATGGGACAGAAGAGATCCAATGTGATGCATTTATTAAGGCTATTATCATACTGTACACTGCAACAGTTAAAATTATACAAAATTGTCCTATAATCTATGAAGCAATAACATGTACAACTAAAAGGCATGCACTGGAATCAGTACAGATTTGTTCGATACAATACAAAGGTTTTACCACCGTATACATTATGTTATTAACATTTTCTGTAGGCACCAGAAGCTGCAGTCCCTGAATTTAATATAAAATTGCATTGAAAAGCATTAAATGCACAGTTTCTTTACAGTCAGTGCTTAGGCTCCACTTGGCAGATGCACATTTCCATTTCATTTACTGCTTGTATTTTCCAATGTGTTCACGGGCGACAATGATTCTCTGGATTTGGGCAGTGCCTTCATAGATCTGAAATATTGAAACAGATACACATGAAAAATGCGAAAGAGGTTGATATAACCACTTACAGTTTTGTTTTTTTTGCACTGCCTGTCCCATTTTTATCAGCCCTACCTCCGGGACCCCTCCTCCATAACCCATCCCTGATTTGCCCTGGCAGGGCTGCTGAGATGACCCCCACCCCACGGAGACAGGGCTGAGCTACTGTCTGCATTACCGCAACGGCAGGACTCCACACAGGCACCCGCCCCGGGTGAGGCTGCAGGAGTGAGCCATCCAGCAGGCTACGGTCTCGGTCAGGTTCTTAGGGGACCGTGGTACCAGGAGGCATCATCATCATCCCTGGGAGGCAGCCTTTTGTGGATGCTAATCCGCAGGAGGTGGGACATGCAATATCATCAGTGGAACAGACAGACATCATCCCGTCCCCACATATCAGGCGCCATGATCATTGGATCCCCATCCTCGCAGTAAGTCTGCACGTTTCGCGCTGGGCACTTTATCACACACCCTCCCCTGGAGGAGGAGGAGAGCAGTCCATGGGATGCTTATCTCCCCCCCCCAAGCCGGCCCGAGTCAAGATTCAAACCCGGCTTGCTGGTGTCACAGGTGGAAATCCTACCCCTGTGCCAATGGGCCAGCCAAACCACTTACAGTTTTAATCCAAGAAACCATTCTTTAAAGATTACAAGCAACATAAAATAGGTTACTCACCTGTAACCATAGTTCTGGGAGTGGTATATAGTTCACATCCACACACATGCAGTTCCACTAGAAATTGCTAATTCATCGAAAAGTGTTCAATCTAAGTTCCTCCCACCACCCGGGCTGTATATCCCTCTGGCTCTGCCCTATAATGTCAGATCTTACATGCTGCAAGCAGGGATCCACCCATATGCCACTTGCCAGGAGAGCCTGGTTGAGTGGTGTGGATGTGAACTATATACCACTCCTAGAAAGTACAGTTACATAAGAACTTACCGTAACAGTAGATCTTTGAGAAGAGCTCTTGCAGCAGGAACACCATTACGACTATGCTGCCAGGCACTAGGATCCCATGGAAACATTTCTAGCTAGCAGTCTAAGATGAGGGACCGCCCCCCTGATATTGGCCCCGCCCCCGATGTCACCCATGGTATAAAGGGGGTGGTCCCCTGGCACCATCTCAGTTCATCCGCCAGAGACCTGGCTAGCATAAAGGATGGGGAACCAAGGAGGTTCTCACATCCCCCAGACAGAAAAAACAGTTACATAACCATGGGGGTAGGAGGGAGGGAAAGCATACCTACTGCAAGAGCTCTTCTCAAAGATCTGCTGTTACAGTAAGTTCTTACATAACTGTACTATCTCATTTCGAGATACAGCTCTTGCAGCAGGTAACTCCATTAGGACAGAGTCCCAAGCAGTACAAGGACAGAATCCAGGTCAGAAGGGTGGTGGTTATGCAAGACAGTAAAACAACTGTTACTCTTAAGACAGTAGTCCCTGGAGAACGGCTAGGCCCTTTCCCTGTGAAAAAACAAGTAAAGCTCTTTACACATCATAGCCTGAAGCTCAGAAATCCTCCTAGCAGAAGTACCTGCAAAAAACACCACTTTCCAAGATAGGAAACGTAGCGCTCAACTTGTGGCTGGCTCAGAGGGAGGCAACGTGAGCGTTTCTAACATAAATAAAAGGTTCCCGGCCGGGGGGATGGGATCCCTCCTGGGAGGTTACATATGCAGAATGCCGCACAAAAAAGTCTTGGACAAGTCTAGTTGTGCCAGGGTCCTGCCTTCTATAGGTACATGGTAAGCTGACAGTGCAGAAAGGTGTACCTTTATGGACGAATAGCTGAGACCCTTGTAATATAGGGAAAGAAGGTACTCCAGTACTGAATTTGCTGGGCAGGTAAAGGGATCCAGGGAACGGGATGCTGCTCACAGACAAAATAATTTCCATTTCATGGCATATGTGGCCCTAGTCCAGCGTGACGTGGAACCTATAAATGAGCATCTGCTCACTGGTGTAATCCAAGTCCTCAATGAATAAATTTAAAAAAAATTGTCGAGGGTTTCCTTGCAGCCACTAGGACCTCTGCTACCCTTGCAGCTACCCCGAATCTGTCCGGCTAAGTCTGCAGGAGACATGCATGCAGATGCAGTGACTGGAGATTCGGGTGTATTAAGGTTCCCTGTTCCTGGGAGAGCAAGCTAGAAGACAGGGGTAATGGAATTGGAGGTTCTGATGCCAGATGTTGCAGCAGTGGGAACCAGACCTGCTGAGGCCAGGAATGGCACAATGAGGATCATGCCCGCCTGCTCTGCTTGCAATCTGAGTAACACTCTGAATCAATGGGAATGGAGGGAAGGCATACAGAAATCTCCCTGCCCAACAGGGGGACAATGCATCTCGCCAGAAAACACCAGGCCCTGGCTCTAGCAAGCAGAAATTGGGCAGTTTGGCGTTGTGTGGTGATGCAAAGAGGTCCAGTTCTGGAAGGTCTCATCTTACGAAAAGGTCATCTACTACTTATTTTATTTATTTAGTTTTTGTTTACCAGGTAGGGTGCGCTAGCCATAGAAATGACCATTTTTAGGCATGACCCAGGAGGTTACAAGGTAGTGAAACAGTACATCAGTATTTTACAGCAAGGATACAAGGCAGTGAAATAACTAGGTACAATGGCAGCAAGATAACTGGCAAATACAACAATTGCAAATACAATTAAAACATGGATCAGGGCTAACTATAAAATGGACAACAACAGGCAAGTGCAGCAAGTGCTAGTACAGTTATCAAAGAATGTAGAGAGGTGGGGAATAACTATTAGTGGGGGGTGGATTAACAAGGGAGCACAAACAATGGTGGGAGTAGACCGAGACAGAAACGTTTCAGGCAAAGCACATGAGGGACATGGATTATAATGGGGGATTGTCATAAATCCATTTAAAAGAGAAGGAAGAGGAGTTGTATCATAAGGAGAGAGAGGACAGAATATAAGGTAAGGAGGGGTGGGATAGGGCACAGAAAGGCAGCATAGGGTGATGTAAAGGGGCAGGCAGGAATAGGGGAGAGGGCAGGGGGTTGTAGTCAGGTACAGGTAGGTGAGGAAGAGAGGCGAAAAACAGGATAAGGGAGACGAGGCAGTCAGGGAGGTAGGATGAAAAGACACATGGCGGATGTGACTGGTCTCCGGGGGTTTAAAGCATGAGCATTGACTTAAGGAGATAAGACAGCTGCGCAGCGCTTTTTTAAAGGCTGTGTGAGAGGGAGCTTGGTGAATAGCAAGAGGGAGTGTGTTCCAAAGCTGGGGAGGTTGGTGGGCAAAGGCAGTGGCACCTTTGGATGTGTTGGACTTAAGGACACTTACGAGGGATTTATTGTCTGAGCGCAGGGCGTAGGTGGGGGTAAACGGAATCAGTAAGTCTGCCAAAGCTTTGGGATTTTGAGACCTTATGATGCTATCAACAAGGGAACAGAGAGGGTATAGTCTGGCAGCATAGGGTGATAGCCAGTTCAGATCAGCGTAAAGGAGGCAATGGTGTGTTAGTTGGCTAGAGGAGGAGGCATAGCGTCATATATTGCTGTAGATGACGTCCCAGCGGTGGAGGGTAGACTTGGGTATGGCAGCAAATGTCGCGACTCCGTAGGTCAGGTTAGGCAGGAGTATACCACGGGCAATGGCCAACCTCGCCTGTCTGGAGACCGGAGGACTTAAAACAACTCCAACTTCTGTCCCTCTCCTTTATTTTTGTGAGTAGATAATTTTTTAACCACCTAGTTTGACTGCCTTTGACTCAGCGTGTTATAAGTGGGGAGCGTTTATCCTGTAGCTCCTTGAATTTTGCATGGAAAAAAAGTCAAGGGCAGCTTGCACATTGGGTGCATTATATAGTGCTGATCAGTCAACGTTAGCTAAATCATGCAGAAAGATTTGCGGATCAAATTTTGCAAGGTTTGCGAAATGTAATAAAGTGAGGTTTACGTGGAGGGGCAGCGCCCATACTCCATATGCAAAAAAATAGGCGAGTGGTTTGTGATGGCATCAGCGAGTGTGCCAGTAGCAGAGATGTGCTCTGTATGGTTTGCTAGCACCCAGTCAATGAGAGTGCTAGAGTTGGAGTGGGGAGCAATTCTGGTGGGTTCAGAGATCAGCGGATAAAAGCTGTGACACTGAATCTTGGAGAGAGACGTAGCTTGGCATTTCCCCAGCCAGTTCAGATTTATTTCCCCCAAGAATGAGTACTTCATTTTTTTCCAGATATTGTGGCAGTTTGGTTTAGTAGCTCATCAAGGCCAGGCTGGCCACTGTTTGGAAGGTTGTAGGCACATACAACGTGCAACTTTTTCACCCTAAGGGTAAGGCGTGCATGTAGGGACTCACAGTGGGGCAGGGGAGGTCGTGTTCATGACAGTGAGGTTTAAGTGTTCTTTGAAGTATATGGCTACCCCGCACGCTCTTTTGGTGGACGGTCCATCCCTTCTGAGGAGGCTGTAGGAGGTAAGGTTACAAAAGGTGTCCGGAGTAGAGGGCTTAAGCCAAGTTTCTGACAGAGTACGTCAGGTTTGTAGAGGGTCACCCACGTGTCAGGTTCTGCGAAGTTGTGCTCAAGACTTCTGATGTTGTGGTGGGTGAAAAAGAGACCCTTTGTACTACTTAGCAACGTGTCAGTGTGGGAGAGGTAATTTGTGGGGCCCGGATTAGTCTCAATGTCACCAGAGAGTAGTAGGGCCAATAGCAAGATATACCATAGTTTCCAGTGGATAAATGAGGAGAGGGTGAGTTGACAATGGAGGCATTTTTTAGGATCACACAGTTTTTTTTTGTTTTTTTTTATTTAGTTGTTTAACCAGGAGTAGCACACTAAGCTGAAAGCTTTTTTTTTCACAGGAGCGACCTGGGAGCACAGGGAAGTTAAGTGACTTGCTCAGGGTCACACAGTATGCAAGTGGAAGCTGTGGGATTCAAACCCAGGTCTGGTCTGCTGGATGTCACCAGATTTGCAGCTCAGAGCCTTAAACCACTGCGCTATACTGCCTCCCTAAAGCTAGATAGATAAAGCCTCTCTATTATGTGGGGGGTGGAGTTGAGCCATAAATAGGAGAAGACGATCATGTTGGAAAAATGGAAGTCATCAGAGGGCGGCGGATGCAAAGACCCACTCGCAGTGCCAGTGTTAGTGGGTACTTTGATAGCACAGAAAAGGATCATCAGAAGGAGCTGCACTAAAATCAACAGCGCCTCTTGACGTGCCATGATTCAAGTTCGTTGACTGTAAGGGTCGTGGGCCTACTTGTATCTTGTAGGTGAGTTTTTGACAGGCACCTGTAGCGTAGGTGAGTCTAAGTGGCTGACGAAGTTAGCTAGACATCAGACTGCTTGATCAAGAGTAGCAGGAGCCCCTTGTGGTAGAATCTTGTAATGGACCAATGGAAAATTGGACACAGTCACCTGATCCTAAGGTGTCTATATAAAGAAATGTCCACCCAGGGTGGGTGGTGGTGTTGAAAGTGGGCAATGGCCAAAGTTTAGTAACCAATGGCCAACGTTTTAGTACCAGTAACAAAACTTTTAACAATATATAGTTGGCTAACCAAAAGGTTGATGAGAAAGAAAGGTGTAAAAGGCTTGCAGAAAATGCAAATGGCCAATAGATGACTGAATGAGGCCAACATACAAGTTAATATGGCTAGCTAGTCAATGGCTGCTGGTGGCTAAGTAAATGAATGATACCACCATGTCAGTTAATGTGCATCCATGTGTAAGACTTTAAAAGGTTAATGGTTGAAATGAAGAAAATGAAATAATTCAAGAAGCACAGAGCAGAGGTCTAGCTTGGAATTCCCCTATTCAGCAGAAAAACACTGCGTATCAAAAATACAGGTTACTCACCTATAACAGGAGTTCTAGGAATGGTATATGTTGTTCATCCACACTGTCTGGCAGGTATCCTTGCCGCTTTAAATCTTGCCGGAAGGTCTTCAAGCTGGCTCCTCCCACCCACCCGGGTGGTAAAACTCTCGGCTCCGCCCCATGACGCCAGATCTGGCCCGCTGGAAGCTCAGGTTGTGCGTCGAAGCCGGGGAGGTCGGGTGGGTCGTGTGGATGAACAACATATACCATTCCTAGAACTCCTGTTACAGGTGAGTAACCTGTATTTCTAGGGACATGGATATGTTGTTCATCCACACTGTCTGGCAGACTCCTAGCAGTTCTCCGGGAGGAGGGAGGCAAGGCGCACACCCCCTACTTAGGGAATAGAGACTGGAGAACCGAGGCCCCAAAACCAGCATCCCGGCGTGACTCAAGGTCGATGTGGTAATGGGTGATGAAGGTGTGTGCTGACTTCCAGGTAGCAGCCCTGCAGATTTCCTGGATAGGGCGTCCCTGGAAGCAGCCACCGATGCAGCAGTATGGCGGGTAGAATGAGCTCTTATCCCTCTGGGAGCTCCATGCCCGCCAACTCTATAGATCTATGCAGGAGGTGACCCACCTGCTTATCGTCCGCTTGGCTGCAGGTGTGCCAGGTGCGGCTTCAGCGTAGGTGACAAACAGCTGGCGAACCTCTCCCAATTTCAGCCGTGCGCTCCTTATAATGGGCGCCCTTCTGGGTCCAGAGTATGGAGCCTATATTCGACCTCGAGGTGTGATTGGGGTAGAACACCGGCAGAGTCAACACCTGGTTAAGGTGAAACTCCGACACCACCTTCGGAAGGAATTTGGGTGGGGCACAGGACAACCTTGTCCCTGTGGAAGACCAGGTAAGGAGACTCGATGGAAGCGCCTGGAGCTCTCCCATCCTTCTGGCTGGCGTGATAGCCACCAGAGGCGGTCTTCCACGACAGGTGAGAGATCACACCTGTGCACTGGTTGAATGGCTTGCCCATGAGCTTTGCCAATACCAGCAGTAGATCACGGAGGTGGAGGTTCTACTCGACGAAGGAAATGTAGTCAAGGCCTTTGAAAAAGTGCCAGACCACCTCTCCCTATGCCACCGACTGCTCCCAGCCACGCCCAGTAAGCAGAGATGGCTGCCAGGTGCACCTTAAGGGTCGTCGACCTAAGCCCTTGCTGAGAAAGGGACCACAGGTAGTCCAATATGCTCGCCAGGGAACAGGAGGAAGGGTCAAGGCCCTTACCCTGACACCAAATGGAAAATCTCTTCAATTTGAAGGCGTAGCATTTCCTGGTCGACTCCTTACGGGACGCCTCAACTACATTGGGGACCTCATCGAAAAGACCCAAGGCCTGGAACTCTAGCCGCTCAGAAACCAGGCCGTCAGGTGCAGGGATTGAAGGTCTGGATGGAACACCTTCCCCTGATTGACTGAGAGCACGTCCGGGCGAGCTGGAAGCTGCCTCGGGAGCCTGGAGCTGAGGCTGAGGAGATCTGGGTACCAGAACTGGCGAGGCCAGTCTGGGGCTATCAGAATCACCTCGCCTTGTCCTCCTTGCTTTGAGAAGCACCTTGTGTATCAAAGGAAATAGGAGAAAGTAGAGGCCGGGGTCCACTGCCTCAAGGCATCCCCCTGCAGCGAGCCCTGCTGAGGGACGGGCATGGAACAGCCTCAGCTTCGCGTTCTCCCTGGAGGCAAACAGGTCCACCTGAGGTGTGCCCCAATGGGAGAACAGATCTTGTACTACCTCCGGCAGGAGAGACCACTCGTGGGACGCAGCTCCTATCCGGCTTAGGGCATCGGCCAGGGTGTTGGAGGCTCCTGCCACGTGAATGGCTAGGAGATCCGCCTCCAGGCTGCGCACGAGTGACCAAATGCGGAGGCTTCCTTGCATAGAAGCATGGGCGCGTCCGCCCTGGCGGTTTAGATAGTACATGGTCGTGGTATTGTCCGTCTGGACTCGGACCACTTGACCCCGGAGAAGCGGGCAAAGGTGGTGAGAGCTGAGGCGGACGCTCGAGACTCCAGCAGGTTGATGTGACATCGGGACTCCGCGGGGACCAGAGGCCGTGTGCTCGGTGTTCCCCCAGATGGGCACCCCAACCCATCAGAGAGGCATCGGTCGATAGAGAGACCGTCGGCTCGAGGCGGACAAACGGGATGCCTTCCTGCAGATGAACTGGAACAGTCCACCATTGGAGAGCGTTCCACATCCCCTGGGTCACTGTCACTAGCTGGTCCAATGGATCGCAGCGTTGAGACCACTGGCTGGCCAGCCCCCATTGAAGGGGGCGCATGTTCCAGCGGGCCCAGCGGACCACGCTGGTACAGGCCGCCATGAGACCCAGGAGGCGCAGGAAGTCCCGGGCAGGGCGCGATTGCCCAACCAGAAATGATTGAGCAAAGGAGGAAAGAACCTCGGCCCTGTCCGCCGGGAGCCGTGCTCTGGCTCGAAGACAGTCGAGCTCTGCCCCGATGAAAAGAATCACCTGCTTCGGCTCGAGTTCCGACTTGGCCTCGTTGATGAGAAGGCCGACTTGAGAGCAAACCTGGAGGGCCAGATCTCTGGACCGCTCCACCTCCCTGCCTGGAGGGGCTGCTATCAGCCAGTCGTCCAGGTAAGGGTACACCCGGACCCCTCGGCGCAGCAGGAATGCTGTCACCACTGCCATGCATTTGGTGAAGACCCTGGGAGCTGGAGACAAGCCGAAGGACATGGCTCGGAACTCGAAAGGGATCCCTCCGCTCGAAAGCGAAGGAATCTCTGATGTGACGGACGGATAGGGACGTGAAAGAACACATCCTGTAGGTCCAGAGAGCAGAACCACACGCCGCGTTCCAAGGATGGTACTATCTGAGCCAAAGTGACCATCCCGAAGGTCCGAGACCTTAGGAACTTATTTAGGTCGTGCAGGTGAGGAATGGGCCCAGCCCCCCATCCGTTTCAGAACCAGGAAGTACCTGGACACAAACCCGGGTCTGAGGAGGGTCCGCTACCTCTCTGATCACCTCCTTCTCGAGGAGGAGAGTGATGTCGGCTCGCGGACCCCGAGGCCCCCCGAGGTGCGACGGCTCTGAAGGGCGGGGCCTGCTCGAACTCCAGAGGCAGGCCCTTTCCGACCACTTCCAACACCCACCAGTCTGTGGTAATAATGGACCAGGCGGAAAGAAAGTGGCGGAGCCGCCCCCCCCACGGGGGGAACCTGGGGTGAGGTGACAGGGTTGGGGCGACACCCCTCAACCCGTCACTGGGCAGGCTTGGAGTAGGGACCGGCCGAGGGACCTCCAGGGCCTTTACCTCCCTGCTTCCTGGAGGAGGAAGCCGAGGGCTTGGGTTTGGGATATCAAGCTCGTGCCTGCTGGCCCTGACGTTGCTGGGCCGGACGTGCCACAGGCACAGAGGGACGAAAGGGCTTAGGCTGTGGTCTGCGGCCTTTGTCCTTCTGTGCGGATGAGACCGAGTCCAAGGTAGCATTGGACTTCTCGATCTTCTGCAGGTGACCTTCCACCCCAGGCCGAAGAGGTCGGTCCCCAGGAAGGGGACATCCGCCAACTTGTGCTGGGTATCCGAAGTGAAGGTGGATATCCTCAGCCATGCCCGACGGCGCATAGCCACTGCGGCCGCTACTGACCTGGCACATGAGTCTCCAATGTCCAGAGCAGTCTGAAGCTGCTGTTTGGCCACTGCCCTGCCCTGGTCCCGCACCTGCCTAACCGTGGTCTGCAGGTCCGCCGGAAGATGAGGAACTACCTCGTCCAGGGAGCCCAACAGGGCATGAGAGAAATGTGCCATGAGTACGGCCAAACTGGCCTGACGAAGGCCGAGGGAGGACACAGCGTAGACTTTGCGCCCAGCATAGTCCAATTTCTTGGACTCCTTGGGAGGTTTGTCCACATCCCTAGCGTTCCCGGAGCGCCGGAAAACGCTGTCGGTAACTAGCCCCTCGGCTGAGGGGTGTTCTGAAAAACCGGACAAGGAACCGGTAGGGACCGCATACTTCCTGGCCATCCTGGCCAAGGGCGCAGGACAGGAAGCAGGGCGCTACCAGAGCTCCAAGGCCGGGCCCACTATGGCCTCGGCCACTGGAAAGGCATCCATAGGGGAATCCCCTCGGTGCAGTATCTCCGTGAGGGGATACCTGGCCCGCTTATACACAGGTTCGAGCTTCATCCCGGTGGACTCCGAGATGAGCCGAAGCAATCCCAGATAGGATGAAGGGCTATCGTCCATCGACTGACCTCCAGAGGACTCCAAGTCTACTCGCCTGGAGAAGAGGGAGGAATCGTCATCGGACTCGGAAGAGTCCGCAAAGAGCTGCCTCGGGCCTGAGCCACCCTCCACCTGCGAGGTCGATCGGGAGTGAGGGTAACAGACAGCCTATGGGGCAGGCCCTGAGCCGACCGAGAATTCTTGGTGGAGCCCAAATAGCAGCTGTGGAGGCGGAGGTTCCACGAGGTCAGTGGAGCAGCTGGTTTGGCGAACAACGGCCTGGGAACAGGCTCTCGGGTAAGTGGGGGTTGTTTCGGCCACTCCGTGACAGCCACTTAATGGCCGGGAAGGCGGCCGCCGCTCGCTCCCCGGTCAGAAGGAGCTGCTGCGCTACGAGGTCCTCGATCGTCGACGTAACTTACGTCGAAGCCTCCCCTCGTCCGAGGAGGAGGACGAGGGGCGTCACTGCTTACCGTGGTGCCGAGACCGCCTATGACGGCGGGATCAGCTGGACTGCGAAGAAGTCCGAGACCGAGAACCTCGGCTTTTCCGAGGACGGTGCGGGGAGGGGACGGTGGAACCGGCTCTCCCCTCGGCTCAGAGGGTTCACCCGAGGGCTCCGGAACCGGAGGCACTGGCAAGCCCACGGGATCCTCAACTCCCACCGGGGGAACCGGGGAGAGAGGATTCTCGTTTTCGTCTGGCGACAACCCGTCCAACGGGTCGAGAAAAATCTCGACTGCGTCGACGGGAGTCTCGGTCAACTGACCTGACGGGGACACCGTGAGACCAGTGGCCGAAGCCGAACGATCGACCGAAGTCGATGGCCGACAACTCGGGGAGAGGGACCTTTCCCGCTCCCAAGAGCGTCGACGGAGGGACTTACCCTTGTCTTTCTTTTTGGACCGAGAAGAAGGTCCAGCAGACGTTGGTCCCTCTCCCTTAGTGGAGAGGGACAGACAAAGCTCCTTAAAGGAAGCTGTATAAGAGGAACCCAGGGAGAGCGGGATAAATGCCCGCGCCGCCTCCTCTTCGAGGGCGATCATCTGCTCTAGCTGATCCGTCGAGCCTGCCGCCCGTGAAACCGCCGGCCGGGCCTCTTGCAGCTTCACGGAGGGAAGCGTTTCTCGGGGCGCCCCAGTTGTGAGCAGACGACGGTCTTCGAGGGCGTGGGCCGAGAAGGAAGAACACAGGTCGACAAGCCTGCGGGTCGTGCTCAAGGCCAAACAGTAGACACACGTGGAGTGCGGATCCGTCGGCACATCTTTCACCCGGCATGCATCTCAAACCGAGTCGATTTGTCCATCGTGAGCCATGTAGGGATAGAACACCGAAGTCTAGAAATGCAAAAACTTTTAAATTCGCAAAACCGAAGAATTGGGAACCAGTCTTATACGCAGAGCGTTAAGGAGGGAACCTGAGCTTCCAAGCGGTAAGGAAGATCTGGCGTCATGGGGCGGAGCCGAGAGTTTTACCACCCAGGTGGGTGGGAGGAGCCAGCTTGAAGACCTTCCGGCAAGATTTAAAGTGGCAAGGATACCTGCCAGACAGTGTGGATGAACAACATATCCATGTCCCTAGAACATGTCTTTTTAAAAGGTTATGGCTAAGATAAGAATGCATCTGCTAGTAACCGTGGCTGGCCTCAATAACTGAACTTCCCCATCTTGTGAAACAATTTGGCCACTATCTGGTTTTTATCTGTAATCCAAGTATTTTTAAAACAGACCCATCCCCTTGCATGTTTTCTGTATCCTGAAGTAAGCATTTCTAATAAATAAAAAAAACCCGATTACATGTTTTTCCATTTAAGAATGACCGTATGTCTCGGCAAAGTGTCAAATATCTTATGACCGAAGTACCTCTGAATGTATTTTTGAACCAGAGTCTTAGGACTTGTTGAATGACATACTGTCTGTGTTTAAATCTGCTGTCGTAGTTTTTGGGAAATTCCAGCCTTGCATATTTTTCTAAGCTTGCTACACATAAATATGGGACCTATGGTTATGTCCAGTATCCCTTCGAGAAGACGCAGTCTCGGACAATCTGCAGTCTGAGAATATCCATAGATTGGGGGATCCAGAGATATATGGTTTCATGTGTCTCTGAAATTTAGTAGCCCTGGTGGTAAAAATCCATCAGCTGTTTAGATTTGATCATGTTAGAGGTAAAACTGTTAGGGCTTATTTGGTATTAATAAACTGCAACTGATTTAAAATAACATTTGGTGTCAGGTGGCTTTATTGGATTACCAGGGACCACTAGCCAAGAACCTTGTGTTTTACAGTGGAAGGCCAGAGGAAGGGGTTAAGAAATTTAATGCAAGGGAGGCAGATGGGCAGATCACACAGCACAGAAGCAGGGACGCCAACCTCAGAGTAGAAGGCACTGGGATCCAATCTCGGGCAGGGAGGAAACACACAGGCAGCACAAGGGTGAGCCACTCCCTGGTGGCGATGTACCAACACACCTGTCCTGTAGTAGCTCCCATTCATAAGCCTGAAACTAAAAGCAGCTGAGACTGTCAGCTAAGGTGTTTTGAACCCCTGGAATGTGGACTGCAGTGAGTTCCTGGTTGTGCTCCACTGCCCAATACCAGACCCTCATGGCTTCCCTGCAAAGGGGGTAGGAGTGTGTGCCTCCTGCTTGTTGATATAGAAGAACACAGGCATGTTGTCTGACTGGATCAGTACAGGCCCTGGCAAGAGAATCATCCAACATGCCTGCAGGGTGTACAGAACTGCTCTCATTTCCAACACGTTTATGTGGAGGTCTCGTTCTAGAGGGTCCAAGACCCTCTTGTCTGATGGACTCAAATGTGCACCCCATCCTAGTCCCAAGGCATCTGTTGTCAGGATCTGCTGAGGACTGGGAGTTTGAAAGGGAGCCCCGGATTCTAGCCGGGAAGGGGAAAGCCACCACTCCAGAGTCTGACACATGGCCTTGGAGACTCGGACTGGCTGTTCCGAGATCATCCAGGCCCTTGTCCCACTGAACTCTTGAGATTCCACTGGAGAACCCTCATGTGTAGATGGGTTAAGGGAACAGTTACGATGGCAGCTGTCATGTGACCTAGCACCTGTTAACACCATTCTGGACGGAATCTGATTTGTGGAGGCGACACTCTGAGCCAATACCCTTAGTCGATCTGCCCTGTCTGAGGGGAGGAAGGCCCTCGCCTGGAGAGTGTCCAAGACAGTCCCTAGGTATTGTAACCTCTGAGTGGGCTGGAGGGATGATTTGAGAACATTTATGGTAACCCCCAGACCCTGAAATATGCGAAAGATGTCTTCAGAGAGCGACACAGCTGAGCTCTTGTAGGAGTTGTTATTAACTAGTCGTCGAGGTAGGGATAGAAGTAATACCCCTGCCTCCTGAGAGCTGCTGCTAGGCACTTGATGAATACCCTAGGTGTCGAGGAAAGGCCAATGGCAGCACTCTGAACTGGTAGTGCTCTTCCTGGAAGGTGAAGCGGAGGTACTTTCTGTGCGATGGCAGGATCTTTATATGCATGTAGGTGTCCTACATGTCCAGGGAGCACAGCCAATCCCCTTAATGAAGCACAGGGAGCAATCCCGGTAGTGTCACCATCCTGAACCTTTTGTACTCTATGAAAGTATTCAGTTGGCTGAGGTCCACGATGGGATGAAGGTCCCCTGTCTTTTTTGGTACGAGGAAGAAGTGGGAGTAGTATCCCTGTCCTCGCTGAGACAGATGTACAGCCTGGATTGCTCTCTTGCTTAGGAGGGTTTGGATTTCTACCCTGATAAGCCCTGCATGGGATGGGGAGCAATGGGAGGGCACAGGTGGGTTGTCCGGAAAGATATGCGTAAATTCTAATGCATAACCCCTCTCCATTATCTGAAGCACCCACTGATCCATGGTGATGTTGGACCAGCCATTGATGTAGAGGAAGAAGCTTCCACCTACTGCCTCCCCCGCAACTCCACCGGAGGAGGAGGAGGGGGTGGGCAGGAAGTCATGCAGAGGTTGTTGGAGTGGGCAAGGAAGCTCTGGAATTCTTGGTGCTCTTAGGTCCCTGGGCTCCTGTGGACAGTGGGGTATCCTTTCTCCTGAAACCCTCTATTACTGTTTCCCTCCTTGCTGGCCCTGCTGCTTATGAAAGGAGCGGTGCCTGGGTGCAGATGGTTCAGATTTGTACATTTTGTGTACCTCCAAGACTGCCTTCCCCAAATCCTGCAGGCCGGTGATCAACTTTTCTGCCTCTTGTCCGAAAAGGATTGGGCTCAAAGAGGTATCAAGAGTTACATCTTTTTTTTTTTTTTTTAATCCCCCTTCTCTCTGCCGTGGTGGAACTTCTTCTGGGAATCCCTAGACCCTCCCCGGGTACCTACCGTGGTGTCGCTCGGACCTACCTCCATGCTGCCTCGGCCTACCCCCCCTGGGCGGGGAGGAGGGGGGAACCCCTATTTACCTCCTCCAGTCCATTAGTGTGTGTCAGGAGGTCCATCTGCGGCATCCAACGATAGCCGGTTATGGGTTATCTGGGGCAGTCGGGTCCCATCTCGTCCTCCGCCAGGTACCTTTTCCGTTTCTGTCCCCTCCCACAGGGCGTGAGCACTCTAGGGAGACTCCTAGGGGGCGCTGCACGCACGTGCGCCGCTTCTGGTTTCCGCCACGTCCTCCCTCCTTCTATGCAGTCCCCGCTGCACCTCCACCCGTGGTCACCCAGGTGGCGGTAGAGCTGCAGACAAGCATCCCTCCCTCCCAGAGAGGAGAGCAGCCGCTGGGCGCCGATCCTCCTCTCCTCTCCTGGCCTTCTCCAGCTACCCGAGTCCGCTCCCCAACCCGGGGTCGCTGGCGCCGCAAGCGGAAATCCAACCGCTGCACCGGCGGGCCGGCCAAGAGTTACCTCTTGAAGATCCTGGTGGAATCCTGAGACCCGAAGCCAGGAGTGGCGTCTCAGAAAAGTGACAGTGGCGGCAGTGTCTGCCGAGTCATACGAGCACCTTAGAACATGCCTACCGACGTCAGCCCCAGACTGAAGGACTGCCATCAATTCAGACTTATTGTCCGAGCCTAGCTGGGCCTTGACCAGGTCCATTGCCTTATTCCACAGTGATTTTTGGTAAATCATTATGTGTGCCAAAAAAATTAAGTGACCTGACAATACATGTGGCCAAAGAATATACTTTACGGCCCAGATGGTCCAATTTCTTTGATTCCTTGTCTGGAGGTTGGGAGCTCATGTGCTTTGGTTGCTGAGCCCTACCATGGGCAGCTGAGAGGATCATGGAATCTGCTTTAGGATGCTCACTTAGGTGAGGCTCTCCCCTCGGTGTCCTATATAATCGGTCAGCCTTCTTAGGGACTGCCGAAGTTGTGGAAGGGTGCTTCCAGGCTACTTTGGTGACATCTTGGAAGGGTTCCACTAGGGGTGGTGTGTTCAAAGGCTTTGGGTCGGTGGATCCCATGAATTTGGCCAAGCGCCATCTCTCCGGGTCCAATTCCTCCGTCTCCCACAGGTTCAGCAATTGGATACGTCTCATAATATCCAGGAAGGAGGGATTGTCTGGAGGAGACCTACAGGAGTCCCTTCTCTGGTCCGGTGAAGGCAGGGACAGGTCATACTCTGAAGAGTTGTAAGGAGGAGGAGGAGCCTTTGGATGAACCTTCCGAAGAGGTATAAGCTTGGCCCCGGAGGAGGATTTTGACGGGTGGCGATTGTGCCTCTGACGTACAGGTGATCCCTGCCCTTCATCTCTTCATGTCAGATGGTCTGACATTGGGGGGAAGGCTGTCTAGGCGGAGCCAGGGCCAGGATCCCAGCAGGGTTAGGGACTGACTCCAGAGGCCTAGGTAACAGGTCCCCTTTCATGGTGTTCCACCAACAGGTGAACAAGGCCCCAGCCTCTGCCAAAGGTACAACTGGGCATGGCTGGGGTGCTGGCATCGGGTTAGGGGCCCCTGGCGTTGGCCCTTGCGGTACGCTGTCCCCTGGCATCAGGTCCGATGTTGTATTCTTATCCGGTGTCTGCTTTTGTGAAGCGGTATCCTCTGAAGTTGGGTGCTTGGATGTCAGGTTCCCAAGGAGGTGAAGGCGGAGGGGGTGGCACCTGGTCCTGGTTGTCCCCCAAGCCCAGCATCAGATCCCCTGACATCTCATCTGTAGGCAGGGTTAGAAGCGGGTCTTGTGGAGCAGACAGCGGCTTAGATGGTGGCATTAGGTCTGGCTTCACAGTGGAGTCAGAATGTGAGGAGGCCCGACGTTGGTACGAAACCTCGGCCAACGACCACCTGGAAGGCGAATGATGCTTTATCAGACGCTCGCTATCCAAGCGCCTCCTGGAGATGGCCAACTCTGATGCCCTACTGGATGTCCCGGAAACTGTGCTCTTGCAGGTGGCAGGCTGTGACCTGTCGCTGGGCATGGAGTTTGCCTGTCCTGCTGACTGAGACCCTAGCATCTGCTTGTGGGGCTAGAAAGCCAGGGACTTGGGGCCCTGAGAAAGGCTGAGCCCGGAAGACTCCCCGCTGTGCACCTGGGAAGAGGTGGGGGACTTCCTCACTTGTGATCCCAGGAGAGCCAGTGAGACCAGAGGGACTGACTCGGACCTCGAGCCCGAAGTCGAAGACTTTCCAGTCTGGGAAGGGGACCTAGGATGGGACTCTGCACTTAAAAAAACCAAGAACAAGGCGAAGTTACAAATGGTGAACCTACCCTGCCAATTGGGCCTGGTGTCTAGTGGTACCCCTTGCCGATCGCCGGCCTGATGCAACACAAAATTCCCGGGTGTCTAGTGCCCCAATCACCGGTCCGATGTGCAAGAAATATATACTTCCCTGGTATCTAGCAGACCCCCTCCCTATCCTCAATCCCCTGTAATAGCAAAAAATGTAGTCCATTTTCCATGATGTCTAGCAGACTCCCTCCCTATCCCACCTGTACTAAAAAAAAAAAAAAAAAAAAAAGAGGTAGTCCATTTTTCCCTGGTGTCTAGCAGACCCTCCTCCCTATCCTAGAAATAAAAAATAGTATCCACATTCCCTAGTGTCTAGTGGACCCCAGCTCAGCAAGTACTGCCCTCTATCTTGACCCCAGGTGAACAGCACATCCCTCCGCTCTTCACCACAGCTGGCTGCCTGAGTTGTCAGTGAATGAGTGTGTGCTTGTACAAGCACGCCAATTCACTGCTAGCTCCACCATTCATTCAGCTCCTGTCGGCAGCGCAGAAAGAGTTGAGGGCTGTTCTGTTTGCTTGGGGATAGCACAGACCCACCCGATCCTGACCACTGGCGACTCGACAGCACTCGCTCTTTGTCCACCAACAGAGCTGAATGAATGAGCATGAGCTGGCCTATCAATGAATGAGCATGTGCTTGTACAAGCATGCACCAATTTATTCACCGACAGCTTGGGTGGCTGGCCATGGTGAAGAGCGGAGGGTTGTGCTGGTTGGGGATGGGGGGGTCCGCTAGACATCAGGGAATGTGGATACTATATTTTTATTACAGGGAATTGGGGATGGGGGGTCCACTAGACACCAGGGAAATTGGGACTTTTTATAAAAAAAAATTATTACAGGGGATCGGGGGTCGCTAGGTACCTGTGAATGGAGCTAGAAGGTGCAGGAAAGGGGCAAGAACTGGGCCTGGTGGGGGAATGGAAACATAGAAACACAGAATTTGACAGCAGATAAGGACTGCTTGGCCCACCCAGTCTGCCCATTTCCCTACCTACTGGATAAGCTGCAGATCCTAGTTAACCAGCAGCCTACTTCTTCCTACCCCAACCCCCACCCCCTAGAATGGCCTTATGACTGTCCCATGCATGCTTGAATTCCACCACTGTTTTGACTCCACAACCTCCTCCAGAAGGCGTTCCATGCATCCACAACAAAAATACTTCCTTACATTACCTCTAGGCCCCCATCTTCAAATTGTGCCCTCTTGTTCTTGCACACCTCTTTTTGAAAGATGCTACCCTCTTGACTTTGTTGATTCCCTTGAGGTGCTTGAAAGTTTCTATCATGTCCCCTCTCCGAAGCTATACATATTAAGCTCCTTTCGTCTCTCTTCATATGTCTTCCGTGCAGACCCTGCACCATTTTAGATGCCCTCCTCTGGACAGCTTCCATCCTGTCTATGTCTTTATGGAGATTGGGTCTCCAGAACTGCCGCAGACTCCAGATGGGGTCTCACCAGCTGTCTGTACAGAGGGATAACAACTTCCTGTTTTCTACTGGTGATGCCTCTCCCTATGCATCCCAGTATCCCCCAACCCCTCCTTGCTGCCCTCTCACATTGCTTGCTCACCTTTAGGTCATCTGATATGACTACCCCCAGGTCCCTTTCCATTTTGTTGTTATTAGTATCTCACCCCCCATTGTGTACTCTTCCCTGGGTTTTGTTTCCCAGGTGCATTACCTTGCACTTCTTAGCATTAAATCTAAGCTGCCATACATTTGACCATTCCTCTAACCTTGCCAAGTCCCTTCTCATCCTTTCCACCCCACCTTGTGCATCAACTCTGTTGCAGATCTTTGTGTCATCTGCAAAGAGACATACTTTCCTTCCAGTCCCTCTGCAATGCAAACATAAAGACATTGAAGAGGACCAGTCTAATACTGAACCTGAGGTACCCACTGTTAACCCCTTTCTTCTGAGTGGACTCCATTTACTATTACTCTCTGTCTATTCTCCAACCAATTCTTTACTCAGGCTGTCATCTTGGGACCCACTCCCAGGCTGGCTAACTTGTATATTAATCTTTTGTGTGGGACTGTGTCAAATGCCTTGCTAAAGTCTAGGTAGGCCATGTCCACAGCCCCTCCCTGATCTACTACTTTGGCACCCAGTCAAAGAAATCTATCAGATTTGTCTGGCATGACCTTCCTGCTGTGAATCCATGCTGCCTAGGGTCCTGTGCCCCTCTGCACTCTAGATACTCAACAATTCTTTCCTTCAGAAGTGATTCCATCATTTTCCCTATCAGTGAGGTTAAACTAACAGGTCTGTAGTTTCCTGCTTCTGCCTTGCTCCCACTTTTGTGAAGGGGAATCACATCTGCCCTCCTCCAGTCCTCGGTGTACCACCCCATCCTCCCATGATTTGTTAAAGGGTAGTCAGTGGTGTCACTAGTTCTACCTTAGTTCTTTTAGAATGCTGGGATGAATCCCATTGGGCCCCATTGCTTTGTCCACCTTCAGTTTTAAGAGTTCTTTCAGAACCCTTTTTCTGTAAATGGGCTGGTATCAACTTCTGTATCCAGAGTGTTTCTACTGTTTGTTTTAGGTACCTCCCCTCTTCATTTGTAAATACTGAGCAAAAATATTTGTTTAGTATCTCTGCATTTTCACAGTCTCCCTCGCCCACCCTCCTCCCTTTATTAAGCCTCATTATCCCACCTTGGTCTTCCTTAGCTCTGATGTACCTATAAAAGGTTTTATCCCCTTCTTAACTGAGTTGGCTATCTTTTCCTCGGTTTGGGCCTTTGCTGTTCTGACTGCCTTCCCAGCCTCCTTTTGCTTTAACTGATACAGTTCTCTCTCCTGCTTCTCATGCGATTCCTTGTACTTCCTGAATGCTTTCTTTTCTCTTGAACCTTCACTGCCACTTCCTTTGAGAACCATAGTGGTTTCTTACATCATTTTGTTTTGTTTATTTGCTTCACACAAAGGCTGATTACCTCTGTGATGGCAGTTTTATTATTCCCCATTGTTTCTTCCACCCTCCTTCCTGCCCATTTGCTAGTGCATTCCTTAGCACTCACCCATTTTGGCAAAGTCAGTCCTCCTAAAGTCCAGTACTTTTGCCTTTGTATGCTCTGACTCTATTGCTGTGTTTATTGTGAACCATACTGTTCAATGGTCGCTAGTTCCCAGATGGCTACCCACTTCTACATCTGTGATCCTCTCTCCATCTCCATTTGAGAGAACCAGGTATAAGATTGCTCCCTCTGGGTGGGCTCCAATACTAGTTGTCTAAGGCATGCCCCTGTAGGGCATCTAGAATAACCCACTCTCAAGTGGCTGCTGCAACTACAATCCAGTTAACTTGGCATATTCAGATCACCCATCAGCAATATCTCCCTTTTTCTGCCATTCTAAGTATACTTTCTATCATTTCCTTGTCCATTTCCTCCCCCTGAGAAGGGGGTCTGTATACAACCCCTGTGTGGATTGTGGTGCCATTGCCTGTCTCCAAATTTACCCACAGTGCTTCTTCTCCTCCCTGTTTACCCTTTTGTTCTGTTGCTTTTATTCCTTCCCTTATATAAAGAGCTACTCCTCCTCCTCCTTTACCCTCCCTGTCCCTCCTGTAGATAGTGTATCCTGGTATGTTTACGTCCCAGTCATGGTTTTGTGTGTACCATGTTTCTGTGACTGCCACAATATCCAGATGTTCCTCCTCCATCAAGGCCACTAATTCAGGAAGCTTGTTACCCAGACTACGGACATTGGTACTCATTGCTCTCCATTTTTTGATGGCTTTACCTTCTGTTGCAGCATCCCCCACTGACCTTTCTACCTCGGTCTTTTTTTCATTTAGTATCCTGTTTTGTAGGGAGAGGCTGAGATTTTCCTGCTGCTTATCAGTGCCTCCCCCTTTGACTAGTTTAAAAGCTTGCCAATGAAGCATTTAAACCGACTGCTCAAAAGACTTGTTCCTGTCCTGAACAGATGCAGACCATCCTGCCAGTATAGGCTGGTGTCCCTCCAGGTGGAACCACAGTCCCCAATGAAGCCAAACCCCTGTGCTCCACACCATTTTTTCAACCATTCATTAAACTGCATGGTGCTAATTACCCTCGCCTCCCCACGGCATTGACAGGCAGCACGTCTGAGAAGGATACTGTGTGTGCTACTTGTCTTAGGCCCCTCCCCAACTCTACAATGTCCTCCTGCACTGCTCTGATTCATGATGCCAAGTCATTTGTCCCTAGGTGGACAATGACGCCCAGCTCAGACTCCCTTGCAGCTGTTCTCGTGATCCTGAGGACGCTTCCTGTCCCTCAAGCCATGGCACCAGGCAGGCACCTTACTTCAGTTTTCCCTGCTCCCCCCAGTTCTATCCCCCTAATAATTGAGTCCTCCACCAGGAGCTGCTTCCTTTCCCTGTGGTGTCCTCTGCCTCCTTCCTGTGGGCCTCCCTTGTGACAGTTGTTATCCGTCTTCTCTGTGGGTGCATCCATAGGGGAGCTATGCTCCCCCAGAATGGTGTATGGATTGTGGAGTGGAACAATTGACTGGGTGTGGCTCTGTTCCATCCTCACCCTCCCTGAGCCCACTGTGGTCCAAATGCTGTGCTTTCTTCGCAACCTCTGAGGTAGTGGTGGTGGCTGTGGTGCTCCCTGGATGGGGGAGGTTCCCTTCCTACTGTCCAGTGTGGCCTGGGGGAAGGTTCCCTTACTACTGTCAGTGCGGCCTGAAGGCAGACGCTTCCTCCCAGGGCAGAGAGTTGTCTGCAAATAGGGCAGCATCTCAGCCTCCAGAAAGACTCCCGGAAGACTGCTGCCCCACAGCCATTACATTGCACTACTCCCGACATGTTTATCTACTTTTTTTTTTGTTTGTTTGTGTGTGTGTGTGCATGTGTGTGTGATTGGTTTGTTATATAGAAATATATATATTATACAATGTGTATGCTTATATTGTCAGTGCAGTGTGCTAGAGAGGATATGACAGTGATATACACCTTGCACTCTTGAGGAAATGATGTCAGAACCTCAGGTATAAAGGAACTATTTCCAGGGGTGGGTGGGGTGAGGGGTGGGAAGGGTTGGGCCTAAACTGTGCCCTCACAAAACAATCAGCTAAAAGCTCTCACCCACCGCTGCAATGAGTGCCTTCCTGTCAGCAAGATGCCCTACACAACAATTTGACAGAGAAAATACTCTGCTAATCAAACAGAGAAAAATCCAGACATCCAAGTCAGACACAGGTAAACCTCCCCAGCCCCAAAACAGCCTGGTGGTTTGTTAGCCACAAAGGAAAATCAAATATGCAGTTATTTCAGCCCTTCTGAAGATGCTGACAAGATAAGCAGGTTTGAAAACCCCCTTCCTGAATTAAAAACTAAAATAATTAAACACAAAGCAATACCAATGTAAAAGTAAGGAAAACTTCCCTCAGATGTAAGCAAGAGAGAGATTCGTTTCAGATATCTAGTCCAATATAGTATATCCCATGCAGCTTCTTGGGGTGGCAGGGGCAGGGACCAGGTGACACCCTGGGGCGAAATGGTGCCAGGACAGGGGTAATCCCTGTCGTGTTCCCATACCCAAGGGTCTAGCAACTAATGCTGGTCAGGAGTCAAGGTCTTCCTCAGCATCTCATCCAACCCAGGCGGTGTTATGTAATGCCAGGTCCCTCAAAAACAAGATGGCTATTATAACTGATCTTGTTGAAATGGTGGGTCTGGCTTGCATCACCAAGACCTGGCTGGATGAAAATGCAGGTCCAGTATTGGCTTCTGCAGTTCCAGCTGGGTTCTTGGTGATTCACTGCCTGAGGCTGGATTATGGGGGGTGGGGTGTAGTCATCATTTTTAAAATCGAACTGGGCCTTGTGGATGTTCCAGGGATCACCAGATCCTTTGGGTGTATCATGGGAGAAGGTGTAGGGTTGCAGGATACTCCTCACCAGGTGATGGGGGTTTATTCCTGCAGGAGATTGCGGACTTCATCGTAGACACATTATTGGAGTCTCCCAGATGGATAATTCTGGGGGACTTCAATGCATGGGTCAACGATGAACTCGCACCACTTGGTCAAAATCTCCTTCAGCAAATGACAATGCTGGGCCTTGCACAGGCGATTACCTCCTCTACCTATATAGGGGGTCACTCATTGGACCTGCTGTTCCTCCTGGGGATGGAGATCTCTGACTTGGGGCTGGAACCAATCAGTTGGTCTGACCATCACACCATAGGGTTCAGTTTTGGGGCTCCCCCAAATGGACCTACCCCTTTTAAGGGGAGTTACCACAGATGGTCTATCTGCGGTCCTGGATCGATCGGGATTGCTGGGTGAAAACACAAGTCCAGGGGATCTCGTACTAGCTTATAATAAAGCAGTGGGAGACATCCTGGATTTGATTGCTCCTGTTTGTGCTCTACCACTCACTCTTCGCCCAAGCTCCCCTTGGTATGATGGGTCCTTGAAAGAGTTGAGGCATGTTGGTCGAAGGCTGGAAAGAGCATGGTGGAAGTCCGGATTGGATGCTGACAGGCTTAGACTGATGGAACATTATAAGGGCTATCAATCAGAATCACCGGTAAGGAGGCAGAATTCCTGTCCAGAGAGATTTCTGCTGCGCAGAATCGACCAGCTCAGCTTTTCCTAACTGTTGACAGATTGTGCAATCCAATCCGTCTCCAGTCCGGAAAAGCTTTTTCACAAACTAAGTGTGATGAGCTAGCTTGGTTCTTCGCAGATAAGGTTGCTAGCATCAGATCTGGAATCAGCCAGGCTATCTCCATGAGGGGTTGCGGAGGTCGATGGGAGGTGGTGAGCACCCGATCCATCTGGACAGATTTCAGCCGACCAGAATTCACAGACATTGTGAAGACTGTTCAGACTCTGCACCCAACCTGTTGTAGTTTGGATCCGGGCCCTACCTCCCTTTTAGTGGGGTGTGTAGATGTTATCTGCCTGATCCTAGCTGAAATTGTATGGAGATCCTTGGAGAGGGGCCTCTTTCCAGACCTAAAGGAGGCGGTCATTCGACCACTCCTTAAAAAACCCTCCTTGGATCCAGACGATCCAGCTAACTACCGACCCGTCTCTAACCTTCCCTTTGTGGGGAAGATTATTGAGAAGGTGGTTGCGCTGCAACTGGATGATCATCTTGTAACTCACAATGTCTATGAAGCTCTTCAGTCTGGTTTTAGGAAGAGGCATAGCTCAGAGGCTGCCCTTGTTCGGGTACTAAATGATGATCTAATAGTGAGAGATCGAAAGGCTTGTACCATCTTGGCCCTTCTTGATCTCTCAGCAGCCTTTGACACTGGACCATGGGGTGCTTTTAGAGACCCTGCGGTTTCTCTGTGGACTGTCGGGTACAGTCCTCGAATGGTTTTGATCATTCCTCGTAGGCAGGTTTCAGAGGATGGTCACTGGAATTTATTCCTTTGATGCCTTCCCCCTGTCCTGCGGGGTGCCGCAGGGCTCTATATTGGCGCCCATGTTCTTCGCAGTGTATATGCTGCCATTGGGAGATATCACCAGACGATACAACTTGAGTTTTCACTGCTATGCAGATGACACTCAGCTGTATATGTCCTTTGTGCCCAGACAGGTTGATGTGATCTCTGTGCTAAATAATTGCCTCTCCGATATCAAAGACTGGATGAGCTTTAGTTGGCTGAGACCGAATCCGGAGAAGACTGAGATATTGGTTGTGGACCCGAGTCGCCAGTGGGCAGGTTTGAGGGCTGGGCACGTGTCGGGCCTGTGGCTTGACGATGTCCATCTCACTACCTCAGATCGGGTGCGGAACCTGGGTGATATCTTTGACGACGGCTTGACCATGAAATCTCAGGTGTCAGCTGTGGTTAAATCCTCACTTTACCATCTGAGGAATATCGTCCAGATGAAACACCTGGTTCCGTCGGGCGACCTTCCAACATTGATCCATACCTTCATTACTACCAGTCTTGACTACTGCAATGCCCTCTACCTAGGGCTGTCTGGGGTTGATATCTGCCACTTGCAGCTGGTGCAGAACACTGCAGCCAGGCTGCTGACTGGTACCTCTAGGTCCAGTCATATAATGCCTGTGCTGCGTGGACTGCACTGGCTGCCAGTCCAGTGGCGGATCACCTATAAGGCAGGCTTGCTTACCTTTAAAGCCCTACATGAACAGGGACCAGACTATCTGGAAGATCTCCTGACTCCCTACACCCCCAATTACCCCCTCCGATCCGCCGACGAGGGATTGCTCGAGATTCCCAGGGTTCGTCTTAAACATCTGGAGCTCGTGCTTTCTCATTTACAGCATCAACCCTGTGGAATTCTCTAACTCGTCAGTTAAGAGAATGCCTGACCGTCAGTAGTTTTAAATCTTTGCTAAAAGCCTATTTATTTTCACTGGCTTTCCCAGACTGATTTTAAACCTATACTGTTTGTCTGTATATTTATGGTTTATATTCTGTACAGCGCCTTTTTATCGAAAGGCGCTATATAAAGATTTGCTTGCTTCCTACCATTTATTTATTTATTTTTTTTTTTATCACAGGGGATAGGAAGGGGATCTGCTAGACACCAGAGAAAATTGGCTACCTTTTTGGTTTTTATACAAGGGAGAGGGGATAGGGACAGGGGTCTGCTAGACACCAAGGAAGTATACATTTCTTGCATATCGCGCTGAAAATCAGAGTGGACTGGCCACTAGACACCAGGGAATTTTATGTTACATCAGCCAGTGATTGGCGGGGGAACCAGTAGGCACCAGAGAATTTTATTCTATATCGGGCTGCGAACACGGGGTGGGGTGGGGGATGGGAGACACACCACTCTGCCAGCAGAGTTTGATTGGGGGTGGGGAGGAGAGAACAAATTTGGGCTTCGCACAGTGGAGTAACTCTGTGGAAATGAGGAAAATCCACAGTTTACCAACCTCAATCATCTCTACCTGACGGGGGCACAGTAGAAATTTTGACCTGGCCCCCGACCACGGAAAGTTCAATCCGAGCTAAGCGGTAGTGGGAGTCAAGGGAGCTGGAGGATCTCTATCTCCCTCGGTCCCATGATCAGCGCCAGCAGTGCTTGTGGTGTTTCTTACCATGGTGGACAGGGCTCTCCCTGAAAACCTTGAGGGTCCAACACATCTCCTGGAATTCACTGGTGAAGGATGCTCTGATGCTGGCTCCAAATGGAAGCAGCACCAGAGCTGATGAGGTACATGCTACAGCAGAAGCCTCCACCTCTTCCATGGCCGCAAACCAGGCAGCAAACCCTACCGCAGCAGAGGCATTCTTGCAGCCTTTTGGTCGAAGCTTCGAGACCCAATCTGCTGACTGGCTAAGAAGCCAAACCATGCAATCCTACAAGGAGGAAGGGAGCATAATATGGCACAGGTCATAGCACTAAACATCATGTGTAGCTTCCATACAATAGAGGCAAGACATGTGTGGGTCCATCTGTGACATTTTCCGGCAGCATATGATTCAGAATTTGAAGCCGGGAGCTGGCTTCACTTGCTCTAGTTTCGACTTCCATCGACGAGGCTGGAGCCGAACCGAACGCAAATAGAAACAATCGAGAAGCTTCTTGGAAATCAAAGAAAAGTAGCAGAAATCGCCAATGGAGCACTTGGTAGCCTACACCATGCAGAGCTGCAAAGAAGGAGACTGAACTCTTCCAGCAGGAAGAAAGATCTGACATCACGGGGAGGAGCTGAGTGATATACCACCTGGGTGGTGGGAAAGTAGCTTGAAGATATTCTAGCAAATCAACTCTTTCCAGTGGAATAACCTATGTGTGGATACTTTCACTATGCAATAGTACAACCCCTCCTTTTTTTAAATAATGATCAATGAAAATGTTAAATGGATTTTGTGTTATTTTTCCTGCCGATGTGAATTTATAACAAAACACTCAAAAACATTATGTGCAAAACAGTATGTCATTTTAGTCTCGGCAGTTTTCCTGCTACTAAAAACAGGTATATTGAAATCCACTTTAAATACAATTTAATCCCATCACTATAAAACTAACATATAATAATTTTTTTTTTAAACTTATAAAGGCCAGAGGCAGAAATAATGAGACTATTGATTAAAATAACAAATCAAAATATTGCAGGTCCAATAGATCCAGATAGGAACAGCAGTGAAACAAGTACACAAGTGCAACCCTATGTTTAAGTCTGAGGAAGCTTTTTGGGGGGTCTGCCATTCTACAATACCTCGCTTGTAAACACAGTGTAAGAGCAGCTGAAACAATGTGTATGTGTATTTACCTGTAATTTTAAGGTTTAATTCCATTCCGTCAGGTTTAAAAAGCTGCCTGGAATGTAAGAAAAAATTACTCACCTTAGTAATGTTGTTTCTTCTAATGGAGTCTTGCTATATTATGACTATTGCAGTTTGTCCCAGCCTTAGAACTGCTCCGGAGGTGAAAGAGTTAACTTCCATGCAGAGCATGGAGCTTGGAGCGTGAGCTCGGTTCAGAAGCTCTGTTAGGCTGGTTTCAAACCGAAACAGTCAGATCTTCTGAGCAAAAACTCACTAAGGTTCTGTGTGGAAGTAACCTACACCAGCCAACTGGCCACTAATATATTAACACATTTTCCAGGTCCCAACACAAAGACTCAAGTCAGTGGACCAGAAAAATAAGATAAAATAACTAAATAAACACAACACCCAAACATGAAAGAGGGCATCAATAAATGCCAACAGAGGACTACCCACCCCATACCCAAAGTAGGAGTTCTGAGAGGGGCAGGCTGGGGGGGAGGTCATAATATGCAAGACTCCATTAGAAGAAACAACATTACTAAGGTGAGTAATTTTTTCTTCAAACAACATGAAGTCTTGCTATATTATGACTATTACACACTACACAGCAGTACCCTCCATGGAGGAGGACAGAACCTACTTAGGGAATAGGCTCTGAAGCACGGCTGTGCCAAACCGAGCATCCTCCTGGCCTGAATATCCAGGGAGTAATGCTTGGTGAAAGTGTTTACTGTCTTCCAAGTAGCTGCCTGACATATCTCCAAGATAGATGTCTCTAGCAGCAGCTAGAGATGCAGCTGTACCTCTGGTAGAGTGAGCCCTCAGGCCTGAGGGGGGAACCTTACCCAGCTTTTGATAGCAAAATTGGATACAAGAAACGATCCACCTGGCAATGGATCTCTTAGTGGCAGGTCTCCCTTTCCCAACCTCACCATAAGTGAGAAACAGTTGGAGGGAGTCAAACCTGTGACCCTTGGTACGCTCTATGTAGTAACTTAGGGCCCTCTTAACATCTAAGCTGTGCAGCCTCCTCTCACCAGAGGAGGAATGGTCAATGAAGAACACTGGAAGTGAAATAGATTGGTTAAGGTGGAAATCTGAAACCACCTTAGGCAAAAACTTCCTGTTAGTCCTGAGGACTACTTTATCCCTGTGAAAATAAAGTCAGTTTCTACTGATAAAGCCTGTAACTCACTTATCGCCTGGCGAAGTGATGGCTACCAGAAATACAGTTTTCAAGTCAAATACTTAGCTCTGCCGAAGACAGAGGCTCAAGAGGTTGCATTAGCTGAGCAATGCATACATTAAGATCCCAAGCCGGGGCAGGATCCTGAATGGAGGATTGGTGTGAAGCAATCCTTTAAAAACTTGGAAAATACAGGATGAGCAGAGAGAAGAGGGCTTCCTCGCTGAAATGAAGGCAGAGACAGCAGCCAAGTGCACTTTCAGGGTGGCTGGTCTCAGTCCCAGAGAATTAAGATGGACTATGTAGTCCAATACAGTGGATAGATCAGCAGATTCCGGAAACATAGCCTCCCAGAACACCATATGGAAAACCTTTTCCACTTGGGTTATAGGTAGCCCTGGTGGAAGGCTTCCTAGCAGCCTTCAGGATTTCGAGAACACTTTGAGAAAGTTGCAAATCGCAAACTCTAACTGCTCAAGAGCCAAGCCTGAGGTTGAGGGATTTGAGATTCGGATACCAAACTCTCCCCTGAGCACAGGTTAACAGATTGTGGTTCCTGGGGAGACACAGGGGAAGATGGACTGCTAAGGACAGAAGGAGTGGGCACCAGGGCTGCCTGGCCCAGTCTGGAGCAATCAGGATCATCCTGCAGGGCTGAGACCTGATTTTGACTAGTACTTTGAACAGGAGAGGGAAGGGGGGAAAAGCATAAAGAAACTTCCCTTCCCAATCGAAGAAAGGCATCCAGAGAACTGAGCCCAACACTGGGGGCCTGCAACAAAACAGTGGAAGTTGATGATTGTCTGGGGCTGCGAAAGATCTATCTGAGGGTGCCCCATCTGGCAAACACTATCCCCAGTACTAGGGATCCAGTGACCATTCGTGATGGCCCTGGGAAATCCTGCTGAGAGCATCTGCCAGGACATTGTCCTTGCCTGGGAGGTGAACAGCTATGAGGAAGTGTTCAGGAGTAAGCCAGAGACCCCAACTTATCGCCGGTGCACAAGGCCGAAGACCAGTGCCCCCTTGTTTGTTGATGTACCACATTGTAGTGGTGGTGTCTGTTCTGACCTGTACCACCTTGTTCTGAACAGATGCAGAGAAAACCTGAAGTGCTAGAAAAACAGCTCTGAGTTCCAACAGATTGATGTGGAGCAGAGATTCCTGAGGGGACCATAATCCCTGGGTGGAGAGGTCGCCCATGTGAGCTCCCCATCCCAAGAGGGATGCATCTGTAGTAAGGGTCAAGAAATGGGACAAGGGGATGAAAGGCACCCCCTGTCTCAGATTGCTCTGATCCTGCCACCACTGAAGGGCCTGGATCAGAGTTCGAGTCACTGGGATTAACTTGGATAGAGGATCTCTTCTTTGAGACCAGAAAGCTCTCAAATGGAACTGAATGTCCCTCATCTGAAATCTTGCTCCTTGCACCACAGCTGTGGAGGCAGCCATGTGCCCTAGGAGCTGCAGAAAATGCCTTGCTGGTCGAGAGACCTGCAGAGTGAAGGAGGCGGCCAGGGCCACTAAGGTCCTTACCCTTTCCAAGGGAAGGAAGGCTCTGGCCTGCTTTGTGTCCAGTTCTGCGCCTATAAAGGTGAGTACCTGGACAGGTTCCAGAACTGACTTTGGAAGATTGAGAAGAAATCCCAGAGAGGTAAGCAGCTGCTGGGTAACTAGCAGGTGTGATTTGACCTGGTCTGGAGACTGACCCACAATGAGCCAGTCGTCCAGGTAGGGAAAATGGCAGTCTTTGCCTTCTTAGGTGGCGACTGCTACTGCCAGACATTTGTGAACACCCTTGGGGCAGAAGTGAGGCCGAAGGGCATTGCTCTGAACTGATAATGGCCTGAGGGCAGTTCGAATCTGAGGTACTTTCGATGGGAGCTTCTGATAAGAACATGGAAGTAGGCATCTTTGAGGTCAGGAGGCTAGCCAGTCCCTGGCCTTAGGGAGGGTAAAATCATTCCCAGTGTCACCATTTTAAACTTTGGCTTTAAAAGGTGCTTGTTTAATATCTTAGATCCAGGATGAGCCGCCACTCTCCTGTCTTTTTGAGGTGAGGAAGTACCTGGGTACAGACCCTTGCCCTGGTGAAGGGAGAAACCCTTTCTACAGCTCTGAGAGCCAAGAGGTTGAGACTTCTGTTTCCAAAGCAAGAGTCTCTAAAGGGTTTGCAGGTGGAAAAGATCTGGCTCTCATCTTTGGAAATTTCTTGAAGCCGAGAACCAGACCCTGGCTCACTACTTCCAGGACCCACCTGTCTGAAGTTAAAGACTACCAGTCCTGGACGAAGTGAGCCAACCTGCCCCCTACAGGTAGTGGAGAGCCGACCCTGGGCATCCCATCAGGGTGCCTGTTTGGCAGGGGCTTTAGGCTGAGGGGTGGGAGCAGGCCTGCTCGAACCCGTCTGCCTCTCCCTCTGAAGAACCCCCTCTGTACATAGGCTGAAGAGGCGGAGGCCTGGGTCTGGTAAAAGGCCTGTGAAAGGCCTACCCCTACCCTAGGGCTGCCTCTGAGGAGTGGCTTGCTGCTCCTTGGCTTGTGCACCCTGTAAGTGGTTCTATATTCATCCATTTTCTTCATGTACTCTCTGTCTGCTCCCCAAACAGAGAATTTCCCACCACAGGAAAATCCATAGCCTTAGACTGGGTATCCTGTGACAAAGTAGTACACCTGAGCCAGGCCAATCTCCGAAAAGCCACAGATGTAGCCATGACTCTAGAGGATACATCGTTAGAATCCACTGCAGCATGGAATTGCACCTTAGATGCCTCAATACCATCAAGAGCCACCTGCTCCAGCTCCTTTGCGAGCTGGCCAGGGACCTGTTTGGCTAAGGCCATGACAGTATCCCATCTAGATTTCTGGTATCTTGCAACATAAGCCATATAGTTAGCTTGTCTGAGTCCCAAGGATGCTGCCATGTATTGTTTTTTTGGCCATGGCATCAATCTTCCTGGAATTCTTGTCAGGAGGATGTGAAGCCAGTGGAATATTAGCTTTATCACAGGCTGCAGCCTGAACTACCCCAACATGACTGCATTGCTGTGAAAGAAAATCTGTATCACGACCTGACAAAGTGTACCTCCTGTCCATCTTTTTATCCACAGGAGGCACAGAATTAGGAGCTTTAAACATTTTTATTGTTTGCTTTCTAAAAGATTTATGCAAAGGGGATGGACAACCTCCTGGACTCTGGGATATCCATCATCTCCACATAGTCAGGCTCCTCTTGCTCATCCAAAGCCTCCTCTAAGGGAAGCTGGAGGGTCTCAGCAACTTTTTTATAAAACAAAAAATGAGAAGGGGACTCAGAAAGCCTAGGGGGAGACTCACCTGAAGGTATGTCTGGGGAGATGTCCGGTTCAATGGGCACATCCAGACTTTCAAAATCACATTCACACTGATCATAATCCTCATCCCCCTCCTCTGGTTCATAGAACTCTTCTATATCATAATCCTGAACCACTGGAACCGACCGAACCGACCTTTGCCAGACAGTGGCGGTTCGGAGGGAACCGGGGACAGGGACTGGACAATCTGTATTGCCCTGGCTATCTCTGCAGCAGTTGGAGAAGGAATTTTGGACTCCAAACCTGCTGATTTTTTAGAGTTTCTTTGCTGGAACTGGCTCCTCAGAGGCCAGCTTTTCGTTGCCGAGTACCGCCCTGGTCGGGACTCCCTCGGTTGTTGGCACCGAACTGCTGGCTACTCCAGGTCAGCGGACTCTTTGGCCTCTGCTCCCTGAGCCTGCCCACTCTCTTGTCCAGGGTGGCTGCAGGGAAATTTTACAAATCTGGCAGTCTGAATTGAGGTGGTCAAACCCCAGACAATAGACACATGTAGTGTGTGGGTCAGCCTTGGCAAAGACTTCCCCACAGACACTACAGTGTTGAAACCCAGTGGGCCCGGTTTTTCTTTTGGGTTTCTCAGACATGATGCCAGCCTAACCAACAAACTTGCCCTTTTAATGGCAGTGCCAGGCAAGACACCCTTATCGGTTCCAAACCGTGTCACAGGTCGTGGGAAAAACCGTAATGAAATCCGTTTTTAGAACCAATAAGAACCGGGAACCGCCTCTAGAAGCCTTAAAGGCTTTAAACTTATATTTTAATACAATTCGATCGGTTCAACCGAACCGATAACACTACAAGTTCCACACAGAAAAAACCCTATCCTTACGATTACCATAGACAGAGCCTGAACCGATCGGTTTTGCGGTTAAAATAATTAAATCGCGGTTAAATTAAACCGAGAAATAGCACTTTAAACCGAAGAAATGAACCGAGCAATAGGAGGAATCTCCGGGCGACTGTTCAGTGGTAAGATAAGATCTGTGATTTCGAGTTTGAAACCAACCTAACAGAGCTTCTGAACCGAGCTCGCGCTCTAAGCTCCATGCTCTGCATGGAAGTTAACTCTTTCACCTCCGGAGCAGTTCTAAGGCTGGGACAAACTGCAATAGTCATAATATAGCAAGACTTCATGTTGTTTGAAACATCAGTTTCCATGTGCCATGCCACTGAGCCACTGCTTGACTCTTAAAATGGCATCAACTTCTCACTGGAGCGAGTCTGTGCTGCTTGTAACAGTAAAATCTATAGCAGGGCATTAAATAAGCAGAAATGAAAATTATGTACCTACCGTAATTCTTCATCTTCTCTTGCATCTTCACCATTCATTACTGCTCGGGTAGTGCTGGAGGTGCGCACCCGCTATGGGAGATTTTTTTTTTTTGGTGTCAGCTCCAATGGCCTACAAGAGCGATGCAATTTGAGTATGCTTAGGAGCCAATTCTGCTAGGTCAGGATCTTCTCCATTCAGTTCTGGTAGCCGGAGAGGCAAGAAAAAGGGTAAAGGAAAAAGGAAGAGCGAGGCAAGAGAACCGAGGGATAGAAAAGGAAAGGATATAAACTGATGAAGAAATAAGCGGTAGAGGACAGATGGAAGGAGAATACCTACCTAAGGGACCACGACTTCCCATCTAAGCGGCTCTAAGGAGGAACAGATAAAGAGAGAAAGAAAAAGAAGAAGAAAGAGAAAAAAGAAGGGATGTTGAGAGGGGAGAACTCTGCCCATAGATATATTGGTTGAGAGGGTTATAAGCTCGGAATCAAAAACCAAGGGAGCAAGAATCACTGCTAATAGGAGAGAGAAGAAGTTTAACTGAACCGCTTGTATAGATTGGACACTAAGGGCAGATTCTCTATAATCTCATCATCCCAACCCTTTATACTCTAGCTGAGAGCTTACAGACTGTCCAGACAGAAAAACTGTTCTGGAAAGAGAGCGCTCAACTATTTGGGGGGGGGTAAGCCACTTAGCACCTTGTTAAGTGCTAACACCGAAGTATATGGGTAGGGGTTAGGCCCTACAAAAGGCAGCTTTGTATGAAGGATAGAGTGGGAACTCAATTGGACTCCCTGAAAGCAGTTCAAGGCTAAGAGGCGTAGAAGCACCAACCAGAAGGAGCTGACAAATAATGCCCACCAGGGGGAAACTTAATTTTGAAGCCGAGCCATAGAGTGACGGTCTGTTCAACTGTTAACTAAACATCGTTGCTAAGGAGCCCAGAGGTCACCCCTAGGGGCAGTCAGAAATACAGGTTACTCACCTGTAACAGGAGTCCTAGGAATGGTATATGTTGTTCATCCACACTGTCTAGCAGGTTCCTTGCCGCTTTAGATCTTGCCGGAAGGTCTTCAAGCTGGCTCCTCCCACCCACCTGGGTGGTAAAACTCCCAGCTCCGCCCCATGCGCCAGATCTAGCCTGCTGGAAGCCAGGTTGTGTGTAGGCCGGGAGGTCGGAGATCGTAGGATGAACAGTTACATACCATTCCTAGAACCCCGTTACAGGTGAGTAACCCTATCTCTAGGACATGGATATGTTGTTCATCCACACCGTCTGGCAGACTCCTAGCAGTTCTCAGGGAGGAGGAGCAAGGCGACACCCCTACTTGGGAAATAAAGACTGGAGAAGAGGCCCCAAAACCAGCATCCCGGCGTGACTCAAGGTCGATGTGGTAGTGGGTGATGAAGGTGTGTGCTGACTTCCAGGTAGCAGCCCTGCAGATTTCCTGGATAGGGACATCCCTGGAAGCAGCCACCGATGCAGCGGTATAGCAGGTAGAATGAGCTCTTATCCTTCTGGGAGGCTCCATGCCCGCCAACCTATAGCAGAGATTTATGCGGGAGGTGACCCACCTGCCTATCGTCCGTTTGGCTGCAGGTCTGCCAGGTGCGGCTTCAGCGTAGGTGACAAATAGCTGGTGAACCTCTCCCCGAACTTCAGCCATCCACTCCTTGTAGTAAGCGAGCGCTCTTCTAGGGTCCAAAGTATGGAGCCTATATTCGGCCTCCGAGGTGTGATTGGGGTAGAACACCGGCAGAGTCAACACCTGGTTAAGGTGAAACTCTGACACCACCTTCAGAAGAACTTCGGGTGGGGGCGCAGGACAACTTTGTCCCTGTGGAAGACTAGATAAGGAGACTCGATGGAAAGCGCTTGGAGCTCTCCCATCCTTCTGGCTGACGTGACAGCCACCAAGAAGGCGGTCTTCCACGACAGGTGAGAGATGTCACACCTGTGCATCAGTTCAAATGGCTTGCCCATGAGCTTAGCCAATACCAGCAGTAGATCCTACGGAGGTGGAAATTCTCGCACTGGAGGGGATATGTGATCAAGGCCTTTGAAAAAGCGCCCGACCACCTTCTCCTGCGCCGCTGACTGCTTCCCGGCCCGCGCCCGGTAAGCAGAGATGGCTGCCAGGTGCACCTTAAGGGTTGTCAACTGAAGCTCTTGCTGAGAAAGGGACCACAGGTAGTCCACTATGCTTGCCAAGGAACAGGAGGAAGGGTCCAGGCCCTTGCCCTGACACCAAATGGAGAATCTCTTCCATTTGAAGGCGTAGCATTTTCTGGTTGACTCCTTACGGGACGCCTCAACGACGTTGAGGACCTCGTCGGAAAGACCCAAGGCCTGGAACTCTAGCCGCTCAGGAACCAGGCCATCAGGTGCAAGGATTGAAGGTCTGGATGGAATATCTTTCCCTGATTAAGATCAGGTCCGGGCGGGCTGGAAGCTGCCTCGGGAGCCTGGAGCTGAGACTGAGGAGATCTGGATACCAGAACTGGCGGGGCTAGTCTGGAGCTACCAGAATCACCTGTGCCTTGTCCCTCCTCGCCTTGAGAAGCACCTTGTGGATCAAGGGAAATGGAGGAAAGGCGTAGAAGAGGCCCAGGGTCCACGGCCTCGAGAAGGCATCCCCCTGCAGCGAGCCCTGCTGAGGGGGGCGGGCATCAAACAGTCTCAGCTTCACATTCTCCCTGGAGGCAAACAGGTCCACCTGAGGCGTGCCCCAGTGGGAGAACAGATCTTGTACTACCTCCGGCAGGAGAGACCACTCGTGGGACGCAGCCTCATCTGGCTTAGGGCATCGGCCAGGGTGTTGGAGGCTCCTGCCACATGAATGGTGAGGAGATCCGCCTCCAGGCTGTGCACGAGTGACCAAATGTGGAGAGCTTCCCTGCACAGAGGCATGGAGCGCGTCCCGCCCTGGCAGTTTAGGTAGTACATGGTCGTGGTACTGTCCATCTGGACCTGAACCACTTGACCCCCGTAGAAATGGAGCAAAGGTGGTGAGGGCTAGACAAACTGCTCAAAGCTCCAGCAGGTTGATGTGGCATCGGGACTCCCGAGGGGACCAGAGGCCGTGCGCTCTGTGCTCCCCCAGATGGGCACCCCAAATCATCAGAGAGGCATCGGTCGATAGAGAGACCGTCGGCTCGGGCGGACAAAGAGGATGCTCTGTTGCAGATGTGCTGGAATGGTCCAGCACTGGACAGCGTTCCACATCCCCTGGGTCACTGTCACTAGCTGATCCAGAGGATTGAAGTGCTGTGACCATTGGCTGGCCAGCCCCCATTGAAGGGGACGCATGTACCAACGGGCCCAATGGATCACGCTGGTGCAGGCCGCCATGAGGCCCAGGAGGCGCAGGGCCCAACCTGAAATGCCCAACCTGAAATGATTGGGCAAAGGAGGAAAAAACCTCTGCCCTGTCCGCCGGGAGCCGTGCTCTGGCTCGTAGAGTCGAGCTCTGCCCTGATGAATTGGATCACCTGCTTTGGCACGAGTTCCGACTTGGCCTTGTTGATGAGGAGGCCAACCCGAGAGCAAACCTGGAGGGCCACATCTCTGGACTGCTTTACCTCCGTTCTGGAGGGGGCTGCAATCAGCCGGTCGTCCAGGTAGGGGTACACCTGGACCCTTCGGCGCAGCAGGAATGCTGTCACCACTGCCATGCATTTCTTGAAGACCCTGGGAGCTAGGGAAAGGCCGAAGGGCATGGCCCGGAACTCGTAGAGGGATCCCTCTGCCCTGAAGTGGAGGAATCTCTGGTGGGACGGACAGATTGGGACGTGAAAGAATGCGTCCTGAAGGTCCAGAGAACAGAACCACACGCCTCGTTCCAAGGATGGGATTATCTGAGCCAGAGTAACCATCCTGAAGGACCGAGACCTTAGGAACCTGTTCAGGTCGTACAGATCGAGAATGGGGCGCCAGCCCCCATACGTTTTGGGACCAGGAAGTACCTGGACACAAACCCTAGGTCTGGAGGAGGAATCTGCCACCTTCCTGATCGCCTCTTTTTCGAGGAGCAGGGCGATATCGGCTCGGCGAGCCGACAAAGCTCGGACCCTGCGCCCCGAGGCGGCTCGAAGTGCTGGGCCTGCTCAAACTCCAGGGGCAGGCCCTTTCCTACCACCTCCAACACCCAACGGTCTGTGGTGATAACAGACCAGGCGGAAAGGAAGTGGCACAGCCGTCCCCCCATGGGGTAACCCGGGGGGAGTGATGAGGCTGGGGGGCGACACCCCTCAACCCGTCACTGGGCAGTCTTAGAGTAGGGATCGGCCGAGGGACCTAGGAAGCCACGGGCTCGGGTTTGGGATGCCAAGCGCGAGCCTGCTGGCCCTGGTGCTGTTGGGCCGGACGTGTCGCAGAAGGACGAAAGGACTTATGCTGCTGTTGTCGGCGGCCCTTGTCCTTCTGGGCGGAGGTGACCAAGTCCAGAGTGGCATTGGACTTTTCGATCTGCTGGAGGTGACCTTCCACTCCAGGGCCGAAGAGGTCGGTCTCCAGGAAGGGGACATACGCGAGTTTGTGCTGGGTATCCGCCGTGAAGGTGGATATCCTCAGCCATGCTCTGCGGCGGATGGCCACCGCGGCTGCCACCGATCTGGCACAGGAGTCTCCAATGTCCAGAGCCGTTTGGAGCTGCTGTTTAGCCACCGCCCTTCCCTGGTCCTGTACCTGCCGGACCGTGGTCTGCAGGTCGGCCGGGAGATGAGGGATCGCCTCATCCAGGGAGCCCATGAGGGTGTGGGAGAAGTGTCATCAGCACAGCCGAGCAGGCCTGGCGGAGGCCAAGGGAGGACGCAAGCATACACCTTGCACCCGGCAGACTTCAGCTTTTTGGACTCCTTGTTGGGGGGGTTGTCCACATCCCTAGCGTTCCCAGAACGCCGGAAAACGCTGTCAGTGACCAACCCCTCGGCGGAGGGGTGTTCCAAAAAACCGGGCAAAGAGACGGTAGGGACTGTATACTTCCTGGCCATCCTGGCCGAAGGTGCAGGACAGGAAGCAGGCCGCTGCCAGAGCTCCAAGGCTGGGCCAACAATGGCCTCAGCCACTGGAAAGGCCTCCGTGGGTAAATCCCCTTGCTCCATTATCTCCGTGAGGGGGTACTTGGCCCGCTTGGATACGGGCTTGAGCTGCATCCCGGTGGACTCCGAGATGAGCCGAAGCAGACCCATGAAGGACGATGGGCTTTTGTCCATCGACTGGCCCCCGGAGGACTCCAGGTCAATGGGCCTGGAGAACAAGGAAGAGTTGTCGTTGGACTCCGAGGAGTCCACGAAGAGCTGCCTGGGGCTTGAGTCACCCTCCACCTGCCGAGGACGGTTGGGAGTGAGGATGACCGACAACCTGTGGGGCAGGCCCTGACCTGACCGAGAGTCTTTGGTTGGCGCCCCCGATTTCGGTTGTGGAGGTTCCACCACAATCGGTGGGGCAGCTGGTTTCGGCCGAACAACCAGCCCAGGCTTGGGCACCTCGGCTACAGTGAGGGGTTGTTTCGGCCGCTCAGGTGACAGCCACTTGATGGCTGGGGAAGGCAACGGCGTTGGCTTATTCCCAGACATAAGTAACTGCTGCCACATCAGGTCCTCGTAGCGTCGACGCAATTTGCGCCGAAGCCTCTCCTCTTCCGAGGAGGAAGATGAGGACGAGCGGCGGCTACGCTTACTTTGGTGCAGAGACCGCTGATGTCGGCGGGATTGGCTGGACCGAGAGGATGTCCGAGACAGACAACCTTGGTGTTTCCTAGGACGGGTCTGAGAAGGGGCGGGGGACACCCGCTCTTCCCTCGGCTTGGAAGCCTTAACCGGGGACTGCGGCACCGGAGGCGCAGGCAGGTCCTCGGTCTCCACCGGGGAACCGGTGAAGAAGGGTTGTCTGCTTCACTAGTTGACAGCCCATCCAACGGGTTGAGAAAAATCTCGACCGCGTCGATGGGTGTCTTGGCCAGCTGACTTGACGGGGATACTGTGAAGCCAGCGGCCTTAGCCTCAACCTCGAACGAAGTAGAGTGTCGACTGTCCGGGGAAGGGGACCTCTCCCGCTCCCATGAACGCCGACGATGGGACTTACCTTTGGAGTCCTTCTTTTTGGACAGAGAGGAATGTCCCGATGGCCCCTCTCCCTTCGTGAAAGGGATTGGCAAAGCTCCTTGAAAGAAGCTGAATGAGATACCCAGAGAGAGCGGGATAACTGCCGCAACCGAGGAAGAGGATGATGCGGCCTGTGCTGCCTCCTCCTCCAGGGCGATCATCTGCTCAAGTTGCTCAGCCGGGCCAGCCGCCGCGGTAATCGCCCAACGAGCCTATTTCGACTTCACCGGCGGGTAGCACTTCTCGGGGTGCCCAAGCTGTAACAGAGCAGCGTGGTCTTCAAGGATGTTGGCCGAAAACGAATGGCATAACTCGCAGGCCTGCGGTTCATGGTCTAGGCCGAGGCAGTAGACACACGTGGAGTGTGGGTCCGTCCTGGACATTTTCTGCCCACAAGAGCACCGCTGAAATCCAGGAGTTGACTTGTCCGTCGCATCCACGAGGGAGAAACTTGACCGAAGTCTTGAAAATGTTAAAATAAGTTTCAGGCGAACCGAAGAATTAGGATCCAGTCTACATGCAGAGCGTTAAGGAGGGAACCTGAGCTTCCAAGCGGTAAGGAAGATCTGGTGTTATGGGGCGGAGCCATGAGTTTTACCACCCGGGTGGGTGGGAGGAGCCAGCTTGAAGACCTTCCGGCAAGATTTAAAGTGGCAAGGAACCTGCCAGACAGTGTGGATGAACAACATATCCATGTCCCTAGAAAGAGCTCCCTCAGGACAGGAGAAAAGTCCTACTCGTTCCCCTTTATCTTGAGGAAAAAAGATCCGGCCAAGAAGGACGGAAACCAGGATAGTTTTTTTTTTTTTTTTGCATAAAGGCCAAAGGAAATGAGAGGAACAAGAAGGGAGGGGGAGATGCCGCAGTAGGAGGACACTGAGAAGGTGGGTGGGTATCAGTAATGAATGGTGAAGATACAAGAGAAGATCGAGAATTACAGTAGGTACGTAATTTTCATTATCTTCCCTTGTCAATCTTCACCATTCATTACTATGGTGATCAAGCTCCCCATAAAAGAAACCCTGAGGGGCAAGACCCCCAGCCTCCTGTTGGTGAGAAACAGAAGGGAAGACCCTGGGCTAATCGGTGAGAAGCCTATGGTGGAGTAGAGCTGGAGGTGTCCCGGAGGCGGGGAGGCGGAGGAAGCCCCTGCAGAAGTCTCCTAGCTCTGGAGGAAAAGAGACGGATCCCTTGGAAAGCGGAGCGAATCACCCTACGCCGGGCCAGGGGTGACAGCCTTGATAGACGAAGCCATGCCGTCCGTCTAATACAGATTGCTGTCCCTGCAAGCCTGGAAGCCACCTCATTGGTGTCATAAGATGCCCTTGCTTGGTGTCTTGCCAACTCCAGGCCTATAGCAGAGAGGGCAATAGCTTGTCTGGTTTGCTCTGTATCAGGCGTTGATGCTAAGATCTGGGAAAGCATCGACCACAAATGCCTACTGTAGGCAGCATGGTGAGCCTGATGTGTGTAGGCAGCATGGTGAGCCTGATGTGATGCAATGTATAATATTGCACGAGAGGAAGAGAACACTCTTTGCCCCCACCGGTCAAATTGTAAAGAATCCGAGTCCGGTGGATGGTTTTGCGCCAGGCGGCGCCCAAAGGGAGTTTTTAGGTATGTTGATCCCGAAGGTGGGTTGGGAAGAGTACCTAGAGATTCTGATGGGGCACAATACCTTCATTCGCAGTCTGCCGGGGCTGGAGAAAGGGCGGCTGGCGACTGCCAGTAACGGATAGATGCCTCCTGGAAGGGAATAGGCCAGGATAGTACCACCAAATGCTGAGCAATGAATTCACTGAGGAATTCATGCGTCTCCCATTCGGTACTGTCTCGCCTAACAAAGGAGATACGAAGATCCCTCCCCATCCTCGAAAGGAATCGCTGATATTCAGTGAAATCAGCATCGGAGGAGAGATGAGCAGTGGGTTTCTCTCCCTCAGAGGAGGGAGATGAGGATGACTGAGAGCTCGAATGTCCAGAGGACTCCTGCGGCGGTGCGGATAGGCGAAATACCCGCTCATGCATGTAATTAACATATATGGGGAAGGCTGCCTCAGAGCCTCTGAACGTCTCCCAGGATAACAGGCCCATAGGACCGACATGGCCTGGGAGAGAGGGGGGTGGAAGCAGAGGAATGGGAGGGGGGCACCTACGGCAAGGCAACTGTCCTCTGCTGAGGCTCTGGAATCCGGGGAACGGAGCCAGAGCTGGCGGGATACCGGACAACAAACCAGGTCGCAGAACGGAACCCTGGGGATGCGAAGCCTGGAACAGCCTAGTAGGGGATCCTCCCCTATGACGAACCTGGGGCTGCATGGAGTCCCTAGGGCTCGAGGGGGAAAGACTGGGCCTGGCGCTACGGCTCCTACCCACCCCCCGAGGGATGGCAGGTGAAGACCGAGGCGCCTGAACCCTGTCTCTCGACCCCCCCGGATTCCGAGAACGCCCTACTCCTCGACCTCAGCGACCCCCCCCCACCCGAGGGGGTGCAGCAGCACCGGGATTGGCGGCTGCCACGACCACCTCAGGAGGGAAAGCCCCTCACTCCACCTCTGCTCCATCCCCCTCCAGGGACCCCAGACCACCCCCAGCCTGGGAGGCCTCAGGGGAGGACAGCAGCGGAGACAGAGGAATAGGCGTGCTGGGCCGCCTAGCACCTCGTCCCACTGGAGACCCTGACTCCGAGGAGTCAGGGTGCCAGGACGGGTCCACATCTGAATTATCCTCCTCAGAGGAGGAAGAAACCAGCTGGACCACAATACTGGCCACCCCGGGGGGTCTCCAGTGAAACGGCACATGAATGGCGCCCGGTGCCAGCGGCCTTGAGGATGACCCGGACCCCCGCAATGCTTAGACCCGGCCCTGACTCCCCAATGGTGCCGGCCAGACCCACGGCACCGTCCTCGATGCTGTGACCCGACTCGGCATCGCTAGAAGAACCGACACAGCGCCGAGAGCCAACATGGTGCCACAAACAACGCCATCTTGATCACCGGCACTGCAAATGGTGCCAGGATCCTAAAGGGCACTAGAAGGTGCCGCTGAGGGTCCACTGATGCTGGGCCCAGCAGACCTGGGCCTCGACACTGGGGGAGCCTGCACCTCCGAGGAGGTGACTGCCGAGGCGGTGTCCCTGCCGCGGCCCCGGGAGGGACCTTGGTGTTCCTCAGACACCACCATAGAAGCCTCCTCTTCAGCAAGAGAAGATGAGGGAAGCCTCCTCCTCTACAGACTGTATAGGCCTGAGAAGAGACCTGGAGGAAGGATCTACAGACCTTACCTGGGAATCCCTGGAGCGGCGCCGTCCCCCGAAAGTCAGCGGGGCCTTGCCGATCTTGAACATGTGGACTTCCAGGATGCGACAGTCCATCGAGAAACAGGTGTCCCATGCATCCATATTGTGGTTGGATCCCAGGCAACGGAGACAAACATCATGCTGGTCCGTGACAGAAAAATGCCAGCCACAGGAGCACCGACGCATAGGGGTGCGGCCTGCCTTTGACTTACGTTTTGCCCCCGAACCGGACATGATGCAAAAAAATTAAGACCAAAACAAGCACAGCTCTCAGCGCCGTCGAAAAAAGAGAAGGGAAAAACAACGGTCTTACCCGGTGACGACGTCAAGAAAAGCAGGAGAAGGAGTCTGGAACGGTTGATGTCGCACTAGGCCTAAAACTGAATCTGACCACGCAGCAGGTGCAGTCTTGACAGCGGAAGAAACAGAACTGAGATGAAGGAGGAGTGTGTGGCACCTAACGGCTGCCCCTCGCGCATGACGCAGTGCGTCACTGTCATGGACGGCGCAGTGGAGCCGACTAAAAACTAAATAAATCTCCCGTAGCGGGTGTGCACCTCCGGCACTACCCAAGCAGTAATGAATGGTGAAGATTGACAAGGGAAGATCAAAACTGATTGGAAGTTTGTGTGTGAAGTGCTAATCAGCTGTGAAAATGTGTAGCACTTAGCACAGAATGATTAGCAAAATGTAAAAAAACTACAGTACACAGTTTGTATAATATCCACTGCACCATGGATTCACTCTAAAAATGGTTAGCAGTCTACTGCTATGCATTTTTGGAAATGGTTAGCATTACCCATTTTGCATAACACTTTACTATGCCATACAAACCATTTTATATGGAGTACTGTCCTTTTTCTCCCCTTCGTTCCCTGTTACCCAACTTTTAAGTTAATAGTGATTTACATGCTAGATTACAGTTGCTGCAGTTATGTTGTCTGTATTTTTGATTGTGATTTAGTATTATACACTGACTGAAATTAACATTTTTTTTTTTTTAAACACAGTATATCCAAATGTCCCAGGTTTCCATTGTCTCGAGGATTAACTTGTGCACTAGACTCCAGAGTGCATAAGTTATATATCGATACATGTGCTTATATTCACAGAGAGCCCATTTTCAGAGCAGGCCCAGCTGCACAGCGCAAAAGATGTGCCGTGCAAAAAATAAGGGTGGCTCTGGTGCAATATCAAACAGATGGTGCAATCCAATCAGACTGTGCTATCTGTCTGAATATTCGGCCATGGTTGCACGACGCACAGCAATCAGTCATCATGCTGTGTGCTGTGCTACCAGAGCACTGGGCTGAAGACTGCCCAAAGGGGTAAACTGTGGCACACTCTGGTTAGCATCACGGCCCCTATGGGCAATACTCAGCCCAAGCATGCAGATGAGCCCACTGGGCATGCATGGTGCTAATAGGCCTGCTGTATGCTCATTACGGCCTTATTTGCATGCAGTGCACTGGCCCAGTTGTGCTGGGCTGCAGTCCCCCCACCCTACCCCTATCTCCCTATTGTATGATTTATACAATTACCTGGTGTCCAGTGCCTCCCCATCCCCCCATGATTCAACATACACACCTCTCTAGTGGACCCTTCTCCCTATCCCAGATCACCCCGTGGTTTAGCATATACATCTCTCTGGTGGTCTAGTGGTCTCCCCCAATCCCGACCTGTCCATATAATATACTTGTTATGCCTTGTACTATTGGTCTGTTGTATGATGATGTGTTGTGTACTCTCCTGGGTCGTGCCTGAAAATAGTCATTTTGTGGCTAGTGCACTTACCCGGTCAACAAAAACTAAATAAATAAAAACAAAATATATATCCTTCCCTGGTGGTCTAGCGGACCCCCTCCCTACCTCTGATCTGCCCGTATAATAAAACAGATATTACTGGCCGGCCTGCCAGTGCAGCAATAGCGCTACAGATTGCGACCAGAGTTCGGGAATGAGCTTGGGCTAGCCAGCGGAAGGAGGACTGAGCGTCCCAGAGGACGCTCGCCTCCTCTGGGGAGGGAGGGATCTTACTTCGAGAGGACTCTTGCAGTAGGTAATTACATATAGGACTGATGCCGGCAGGACCCCACGGAAAAATTTTCTAGCTAGCAGTCCCTGGCGTGGGACGCCCCCCGTCAGGTGACCCGGCGTCATCGGACGTCTGTATAAAGGGCGGTCCCAGGCGCCCGACTTCTAGTTCTTTTCCGCCCGTTAGCTACGGTAGCACCTCGCAGTTAAGTTCGTTGCAGTTCTGTCTCTTATCGTTTTTTTCGAAAGCTACAGTTTTTCTGTTCGATCGTCAGGTGAGCGTCATTTTATGTCATCCCCTCTAAAAACAAGTGCGATTAGATGCGGCCTCAACTGCCACAGGACGGTCACTCCCTCTGCCTGGGCCCCGACCACGGTGGATAACTGTCCGCACTGCCTCCGGTTCACGCGGCAACCCATAGCGGCGCCAGCAGTCCTCGAAGCCCATCTCCTGAAGAAAAAGATGTCTGCGATGGAGAAGAGCTGAGAAAGTTAAGGCAGGCGTCGACTTCTCCAGAAGGGCATAAAAGAAGGACAAGGATAGGCACGGGAGAAGGCCTCCTCTTCCGTGACTCCGGCGAATCGCGGGCAAATAACTTCCCCTCCGGGGATCCTCCGGCGGCAGCCTCAAGGGTTTGGAGGAGGCGTCGGCCCGCCCTTCAGGCTCGAGTTCGGGCCTGTCGGGTGCCTCCGGGATAAAGGAGACTCTAGCCCCCAGTACGGTCTTACATCCTCGGCTTACTGGCCCGGGCGCCTCCCATAAGCCGGGCGTCGGCCCCTCCGACATCCACCGGGAGAAGGCCCCTAAGTCGCCCGACCCTTCGGTGTGGCGCCGGGCTGTCTCTCCCTCCGACCGGGCCTCTCCTCTTCCTCGGCCCGTCTCGGACGTGAGAGCCCTGAAGTCGGACGTCGGGTTTTGACCCAGAAGTCACACGTCGGCTCCTCCGACGTGCGCCGGGTCCTAGAGCCTACGTTGGAACCACCCTCTTCCATCGTACCAGGCTCTCCGCAGCCTTCACTGCAGTCTGGGGAGCCCCAGTCCCCCTTGCCCAGCTCAGGGGTTTCACCACCTTCCCCGGATAAGACTAGGGATCCTGGGCTGCGTCAGATCCCCATTGAGAACCCGGATCTGGCGCGGTTCCCCGCCGCCCGGCCCCTCCGACGCCGGCCAAGCCGACACCGGCCCCGCTGTCGCCGGACCCGACACTGGCCTCTCCGACGCCAGCAGGAGATTTTCTCCCTCCTCTGGACCCTCCACCCCAGGGGCCTTTTCCTGCTGATCCGCCCCTGGAGTGCCCGGCTGGGCCATCTGCTCCAGCAGCTCCTCCAGCGCCTTGGTACCCGCCGTCATACCCGACGCCAGTCTTCCCGGGCCCGCAGTACCCCGCGCCGCCGTACCCGGCGCCGAATCCTCCGGCTCCGCAGTACCCGACACCTCACTACCCGTCTCCGACTTATCCGCAGACGGGTCTTGGGTACTCTCCCTATGGATATTCTCCGTTTCACTATCCCCCTCCTCCTCCACGGCCCCCCAGGCCGCTGGTGGATTTGCAGGAGACTCTTGCCTCCTGGTGGGCTGAGGCCAAGGCTCAGCTCACCAGAGAAGTCGAGAGCCGTCTTCGACAGCGAGTGCCTCCACCGGTTCCGTCGCCCTAGATGGCGCTCTCCTCCCCTCCTCCAGTTCCCGGGGCCCCCCTCGGGTTCCAGAGAGGGCAGGACACGCGTTCTGGGTCTCTTCCACGGAACACGTTCCTCCCCTAGGCAGGTGAGGAGTCTTTTCTGCCTCAGTTCTTCCTCTGTGGTCCTCTGGGACTCCTCGGAAGCCTCGCGGGAGTTTCCGATAAAGGCGATGAGCTCGTTCTCCGTCCAAACCCGGCCGAGGACTCCTCCAGGTCTCCTCGGAGGATCCTTCTTTCACGGAGTTACTTAAGAAAATCCAGGAGGTCCATCAGTGGCAGTCCTTAGGTCAGATCCTCAGCGGATGAAACTGCTTGAACATCTGGATTTGCCCTTATGGCCCTACTTCAGTGCCACCCTGGATCGAGCCTCCGCCCACCTTGTTTCCACTATTTGGAAACAACCGTCGACTTAGCCCCACTTCCTAGGAAGTCAAACAGGCTATACCAGGCTCTGGAGGTGTAGACTTCTTGAGATTCTCACCCCGTGCCGACTCGGTCGTGATCAAGCGCTGCTCATGGCGGTCCGCACATCCTAAATATTGAGCTCGTCTCCCCGGATAAGGAATCTCGCCTTCTGGATCAGTTTGGAAAGAAGATTCGCTTCCTCCACACTGGGTATAAGGCCCTGAACTATGTAGCTCACATGGGGGATTACCAGAAGGCCATCCTTCGCAGGCGGAATCCAAGATCGACTCCTTGCGGACTCCCAACTCAAGCAGGAGTTGGCCAATCTAATCCGCTCTGCTCGTTTGGCCAGTCGTCACATGTTAGAGGGCGACATACGATGCAGTGGACACAGCTGGAATGACTCTGCGTTTGCCGTTAACCTTGGCGCCACGCGTAACCAGCGTGTCAGGTCTGGTCGGAGGTGCAATCCGTCATTCAAGAGGCACCTTTCAGGGGTTCCGTGCTTTTCGGTGGTGATGTCAAGGACATCATCACTGACTTGCAGGACAAGGGAACGGCCCTTAAATCCGTGGATTCACTGTACCGTCCCCATCCTCTGCAGCGCCGTCCCTTTCGCAGACGCAGCCGGCCTCAAGCGAAACCCCAGGGAAGGCGGGCCACTAAACGCCGGGCCCTGCAGCTGCCAGGGCCCCTCCGCCCAAAAAAGCGACGGGCACTCCAGCTGCGTCGCTGCCTCACACCACCTGACTCCTCCCCTCTCCCACCGCCTCCGGACACTCCGGAGGAACCGGTAGGAGGGAGGTTCTCCCTCTGCCTCCCGGAGTGGGAGAGGACAACATCGGATTCATGGGTGCTTCAAATCATTGCAGAGGGACACTCCATAGAGTTTCTGCAGAAACCTCCACATCACCCCCCTCTGAATTCCGCTTACTCAAGGGACCATCTTTCTCTGGTCAGGGAAGAAATCTCAGCTCTTCTTACAAAGCGGCTATAGAACCCGTTCCTCCTCACCCTCTGGGCAGGGGTACCCTTCCCTTCTTCCTTGTACCAAAGAAGATGGGAGATCTCAGACCGATTCTCGATCTCAGCTCCTTGAACCTGTTTGTGGAATACAAAGGTTCAGGATGCTCTCCTTCAATCCCTTCTGCCCCACTGGCCGGGCCAATGGCTGTGCATTGGATATGCAGGATGCATACCTGCACATCCCATTCGCCTTCGCACCTCAAGTACCTCAGATTTGCGTTCCAGGGGGTCCATTACCAATTCCGGGCGCTTCCATTTGGCCTTTCCTCGGCTCGAGTCTTTACCAAATGCCTGGCGGTGGTAGCAGCCCACCTGCGTTCTTTGGGAGCTCAGGTTTTTCCCTACCTGGACAACTGGCTCCTGGCAGCTCCGTCCAGGGAGGAACTCCTGCATTTCCTCTCTCTCTCACCCGGCAGGTTTTTACCAACCTGGGTATTACCATCAACCTCTCCAAGTCTCTTCTGGAGCCTTCTCAGAGGCTCCAGTTTATTGGGGCGATTCTCGACACAACTTTGTGCAAAGCTTTTCTGCCTCCGGACCGGGGGCTTTCCCTCGTCACAGATTTCCCTCCTACTGAACTTCAGGAGGGTCCCGGCGAGGTCGGTGCTCCGTCTACTGGGGCTCATGGCAGCTGCCATCCCGGCGATCCTGACTGCGCCTCCACATGAGAATATCTCAATGGACTCTTGATCTCAGTGGGACCAGCAGTGAAGCGACCTAGATCTTCGATCCTGATCTCCTTGCCGATGGTCAGAGACTTAAAGTGGTGGATGGTCAAGGAGAACCTCTTCAGGGGGTCCCCTTCTTTCATCCTCCCCGATCAGATCTTGACTACGGACGCCTCTGGCGAAGGTTGGGGGCCCATCTCGGTCCTCATCAGACTCAAGGACTTTGAGTCGAAGTGGAGTAGCTCCACATCAATGTTCTTGAGCTCCAGCGGTGCTATGCACTCAGGCCCTTCATCAATACATCCCTTCGGTCACCTAGCCGTCCAAGCGGACAACATGTCGTGGTGTGGTACATCAACAAGCAGGGAGGAACTCGATCCTACCCGCTGTGCAGGGAAGCGATGAGGGTCTGGGAATGGGCCACCCTCCACAACCTTCATCTCACAGCGATTCATGTTCCGGGAGTAGACAATCAATCAATCAATCAAATTTTTATTTATCCAGGCGAACATCGTTGAGCAATGCTCATTAGCAAGATGGACCTGGTAAGGTCAAGATACAATTTATATGAAATATAACATGCAGAGAATACACAACTTAGAGAGGATAGCAAATGAATACAAAAACATCAACTCCATGACACAGTACATTGAAAAGCTAATAAGAAATATATTACACATATACATGATTCATGAAATAGCCAGCTTGTAATGGAAGACACTTTAAAAACTAGCACTTTTTGGTGAAAGGTTAAATGTGTCAGGGATTTATTAGATAATTTTTAGACTCGGGTGATGAGCTGTATGGACAGCTGGAAGATGTATCTACAGGGAGTGATTTGTAAGTGGCAAGTACCGGCGGCAGCAGTGACAAGGGGGATGAATGGAGTGTATACAGGATGTTGTGGCCAGGGGTAGGGAAAAGGATGGAGGGGAGGGAGTGAAAAAGCTGTACTAGAGAGGGATCAATAGTGGGTCAAGAGGGGAGGAAGGTGCGGACTGGGAAGTAAAAAGCTGAGAGTGTAAGGGGACTAAGTATATAATGAATAAGAAGGATGGATTGTAGTAAAGGTTTATGAAATATGAAGTAACTGCTCGTAGGGTGCTGAGGAGCTACCTTAAATGGTTGTCCAGCTGGTGAGAAAGATGGAAGGTTAGTCTAATGTTGGCGGAAGCAGTTACATTTTTCTTTGAATATCTTGTTGTATAGATATTTGAAGGCTGTGATAGATATGAGCTTGTTCACTTTCAGTGTCTTCTGCATCGTGTTCCATAGAGTAGATAACACATAACTAACAGCATGTCTGCCATGTCGAGAGTGGAACTTAGGCACTTTAAGAGTAATGAAGTTCAGGCTTCTTAATGCATAATTACTTGATGTGGCTTGTAGAAAACAGTCTGAGATATATTTTGGAAGCTGCTGTGATATTGCTCTGTAAGTCCATAGTATTGCATTCCTATCCCTTCTATATTGAAGCGAGGTCCAACCAACTGCGGAGTATAGCAAGCAGTGGTGAGTACTGTATGGTAAGTCTGTGATAGACCTCAAAGCTCTGTGGTATAGTGTATCTAATTTGTTCAAGCATACCGTAGGGCAGCGACTATATAGGAAGTCAGCGTAGTCTAGTACTGAGAGGAATGTGGCCTGGACCAGCTTCTTTTTTGAATCACTTGTAAGGAAGTGCCTTAATCTATAGTAAAGTCCAAGTCTTTGTCTAAGCTTTTTTAGCAGTTCTTCCAGATGTTCTAGATAGTCTAGTCTACTATCTAGCCATACCCCCAGGTATTTGAATTTTGTAACATATTCGAGATTTTCACCAAGTGCAGTGGATAATTTAGGGAGATCGATTGGGATTGAGTATCCTGCCTGCACCTGTGGGGAAAAAACTGCGCCTTAGTTTTTTTTGCATTCAATAATAGTTTTTTTTCCAGCAGCTGGAGTTGCAGTAGGTCGAATTCTGCCTGTAGTTCTTTGCAGGCTGTTATAGGAGAAGGGTGACTGACATACAGTACTGTATCATCAGCAAACAGGTGTACAGTGGCTTTGGTAAGATTTGTGTCAGTGCTAATGATATATATGGCAAAGAGGATAGGGCCAAGAAAAGATCCTTGTGGTACTCCTCTTTGTAGTGGTCTGAGTGGGGATATATCTCCTTCGGCCTTTACCTGCTGGGTTCTTCCTGTAAGATAGTTGTTAAACCATCTAATGAAATTGGTGTCAAGTCCAATTGACCTCAGTGAGGAGAGGAGCAGGTCGTGGTCAACCGTATCAAAGGCCTTACTTAGGTCTAAGAAGACAGCACATAATTTTTTTTATCCAATTCAAGTTGCCAGTCATTGGTGACTTTTGCAAGAGCTGTTATGGTACTGTGGTTTGCTCTGAAACCAGATTGTGCTGGGTTTAGAAGATTGTTGGCTTCTATGTATTCTCTTGGCTGGGTGCTCACAATTTTTCGATGTCCTAGCAGACAGGCTAAGTCGCTCGTCAGCTCTTCCACACGAGTGGGAATTAGACGGAATAGTCCTAAACAGCATTTTTCAGGCTTGGGGGACTCCTCAAACAGACCTATTCGCCTCCTCCCAAAACGCAAAACTTCCAATCTTTTGCTCGCTCGCTCCAGAGCAAGGAGCTTTCTGGAGAGACGCTCTGTCTCTAAGCTGGAAGGACAGATTAGTCTATGCTTTTCCCCAATTCCACTGATCCCATGTGTGTGCAAGATGGCTCTAGAAGGAGAAAAATGATTCTAATTGCTCCTTTCTGGCCCAGGCAAATTTGGTTCTCTCTTCTACAACAATACTCAGAGGTTCCTCCTCTTCCTCTTCCCTTATCTCCTGATTGCTGACTCAGGATCAGGGGACCCTGGTCCATCCGGGACTCAAGTCCCTTCAACTTCATGCATGGCTCCTTCAGACCTAGTTCAATCTCGCTTTGGAGTATCCCCTAAGGTAGCCGAGATTTTGGTAGAGGCTAGAAAGCCCTCCACTAGGTCCACTTATGCCATGAAATGGAAGAGATTTTCCATCTGGGCCGCGTCCAGGAATGAGGATCCCTTTTCCTGCCCCGTAACCACTTTGCTGGATTACATGCGTCATCTCTTCGACCTGGGTCTCAGTCACTCCTCTCCGAAGGTTCGCATGGCAGCTATCTCTGCCTACCACGTACCTTTCGCTGATAAGGCCTTTGCCCAGCTAGAGTATCAAAACCTTCCTTAGAGGTCCTTCATCTCAGACCCCGATCCGGACTCCAGCTCCACCTTGGGACTTAAATTTTGTCCTTGAGAAACTTACTCTTCCCCCCTTCGAGCCTGCGGCTTCTGCAGACTTGAAGTTTTTATCGTGGAAGACGCTTTTCTTAGTGGCCATTACCTCAGCTCGCAGAATTTCCGAGCTTCAGGCCCTTATGTGCAAAATCCCTTACTTGATCTTCCACAAAGAACGAGTAGCTCTCTGCACAAACCCTGAGTTTCTCCCAAAGGTGGTAGCTGCATCTACTTTGAATCAGTCTATTGAATTACCTGCCTTTTTCATGCAATACTCCAATCATGGAGAATACTTGCTTCACACCATGGATGTTCACAGGATTCTGAGATATTATACCAATAGGACGAAAGATCTCAGAAAGACTGATCAGTTGTTTGTCTCTTTCACTCACAAAAGAGAAGGCAATGCTGTTTCCAAGCAATGCCTGTCAAAGTGATTGGCTCATTGCATCACTTTCTGTTATGACAAGTATAACAAGACCCTTCGGGTCAAGTCAGAAGTCACTCCACTGCGTGGGTTGCTGCCTCTGCGGCTTGTTTCAAGAATTCCAACGAGACATTTGTGCTGCGCCACTTGACTTCCGTCCATACCTTCACTAAACATTACAGTTTGGACATTGCCTCTTGTCGTACAGCAGGCTTGGGTTAGCGGTCTTGCAAGGCCTCCTTTCTTGAGGTTGCAAGCTTTCCTACTACTTATCTGAGTAGTTCCTCCTCCCGGTGCCTTTCTTTTTGGTTCCAGACTGCTTGGGATTCTGTCCTATATGTAATTACCTACGCAAGAGCCTCTCGAAGTAAGATAGTACAGTTACGTAAGAACTTACCGTAACAGTAGATCTTGAGAGAAGCTCTTGCAGTAAATATCTTCCCCGCCATCCCCCTAGGCTTTTTCAGCTCCTTTTCCATTGAGAATATCTGCTTCTCTCTCGTCCGGGCCTTCCGGGCCTGTGGCGAGAGAAGAACTGGGCGGGCGTCTGGGGCCGCCCCTTTATACCCGGCGTCGCATGACGCCGGTCACCTGATGAGGGGGCGGTCCCACGCCAGGGACTGCTAGCTAGAAAATTTTTCCGTGGGGTCCTCCGGCCGGCCGGCGTCAGTCCTATATGTAATTACCTACTGCAAGAGCCTCTCTCGAAGATCTACTGTTACGGTAAGTTCTTACGTAACTGTACTTTCTGTCCACTGCTGCGGTACTGCCACTTGGGTGGCCACGGGTGGTAATGTGGCAGGCAGACAGAGAGGTTGGGACATTGCTAACGTCGGTGGGCAGACCCACACCTGGCCTGGGCAGGGCTCGCACTGACGTCCAACTAGGCGATGGCCCTCAGAGAGAGAAAAGTAAAGACAAATGGCCAAGGCCCCTCCATGATGACAGCCTGCGGGAGCTCCCCGGACCTCCATCACTCACTGGATCACGGCGCTGCCTGATGAAATGCATAATTTCGTGGGTTCTTCCCCACCCTGACCCCACCTGGGGGGCACAGCCAGGCTCCATGGAGGTAGATGACTGCAACCAGGGAGGCTTGTGGAGGGAGCTACCTGTGGGCCAGAGGCATTGGGGGGGGACCAGAGAGGGATTGGGGGCTTGACAAACTGAAATTAAAAAAAATAATAATATATAATTCCCTGGTGTCTAGTGGACCCCCACCCACCTTGGCAGGAAGCGCCCCACCACTCCACTTCCCCCCATCCTATCCCCAAGCCAGCGATTGGCACAGCCCTCTGCTCTCCACCACAACAAGCCACCGACTGAACTGTCAAGGAGTGCGTACTGTAACAGATGATTGTACAGTAGGCGCTTATTGACAGTTCAGTCGGTGGCTGGCCATGGCAGAGTGTGGAGGGCTGCGCCAGTCACTGGCTCAGGGACGGGAGGGAAGCAGGGTGGTGGGTCCACTAGACACCAGGGAATATCAATTTTATTATACGGCCAGATCGGGGGAAGGGAGGAGGGTCCACTAGACCAGCAGGGAAGGATATGTATTTTATTATACGGGCAAGTCGGGATAGGGAGGTGTATACTAGACCACCAGGGAGGTGTATCTGCAGAACTATTGGGGGAACCACTGTAAACCAGGAAACTGTATAAATCAAACAATGTGGGGGGGGGCAGGGATAGGGAGGGGTACCACTCAACACCAGGGAACAGTGCTGTCTCACAATGCCTGGACGGGATGTGCAATGCCAACCCCGCCTGCACACCATTAAGGGCTGGGTTTCAGAAACGTTAAATTGCGCCATGCAAGTGGTCGTATAGAGCTTCCGAAATCTCTGAATTTTGTACTGTGTCGCATATGCTTGAGGGACTCCTCATTTGCATGGGTGCAGCATATAATTCTGCACGCAGACACTGTTGGGATTTTGCCGCGCAAAGGTGCTCTTTGAACATGGGCAATGCCCTGACAGATGGCGCTATTCACAGTCTGCACAGCATGCTGTCCTTTTCAAAATGGGGCCCAAATAGCACTAATATATAATGTTTTAAAAAATTGCCTATAGATTTTACTATTACTAGTGGCGAGGACTTGATCTAAAGATGTCACATATGACTTCAGCACCATTTTAGAAGCTGAGTGGCTCGGCACTTTCAAAGTGATGTTTACATTTTGTGGAACTTTTTAAACCTGATGAAACAGGATTAAATCTTAAAATTACAGGCAAATATGGATTGTTTCAGCTGCCTTACAATGCATTTACATGGGAGGGTTTGTAGAATGGCAGACTCCATAAAATGTTGGTTTAGCTGTCCTTTAAACACAGTTGCTGTTGCTATACATGCTACTGGTAAAACCATATACATCTTAAGTTTCCAATGATCAGTAACGTTAAATAATTCTGCAGCAAATGCTGTATCATATTTTCATAGCAGATGTTTCCACAAGTGCTCAGAACCCTAATACTGTATTTCACCTTCTTGAAGATGAGGATACAATTACAGTAGCCCCCCCCCCCAAATTCAGACTTTATTGGAAGGTGGCATCAAATGGGGGGGGGGAGCCCTAATTGGTAACCAGATGTCTGATGCATTGTTTCAATGGAAGTCTAAATAAAGTGGAACCCTTTTATAATGGACACGTTCATGTAAGCAGGTTTTGTCCATTATAAGGCACGTTCGCTATATGCAAAAATCTTAAAATAGGAATCTCTTTTTCCACAGCTCAGACACTGGAGTTAAAATCAGAACATACCTCTCCCTCTGCCAAACAAGAGTATGGGACACTGCTATCTGCAACTAACTGGGGACTGAGCAGTAAAGACAGACTGCTGTAAAGTACCTGTGCTGATTGAGGGAAACCAGGGGCTGAGCAGTAAACATGACTGAGAGTTGATAAGGCAACGGGACCAGATGGGATATGCCCCAGGATTCTAAAAGAGCTAAGGGAAGTGTTGGCAGAACCACTGACTGCCCTGTTCAGCCTGTCTTTAGAAACTGGGGAGGTTCCAAAGAACTGGAGAAGGGCTGATGTAGACCCTCTACACAAAAGTGGGGACAAGGAGGAGACGGGAAACTACAGACCAGTTAGCCTGACCTTAGTGGTGGAGAAAGTCATGGAAACACTACCGAAAGTAAGAACTGAGGAACACTGGCCTGCCGGCACAGCGGTTGGATTTCCGCTTGCGACGCCGGCAATCTGGGGTCAGGCAGATTGAGCATCTGACTGACTGCTCTCCTCCTCCGGGGCGCTCGCTCTGCACCAGCCCCTAGTGGAGGCTCAGGGACCAGTGCAGATGGGGCTTAGCAGTTCCGGAAGGTGTGCTGGATGTGGGTGCATGTGCCAGTATGTCACTGCATGCCACGCCTCCCACCTAAGGGGACAAAATGGACCCACCGGAATCCAGTAGCCCCAGCCCCATAAAGCCAAGCTGTAGATCTACATACTGCTGGACTAGACAACGCAGCACCATTCGAAGGGGTACCCCACCCAGCAGCCCTGCCCGGGGGGCAATCCGGGGTGAATGCCAGCGGGGAGCAACGATGGTCCCAGGGGATGGGGAGAGGTGAACGGGAGGAAGGTGAGCTCCCCCCCCAAAAAAAGGAACAGAGGAACACCTGGCTGTCAGCGGTCTACAGGGCACAAGGCAGCATGATTTTCTGGGAGAGAGGGAGGTTAATGCCAGACTAACCTCATGGAGTTTTTCGATTGGGTAACCAGGGAGGTAGATTGGGGGGGCAGTGGACATAGCCTACCTAGATTTCAGTAAGGCCTTTGACACCATCTCACATCACAGGTTGATAAGGAAGCTGCAGAACATGGGAGTAGGAAACAAGATGGTGAAGTGGGTGGGAAGTTGACTGGATAATAGGGCCCAGAGGGTGGTGGTAAATGGCATTCACTCTGAAGAGGGTAAGGTGACCGTGGGGTACCACAGGGATCAGTACTGGGATGGGTCCTCTTCAATGTCTTTATCAGTGACATTGCAGAGGGTCTAGACGGGAAGATCTGCCTGTTCGCTGATGACACTAAGCTTTGCAACAGGGCAGACACGCCAAAGGGAGTAGACAGAATGAAGGGGGGGATCTAAAGAAGCTGGAGGATTGGTCAAGGAATTAGCAGCTGAAGTTCAACACTAAAAAGTGCAATATAATGCACATGGGGCACAAAACCCAGGAGCGTCATATCATCTGGCGGGGGGGAGGGAGCGAACATAGAATGCTTTAAGCAGGAAAGAGACTTGGGGGTGATCATCTCCGATGACCTCATGGTTGCAGACAGTGTGAAAAGCTGGTGGGAAAGGCTAGCAGAATGCTGGGATGCATAGTCAGGGGAATCAACAGTAGAAAAAGAGGTAATAATTCCACTGTACAGTACTTTGGTAAGGCCACATCTTGAGTACTGTGTCCAGTTCTGGAGGCCCCACCTTCGTAAATATGTTAATATGGTGGCGGCAGTTCAGAGGAGAGTGACCAGAATAGTGCAGGGACTACATTACACGCCATATGAAGCTAGGCTGAAGGAAGTGAATACGTACTCCCGGGGGGGAATATGACTGAAACATTTAAGTACCTCAGAGGTAGAAAGAAGGTATAGGAAAATACAATTTTCCAGAGAAAAAGTTGTTCAAGGATGAGGGGCCACAAGATAAATTGGCAGGAGGGAGATTCAGGGGAAATGTGAGAAAATACTTCTTCACAGAGAGGATGGTGGACAAGTGGAACAGCTTGCCAGTGGAGGTGGTGGGGGCAGAAGCAGTAAATGGATTTAAAAATGCTTGGGATAGGCATAGAGGACTACTGGTAACTGGAGGAGGGGGACAACCTAATACTGGTACAGCATAAAAGAGCACAGTTATTGGAGGTACTGTATTGGGGCAGACTAGGTGTGTCGAAAGCCCTTATCTGCCAACAAATTTCTCTGTTTCGATGGTAAGATTTTGCTGAGTGGCGTATTGGGAGTAATCCCCTGGAGTGAGGTGTCAGGTTTCTGATCAGATGAGCAATGTTTTTATAGTGCTACACAAACCAGCTGAATGATCAGATGATGATTATTAGCAGGCAGCTTGCAGCAAATAACGGGCACAGAGGAGCTTGCAGTGTTTGCTATTCAGGGGCTGCAGGATGCAGTATAAATGGGATTTTTAACTTAACAGACGCAGCTTTTGACAAGGTGGATCTGACCATTATAAGCAGGTGTCAGCTATAACAGTATCCTCTATAAGTGGGTCTGACTGTACCCATACCTTAAACCTACCTCACAATCTTCACACCAGACCCATGTCAAAACATAAGGTTTATGATTTAGATGCCAGCCTCCTCCCTTCCTCCATTATGTTTGCCAGGAGAGACAAGTGGGAGAGTAAAAAAGGAGACTGCTATAGACTCATAGCACAAAGGGATAGGAAAAGGATACAGGCTATACAAATAAACATAACTGAACCAAACTACAACTTTTTAGAACTAAGGGCCTAAAGTGGCACGGGGTAGCAGGTGCAAGAGTTAGGCCTGTCTCAGCAGCATGGACAGGAAAGTGAAGAGGAGGGGCACCAGCCCTGGCAGAGAGCTCTGGCTGATGCAAGAGGACCTCTGTGTACTGAGGCAGGCAGGATGCCAACTTAACCTATGTCCTTGTACTCAGCAAAGCACAAGAATTAGGAGACTACTCCGTGAACACCAGAGGGGCAAGGACAAAGTAATACAAAAATTTCTAGAACAACACAGATGTCTTCTTGCCACTCAAAGGAGTGCTGAAAAACACTGAAAAGAAAGAACTGAACCCAAGATAAAGGTGTGGAAAAAATAAAACACCCAGTTCACAGGGTGAAAGGACAGAATAAAACCTCCACCTGCACCTGCCCCACCCTAGCTCAAACAACTGAGGCTGCACCTTGTGCGAGAGCTACAGACTGTCATTTGGCATAGGCTCAGAGTATAGGCAAGGTTAACAGGCTGCACGCAGCCAAGGGATGTGTCTCAGAGATCTCCACAGGGAATGGAAGAGAGCTCAAGGGGAAAAAAGGGGAACAAAACCACTGCAGAATTTTTTTTAAAAGTTCTGTTTTCTCTAGGAAGAGGTTGGGGGGGGGCACTTCCATTTTTTTAATCTTTTGCAAGGAAGGTCTCAGAATGACACTAGAGCTCATTCCAAGGGGTATCAGAAAGGAAAGCTGAACCTCAGGGGAGAGAAGCAGCTCTAAGGGAGTGGAAAGAAGTGCTAGAGTGCTGGCACAACAGTACGACTTGCCCAGAGACCCCGACACTTACCTGAGCAGGGGATGGTAGGCAGACGTGTGACTGAATGGGAAAGATACTCTGGAAGATCAAGAATTACAGTGAGTACGTAATTTCTGTGCCTTTCAAGAATCAGTCTTCACCATTCAGTCACCCTGAAGGGTCAGAGCACCAAGCCTTCCCCAAAACGGGAGGAGTTGGCTCACCCTGAGGGAAAAAGTGTCCCTCAGCCCTCTGGTGAGAAAATAGCCACTGAAGGGCAGGGACTCCTCACAGGTCTGGTGTGACCCGAGACTGGTCAGGGGCAGTCAGAGATTCTTGAGGCCTGAGAGCATTCTGACAACTCACATGTGACCCTGCAGGGGAAAAGTGAGCACCCCGTAATTTCAGTTAAGCATCCTACGCCAGGGCAGGGGTGCTAACCAGAAAAGGAGAAGCTATACTATCTGCCAAATGCAGACTGCTGCTCCTGCCAGCCTGGATGCTACCCTGCTGGTGTCGTACAACACCCTCACTTGGTAGCTCACACCAGCTACAAGCCCTGGGTAGAAATGCAAATGGCCTGCCTGGTTAACTTGCAATCCAGCATGGAAACGAAAAGCAGATCCTTGCTTCACCCACATGCCCTTGTAAGCTGCCAGATGCGCAGAAACGTACAGCTACGCAAGAACTTATCTTAACAGTAGATCTTCGAGAGAGGCTCTTGCAGTAGATACTCACATATAGGACTGACCTGCCAGTCAGGACCCCGCGAGCATTTCTGGCCAGCAGTCTCGGGGGGGGACCACCTCCCCTGGTCGTGAAAATAAGCGAAAGACAGAGAAAATAGGTTGAAAAGTTCAAAAACTTAGGGACCGATGAATGACCGTCGAGCGTTCTACTGCGAGGAACTTTCACAAGCTGGTGGCAGGAAAGAACTGGAAGGCGGGCATGGGGGACCACCCCTTTATACTGACGTCATATGACGCCAGTCACCTGACATGGGGGCAGTCCCCTACCAGAGACTGATAGCCCTCTCGAAGCAAGACTCCACATTGTAGTACATGCTGCCACAAAAACCTTTCTGACCCAAGCATCGATCTCTGCAGAGTCAGTGTTTGTGGGGGGTCATGTACCAGCTGCTTAGGACCAGAGGTCGTCTGCAGCACCAGAATCCCCAAGGTGGTAAGAGGGACAGCACCTGGAAACCCTGTGGGAGTAAAAAATCTGCACTTTATGTCCCTAAGGGCTGGAGAAGAGGCATGGGCATGGAGCCACACATTCCTGATGACTCAGTAAAGGGCCAGGGCCAAGGAGGGATTACAAAGGAGTCACTGCTGAAATCCCCAAGGAATTTCATCAGGGCTGCAGAATTGCGACCTACAAATGAGCCTGCATTCAGCTCCTGCAACATCTTTGTCAGGAACTGCTGGTACACAGAGTGCTGAGTATCTGAGGACATGCGGACAGAAAAATTCTCTTCCTCGTCAGATAAGTCAGGAGGAGCAGCTGGATTCAGACAAAGGCAATGCTGGGATCTCAAGCCTGAACTGGGCCTGGTCAGTCTTTAAATGGTTTTGGTGACGCACACCAGTAATTGTTAGGGGAGGAGATGACCACCACCTCGAACTTGGAAACAGCACTGGCTCCAGAACCCACCCCTCTTCTGGCACCGCAAGCAGTGCCAGAAGGAAGCCCAGTCTCATGGCTGGTGCCGCCCTGTTCACTGATACCGGCCTTAGTACCAGGAGCCAGCCATGACACCAGGCTACCCACCGGTACAGACTGAGCACATAGCTTTGGCAGCATCACCAGGGGCGTCGACTGCCCCGAAGGGCCGACTGACCTAGGAGGGTGCTCAGCCAGACCCCAGGAGCAAACAGACTATCCACCAGACCTCTACCCCCCAGGACCTCTGACAACTCAGCGAAGAGAGAACAGATCATCATGAACTTCCTCAGTACCAGAGGTACTTGGTAAGGGCTCTGGGGAAGAGCCCAGGGACCTTACCTTGGCACCCGTGGTGCGACATCTGCCTCCAAAGGTGTGTGTGTGTGGGGGGGCTTATGGTGCCAGTTCCACAAGTGCTTCTCGAGGGTGCGGCAGTCCACAGAGAGGCAGGTATCACACCTGTCCATGCCATGGTCAGCGCCAAGGCAGATCCAACATTTGTCATGCCAGTCCTGGACAGTAAGAAAAAATTACTCACCATAGTAATGTTTCTTCTAATGAAGTTTTGCTGTTTTCAGACATAGTGCAGTTAGCACCAGCACTTGAACTGTCTCGGAGAAGAAAGAGTTAACTCTATGCAGAAGCATAGAACGTTGAGCTCGATTTTCAAACCTCTGTCTGTGGTACTTCCAATGGAACAGTCAGATTCTTACGAGCAAACTAACTAAATACCATAGAATAACAATCCACCTGGCAATAGTTCTTTTAGTGGCAGGCTTACCTTTCCCCACTTCACCATAAGTGAGAAACAATTGAAGACAATCATTTCTATGTGCCTTAATATTCTCAATTTAGTAACTAAGGACCCTCTTAACATCCAGACTGTGTAACCTTCTTTCACCTGAAGAAGAATGGTCAGTGAAAAACACAGGGAGAGAAACAGACTGGTTCAGATGAAAATCCGATACCACTTTGGGCAAGAACCTCGTACTGGTTCTTAGGACCACTTTGTCCCTATGGAAGGAGATGAAGTCAGGTTCAACCGACAGAGCCTGCAACTCACTAATCCGCCTGGCAGAAGTAACAGCTACCAGGAACACAGTTTTCCAGGTCAGGTACTTAAATTCGGCCGAAGCCAGAGGTTCAAAGGGTGGCTGCATAAGCTGAACTATGCAGACATTGAGATCCCAAGGTGGAGTGGGCTCCCTAAAGGAAGGGTTAATGTGAACCAGACCATTGAAAAACTTTCTAAAAACAGGATGAGATGCCAGGGAACAGCCCTTCCCTGCTGAGAGGAATGCAGAGACAGCTGCCAGATGAACCTGAGTGGCAGGCCCAAGGCCTAGACCATTCAGATGAACTAGATAATCTAAGGTCGTGGAAATGTCTGCAGAATCAGGCAGGATACCTTTCTGAGAGCACCAAATACTGAACCTTTTCTATTTGGAGTTGTAAGTTTTTCTAGTGGAAGGTTTCCTGGAGACCTTCTGAATATCCAGAACTACCCGAGAGAGATGTGGTGCTGCATATTCTAACTCTTCAAGAGCCAGGTCTTGAGATTGAGAGACTGGAGAATGGGGTACCAGATCCGTCCCTGGGAGGAGGACAGGAGAGGTGACACTGACAAGGATAGCAGCAGAGGATACCAAGGCTGCCTGGCCCAATCTGGAGCCACCAGTATCACTGTGCAGGGTTGAGTCCTGATCTTGATCAGAACCCTGAACAGCAGAGGGAAGGGAGGGAAGGCATAGAGCGACCTGCCCTTCTAGTCCAGAATGAGAGCATCCTGGGGAACTGTCCCCAGGACTGGGGGTCTGCAACAAAACAGAGGAAGCTGATGATTGTCCGGTGCTGCAAAGAGATCCATCTCTGGAGTGCCCCACCAGGAGAAGATGACCTTCAGGATATGAGGATCCAGGGACCATTCGTGATGACCCTGAGAAATTCTGCTCAGAAAATCTGCTAGTACAGTGTCCTTCCCTGGAAGGGGAAAACTGCTGTCGGAGAAGTATGAAGAGAATAGGCCAGAGACCACAGCTTCATGGCTTCTGTGCACAAGGCCCTAGGACCGAGTGCCCCCCTGCTTGTTGACGTACCACATTGTGGTGGTGTTGTCTGTTCTGACATGGACCACCTTGTCCTTGACTGAGTCTGAGAAGCTCTGAAGGGCTAGGAAAACTGCCCTGAGTTCCAGAAGATTGATATGAAGAAGAGACTCCTGTGGAGACCAGACCCCTTGAGCTGTCAGGGCTCCCAGGTGGGCTCCCCAACCTAGGAGAGAAGCATCCGCAGTTAGAACTACTGATGGGACTTGAAGAAGAAATTAACCCCCTTGTCTGAGGTTGTCCTGGTCCAGCCACCACTGGAGAGCTTGGACCAGAGTCTGAGTCACTGGAATCAGTTTGGTAAGAGAATCCTTCTTTTGAGAACAGAAGGACCTTAGGTGAAACTGAATGTCCCTCATCTGGAACCACGCTCCCTGCACCACTGCAGTGGAAGCTGCCATGTGGCCCAGGAGCTGGAGGAACTGTCTTGCTGAGTGGGAGACCCGAGGTCGAAAGGATGAAGCAGGATCCACTAGGGCCTTCAGCCTTGCCAGGGGAAGGAAAGCTTTTGCTTGTACAGTGTCCAGCTCTATGCCTATGAAGGTGAGAAGTTGAACTGATTTAAGGACAGACTTTGGAAAACTAAGAAGAAACCCCAGGGAACTGAGTAGGTCCTGGGTGGTTTGTAGAGCTGACTTGACCTGTAGAGATGACTGACCCACGATGAGCCAATTGTCCAGATACAGGAAGATGGTGATACCCTGTCTTCTGAGGTAAGCCACCACTACTGCAAGGCACTTTGTAAACACCCTTGGAGCTGATGTTAGGCCGAATGGCATGGCTCTGAATTGGTAATGGCCTGAAGGCAACTCGAACCAGAGGTATTTTCTGTGGGAGCACCTGATAGGTATATGGAAGTAGGCATCCTTGAAGTCCAGAGATGCTAGCCAATTTCCTGGCCTTAGAGAGGGAAGGATTATTCCCAGAGTTACCATTTTGAATTTTGGCTTTAAAATGTGTTTGTTCAAATACCTTAGGCCTAGGATGGGTCACCACTCCCGTTTTCTTTGGGAGTAAGGAAGTACCTGGAGAACAGTACTCTCCCCTTATGTTGAGCTGGAACCCTCTCTACAGCTCTGAGAGCCAGAAGAGAGGAAACCTCTACCTCTAGGGCAATGGTTTCTGAGGCTGATGCAGGTGGAAAAGACTCTGCCCTCTTTTTTGGAAACTTCTTGAAGCCGAGGACCAATCCCTGGCTTACTACTTCCAGGACCCACTTGTCTGAAGTTACAGACTTCCAGGCCTGGAAGTAGCAAGCCAGCCTGCCTCCTACTGGAAATGGGGAGTCGACCCGGGCTAACACATCAGGGTGTCTGCTTGGCAGGAGCCTTAGACTGAGAGGAGGAGGGAGCCGCCCTGCTCATCCCCCTCCTGCCCCTCCCTCTGAAGAACTCCCACTGTGGAAAGGGAGAGGAGGTCTGGGCTTGGTAAAAAGGCCTGTGAAAAGGCCTGCCCCTAGACTGCTGCTTTTACGGAGTGGCTTGCCTTTCCTTGGCCTGTGCACTCCTGTACGTGGTCCTGTATTCATCCATTTTCTTCATGTAAGCCTCTGTTTGCTCCCCAACAGAGAGTTACCCACTACAGGAAAATCCATAGCCTTAGTCTAGGTATCCTGTGAAAGGTTAGTACATCTGAGCCAAGCATGTCTTCTGAGACATACAGATGTAGCCATGACTCTAGATGCCACATCATTGGAGTCCACAGCAGCATGAAATTGCATTTTGGATGCCTCAATTCCATCAGCAGCCACCTCCTCCAGCTCCTTGGCTAGCTAAGGAGAGGCCTGTTTAGCCAGTTCCAGAACCATAACCTATCTGGATTTCTGGTATCTGGCTGTGTAGGCCATATAAGTAGCCTGCCTGAGTCCCAAAGAGGATGCCAAGTACTGTTTTTTGGCCATGGCATCCACTTTCCTGGAGTCCTTATCTGGGGGGAGGGGGGGTGAAGCCAAAGGAATGTTAGCCCTGTCACAGTCTGCACTACCCCAACATGGCTGCTATGACTATAAAGGAACTCCACAGCTCAGCCTGATAACATACCTCCTGTCCATTCTTTTGTCCACAGGAGGTATTGAATTAGGAGTTTGTAAAATTTTGTGTCTCTGCTTCCCCAAGGACTTATGAAGAGGGATAGACAGCCTTTTGGACTCTGGGATGTCCATCATTTCCACAAAATCAGGCTCTTCATCCTCCTCTGCAGCTTCAATCAGGGGAAGCTGCAGGGTTTATGCCACCTTTTTGTAGAACAAAAAATGTGAAGGGGACTCAGAGCCTGGGAGGAGAGACACCTGAGGGCCTGTCTGGGGAGATATCCGGTTCAATGGGCACATTCAGACCCCCCCCCCGGTCATCATCATCATCCTCATCACTATCATCACTGGGATAGTCTTCGTCTCCTTCCCACTCCTCATAATAAGCATCTGGATCATAATCTGGAGGAGATGGATTCAACCTAACCGTCGGTGTCGGTTTGGACAGAACCGGTCTAAGCGACTGAACAATGCTAATCGCTTTGGCTATTTCGTCCGCAGTTGGAGAATGCAATATGGGATCCGAACTGGCAGACTTGCGTTTCTTTTTTGACAGAACTGGCCCCTCTGGGTCGGCTCTCCTTTTGCCCGAGGAGGTATCGCCTAGGTCAGTAGGCACCTCCTCAGGTTTGGCTGAAACCGAACCTGGCTGGCCATCCCGATCTATGGACTTCTCAGCCTCCCTTTCCTTCAGCCTACTCAGTCTTTTATCTAGAGTGGATTTAAGAAAGTTTTTGCAAATTTGGCAGTCTGACTTGAGGTGGTCAAACTCCAGACAAACACAGATGAGGTGGGGATCAGTTTTAGCAAAGGCCTCACCACACTCAGTACAGTGCTGAAACCCAGTGGGAATGGTTTTCTTCTTGGATTTCTCAGACATGGTCAACCTAACCATTTACCCTATTGCAGCTTTCAAGCCAGGTAAAACACTACCCGATCAGTTACAAACCATGTCACGGGTTTTGAAAAAGAACCAGAAAAAACACCGGTTCTTTTGAAACCGATCGGTACCGGAACACCACTCTAATCCCAGAAAAAAATTTGCAACAGACTGCAAGGTCGGTTCCAACCGGACCGGCCGAAAGAAACCAAAGAAAAAACAATTTCCACACTTTTCTCCAAAACACAGTCACTACCTATCACACTACCTATACCGTAGACAGAGACTGGAAATCCGAAAATAACAAATAGCATTTTTTTTAAACTGAACGCTTTACTTTACCGAACCAAGCAGAGGAAATCTCTGGAGCAACTTCACTGTTAGGCGGAGTAAAGAATCGGACGGTTACACTGGAAGTACCACAGACAGAGGTTTGAAAACTGAGCTCGAGCTCAACGTTCTATGCTTCTGCATAGAGTTAACTCTTTCCTCTCCGGGGCAGTTCAAGTGCTGGGGCTAACTGCATTATGTCTGAATACAGCAAGACTTCATGTTGTTTGAATCAGACTACTGTACCTTGGGGTACCAATGCATGGTTGCCTGCCCTTGTCCTTCTTAGATTTTTTCTTACATTCCTTAGGATCTGGCATGACAACGGACAAAACAAAAGTTAACAAGAGAAAGGTTCAGCACTAGCAAGATATTTGGGGGGGAGGGGGGCGCCATACCGGTAGAAAAATGGTGCCGGAGAAGGTTCGGTGTTGACGGGGTCAGCAATAAACGGAGGAATAAGGTGTGACGCAGTAAGGAGACTGAGGCTGCTTCCACAGTGCACATTTGATGGCAGGAAGAACAGAGTTGAGGAAGAGCTAGGGCTGGCGTCTGTTACTGGCCAGACCATGTGTGCGACGTCATTAAGTTTGCCTTGTGAGCAGCCCTGGCATCAATGTCAGTCCCCTCCCAGATTGGGGTCCTAGCATCTCCGGCTTACACACATCAGTTTGACTGAATGGTGAAGACGGACTGATGGAAGATCTGATTCTTGGTCGATCTTTTTTCTAAATGAAGCATTTTATGACTAGTGTAGGTTACTAGTAGAAATAGAAATAAAAAGAGAAAGGCGCCCCTCTACGATACTACCATAATCCCATCTAGGTGTTCTGATGTCATAAATCAGAATAGCTAGGCTAGAGTGGTCCAATGATGTCCTCAGAACCCCAAGATGAGCTTGAGTCCTAGTTTTAAGACTGGTTACTACTGTATATTTTTCACAGTAAATTTAACAAAAAAAAAAAAAAAAAACCCTTATCCAGCGGCCCACCAGCCACTGCCACCCCAAAAAGTCTGTTTTTCAGCCAAGCCACTTATCACACCCTTCCAGCCCCAAACACAATGTTGTAATTTTTTGTCAAAATTGGAAAACCAAAAAACAAAAAAAAGCTGCAACCATCTGCCCAAGAGCTCACTGTGAGCTTGTCAAATGCCGCAACATCACTGGTTTAAGTCCAAACAATGCTGATTCCTGTTTCAAATTGGTTGGACAACTTAGTTTCAGAACAAAAAAAAAAAAAAATCTGAATCACTTACTGGGCTTATCATGGGCAGCAAGTGTTTGTGCTGTTGAGCAGACTGGTGAAGCTTTTTTGGTGATTGTGTAGTTTGTTGGACCAGCGGTGGAGCTGCGCTTAATGCGTAACTGACAATGAGCAAACGTCATGTTGTGTAGCTACGTGCAACTTTACGCATTTGCGTAGATATTATCTTTTTTAATTAGAAGATAATTAGAGGGGGGGATAAAAGATAACATTCATTTATTATGCCCATGATTTATCAGACATAGCCCAAACTAGAGGGGGGTTGTGGGGTGCACAGCCCCGAGATGAAAGGTTAAGTACATTGATTAAGCCTGCTATTATGTTTTTTTTTTTTCATGATAATTTATTTTATTTGTGGTGGTTGTATGATGTGAAGGCGAAGGGGGAGTGGTCACAGGCTCCCAATGGCTGGGTCAGTTGACCTTGGTAATAGATGCGTAAACACGTTTGGCGGAGAAAACGGCGGCAATTCCCGTAGCTTGGCGCTTATGCAATCTGGGTGGAATGAGGCTCACACAATTGCCGCTTTTTTGGGGGTTTACAACTTTGGCACCATTGTTTGTGCTGGGGGATGCACTGACTCAACGGACATGCAGTGTAAGATGTTGGGGCGAGCTGGTGGGTGAGGCTGCTAAACAGCTGGGTGTGAAGCGGTTATTTCTTTTAAACTTTTTCATAAACGTCAGCTGTATTTAGTCTGTGGTTATGGGCCTCACTTCAGTGTGGTTGTGTACCATCATGATGTTAGAAAGTAGTTACCTAAAAACTTACTTTAACAGTAGATCTTCAAGAGGAGCTCTTGGAGCAGGCCAGATTCCAGGACCACACAGAACTTTTTTAATTTTTTTTTATTGTCTGTTTATGCTCTTTCGGTCAGCAGCCCCCATCCAACTGACCCCCCCCAGCCCAGTCACCCCGAATAGCCGGCGCTTACCTTGTACCCAGCCCAGAAGCAGAGCCTGCGGGGAGTCGGTCATCATCTTGCTGCCACTGGCATTTTTCGACCTCCGGTTTTTCGCCCAAGGGCCCCAGGAGTAGGAGCGCATGTGCGTGGAGACGCGCATATGCCTACAGCCCCCATTACGACCCTTTTCCCCCACCCCATGGCCTAGTGCCCAGCCCCCTCTGAGCCCGTGCCACTCCTAGCCTCCACTATGGGCCGCCATTGGCCGATGGATGCCGCAACACCTCCCCAGAGAAGACAGCCTGCCTGCCAGCAGCTCTATTCAGCTCCACCTTCCCCCGCTGCCGACCTCAGATGACCCGGGCTTGTTCCTGAACCCAGGTCGCCAGCATGCCGCGAGGTAAGGCGTCCAGCACCTCAACCCTTCGCGCCACCGGGCTGGCTTACACGAAAACTTTCTAGCTAGCAGCCTACTATGGGGGACAGTCCACTGTCGACATCACCCTGTGACGCTGACCTATCCTATAAAGGCGGGCGATCCCCCCACACCCTCTTCAGTTCTCCCACCGGAGACCCGAAGTGGGCAGCAGAAGAAGGAACTGAGGAGGTTCCTGAGAGCCGAAAAGGAAAAGGGAAGCAGAAAACCCATGCGAATGGAAGAAGAAACAGCAGAGAGAAAGAAGGAAGGGAAAATCATGGCCTGCTGTAAGAGCTTCTCTTGAAGATGGTACATTTACGCAAGAACTTACCGTAACAGTAGATCTTCAAGACAGGCTCTTGCAGTAGGTAAAAACATGTAGGACTGGCACCCCCGGTGCTAGGACCGCATGGAAACTTTTGCCAACATAGTCTGACGGGGGACTACCACTGTCTTCAGTGTGACCCTATATGGTGGGCGGTCCCCACGTACGCCCTCCAGTTCTCCCACTGGAGACGAAGAAAAGGATTCGACAGGAGGAGAAAAAAAAGGCTCCTGGATCTCCTGAAGAAATAGCTTCTTGGAGAAAGAGCATGAAGATAAACCCCAGACCGAAAGGGGGAAGGTGGGTGGGAAAAATATTACCTACTGCAACAGCCTCTCTCGAAGATCTACTGTTACGGTTAGTTCTTACATAACTGTACTATCTTACTTCGAGAGGGCTCTTGCAGTAGGTAATAACATGTAGAACTGAGTCCCAAGCAGTAAACTGTCCAAGGGACAAGAGAAAAACTAGGGAGGCTGGAACATAACCCAGTACTGAGGAAGTTAGGACAAGAGTCCTTGGAGGACTGCAAGCCTAACACCATCCCTGTGCCTAGAGGCAATGTCCAGACTGTAATGCTTCGTGAAGGTGAGGAAAGAACTCCATGTTACTGCCGCGCAAATATCTGCAGCAGAGACATTTCAGAAAGAGGTTGTGGAAGCAGCAATTCCCCTGGTAGAATGTCCTTTGACTCGACCCGGAAGGACCTTACCATACTTCTGGTAACAAAAAGTAATGCAGTTTGCCAGCCATTTGGAAGGACACTGCTTGGAAACTGCTGTACCCTCCCTCTCTGCTGCGAAAGAAATAAAAAGTTGATTTGTTTTACAGAAGTCTGTTGTCCGGTTCATGTAGTAATGAAGGACCCTATGCACATACAACGTATGCAAGATGGCTTCACCCCGATTGGAATGCTCAGGATAATATACCGGCAATTCTAAGGACTGATTAAGGGTCGTTTCCGACATGACCTCAGGAAGAAACTTAGGATTTGTATGCAGAGCCACCCGGTCTCGGTGAAAAAACAAATAAGGCACCTTGCACATCAGGGCCTGAAGCTCAGAAATTCTATGAGCTGAAGTAATGGCAACCAAAAATAACGCTTTCCAGAACAAAAAGCGTAACTCACAAGAGCTTGCTGGCTCAAAGGGAGGTAAAGTCAATTTTTCTAACAAAAAATTAAGGTCCCACGGTGGTGCAGGATTTTGCACCGGGGGTTTCAGATGCAGAATACCTTTCAAAAAGGTTTTGCAGACTTCTAACTGAGCCATTGTCTTGCCTCCTACTGGATCATGGTAGGCCGAAACGGCTGCTAAATGCACCTTCAATGAGAAATAACTCAGGCCCAGGTCGGAAAGTTGAAGCAGGTACTCCATGATCTGGGGAGCGGGGCACGAAAAAGGGTCCAGATCTTTGGCAGTGGCCCAAATAAAGAAATGCTTCCACTTCTTGGCATACGTAGTTCTGGTAGGTGGTTTTCTTGCTTCCACCAGAATTTGAGCTACTCTTGGAGAAACCCCAAACCGTAAAGCAGCTATGCCCTGAGGTGCTACGCATGAAGATGAAGGGACTTCAGTCCCAGATGAACCAGTGTGCCCTTTTCCTGAGTGAGAACGTCGTAAGACAGAGGAAGGGGAATCAGAGGTTCCACCACTAGGCGCTGAAGCAGGGGGAACCAGATCTGTCGAGGCTATAACGGAGCTATCAAAATCATTTGAGCCCCGTCCAACTGAAGCTTGGTTAACACTCTCTGTAACAGTGGGAAGGGAGGAAATGCGTACAGAAATCTCCCCGTCCAAGAGAGTAACAACGCATCTAGCCAAGAAACAGCATGCCCGGGATCGAAAGAGCAAAACTTGGGAAGTTTTCTGTTTGATGGAACTGTGAACAGATCCACTTCTGGATGACCTAGCAGGTCGAAGATATGATCTATCACTGCTTGTTTTAGCTCCCACTCGTGAGCCCTTTCCCTGGTGCAGCTTAGACTGTCTGCGAGAACGTTCTGCACTCCTGGGATGTGAACCACTCTCAGACGGACTTTGTGCAGAGCTGCCCAATTTCAGACCCACATTGCTTCCCTATAAAGGGGATCCAAGCGAGTGCCCCCCTGTTTATGTACCACACTACGCACATGTCTGTCTGAATCAAAAGGACGGCTTGAAGAAGCATGTGCTGAAAAGCTCGAAGAGCATAAAGCACTGTCCTCATTTCCAGCATATTGATGTGCAAGTGCGTTTCCACAGGGGACCACAGACCCTGGGTTCTGTGGTGTCCCAGATGGGCACCCCAACCTGACGCATCTGTGGTTAGAACTTGGGAATGGGAAGGAGCCTGGAAAGGAGCCCCACCCCCGGCAAGAGATTGCTGGGTCCTGCCACCACAACAGGTCTCGTAGCATTGGGGTGGAGATTAGAACTGGCAATCTAGATTGTCTTCCTTCTGATCCCACTGAGAGCTCAGAGTCTATTGCGGGAAGGTCATGCGAGACAAATCTAATTGATTTCTTAGACTGGGTGACCAAAGCAGTAGACCGGAGAGGGGCTGTGGACATGGCCTACCTAGACTTCAGCAAGGCATCTGACACAGTCCCACACAAAAGATTAGTAGTCAAATTAACCAGCCTTGGAATGGGTCCCATGGTGGTAGCCTGGGTAAAACACTGGCTGAACAACAGGACACAGAAGGTAATTGTAAATGGAGTCCACTCTGAAGAAAGAGGGGTTACTAGTGGGGTACCGCAGGGTTCAGTACTGGGTCCAGTCCTTTTTAATGTCTTTATAAGTGACATTGCAGAGGGACTGGAAGGAAAAGTATGCCTCTTTGCAGATGACACAAAGATCTGCAACAGGGTTGATGCACAAAGAGGCGTGGAAAGGATGAGAAGGGACTTGGCAAGGTTGGAGGAATGGTCAGAAGTATAGCAGCTTGGATTTAATGCAAAGAAGTGCAAAGTAATGCACCTGGGAAACAAAAACCCAGGGAAGATTACACAAGGGGGTTGTAACAACAACAAAAATGGAAAGGGACCTGGGGGTACTCATATCAGATTACCTTAAGGTTGGCAAGCAATGTGAGAAGACGGTAGGGAGGGCTGGGGGGACACTGGGATGTATAGGGAGAGGCATCGCTAGCAGAAAACAGGAAGTTGTCATTCCCCTGTACAGACAGCTGGTGAAACCCCATCTGGAGTACTGCGTCCAGTTCTGAAGACCCCATTTCCACAAGGACATAGACAGGATGGAGGCAGTTCAGAGGAGGGCAACTAAAATGGTGCAGGGTCTGCAAGAAAAGCCATACGAGGAGAGGCTAAAGGAGCTTAATATGTGTACTCTTGAGGAAAGGAGGGAGAGGGGGGACATGATAGAAACATTTAAGTACCTCAGTGCAATCAACAAAGTCCAAGAGGGTAGCATCTTTCAGAAAAAGAGATGTGCAAGAACAAGGGGTCACAATTTGAAGATAGAGGGGGGATGGCTCAGGGGCAATGTGAGGAAGTATTTTTTCACAGAGAGAGTGGTGAATGTATGGAACAGCCTTCCTGAGGAGGTTGTGGGGTCTAAAACTGTGGGAGAATTCAAGAATGCATGGGACAGACATAAGGCAAGATCTTACTTCGAGAGGGCTCTTGCAGTAGGTAATTACATATTGGACTGACGCTTGACCGGGCAGGACCCACGGAAAAATTTCTAGCTAGCAGTCCTGAGAGGGACCGCCCACGTCAGGTGACTGGCGTCATGCGACGTTGGTATAAAGGGGTGGTCCCGGATGCCCGCCTTCCAGTTCTTTCCCGCAGTTAGCTCGTGCAGCGCCTCGCGGTAAAGTTCATGCTTCGTCAGCCCTGTCTTTCGTCGTTTTTTTACCGAAAATTAGTTATTCTTTTTCAATCATCAGGTACATCGTCGGTGTATGTCGTCCCCTACACCTTCCAAGCACAAAAACAAGTGCGATTCGTGCGGCACCCAACTGCCACACAAGGACGGCCATTCCCTGTGCCTTTTCTGCCTAGGCCCCGATCACCCGGTCGATAAGTGCCAGCATTGCCTCAACTTCAACGCGGCTACCCGTAAACGGCGCCAACAGTCCCTGGAAGCCCATCTCCTCAAGAAAAGATGTCTCTATGGAAAAAGAGTTGAAAAGTTGAGGTAGGCGCCCACTTCGAAAGGACATCAGAAAAGAAGGACAAAGAGAGGCCCATGAGAAGTCTCCTCTCTACGCCTCCCGCTGGAGTCGCGGCCCAGCTAACATCCCTCTGGGGGACCGTTCGCGGCAGCCTCCAAGGGTTTGAGGAGGCGCCGCCCGCCCGCTTGGTCGCTGGCCTTGCGGGCGCCCGGCGATGGAGGCCTCCGCCCGTTCGGCCGCAGGTCTGCGCCTCACTGGCATGGGTGACTCTCTAAGTCGGACGCCGCTCCTCTGACGCCTGCATGGAGAGGGTCGATAAGACGCCTGACCTTCGGGCGCGCACTCACCACTTCCCCATCGGACCGGCTGTCCTTCCTCGCCCGCCCGTGAGGGCTCCCGTGAGCCGGACGCCGCTCCCAGCGCCTGCGGATCTCGCCCCAAAGCCGACGCTGCTCTTCCGAGCGGCGCCGAACTGACGACGGACTCCCAACGCCGCCGCACCCGTTCCCCCAGCTGCCTTCTGGGAACCCGAGTCACCCCAGCCTGACCCCGGGATTTCTTTCCTCCTTCCCGGCGACGCGGGGATCTTCCACCTCGCCAGACCCTCCGCGACGGAACCGATCTCGACGCCGGGCCCCCGGACGCCAGTACCTTTCTGACGCCGGTACGCCGATGCCGGGTACTTCTAACGCCGGGCAGGGGATGTTCCCTTCCGTTGGCCCTCCGCCCGGCCCATTAACGTGATCCGCCGCGGGCTGCTGACTGGGAGTCTGTTATGGCAGCTCCCCGCTCCTGGTACCCGCCGTTTTATCCAACGCAGTCGCACTCGGGACCGCAGTATCAGCGCCGCAGTACCCGACGCCGGGTTTCCGCAGCTGGGTTATGGATACTCACCTTACGGGTACAACCTGCACACGCCCGGGGATCTGCAGGAGACTCTGGCCCTTGGTGGGCTAAGGCCAAGGCTCAACTCACCAAAGAGGTAGAGAGCCGCCACGACGACGGTGCCGCCTGGCCCCGTGACGTCCGAGGCGGCACACTCCCTCACCGCCTCCAGACTCCAGGGCCCTTCCCTCTGGATCCCGAGAGGGGCAGAATACGCGTTCACGGGTACCACCCAAGGAACCCGTTCTTCCCCCTAGTCGTGTAAGGGAGTCTTATTCTTCTTCTGCTGCTTCTTCCCTCTCGGATTCCTTGTATTCTTCCGAAGGATGCTCCGAGAGAGATGACGAGCCCCGCTCTCTGTCTAAGCCCCGGCCAAGGACCCCTCCTCCGATGTCTCCTCCGGAGGATCCATCCTTCACGGAGTTGCTTAGAAAAATCCAGGAAATTCACCAGTGGCGCCCTTTGGAATCAGATCCCCAGTGTCTCAAACTCGCCAAGCATCTGGACCTGCCCGTGACAGCTCCAACTTTAGTGCCACCCTGGATCGAGCCTCACGCCCACCTTGTTACCACGATTTGGAAACAACCGTCGGCGTTAGCCCCACTTCCTAGGAAGTTCAACAGGCTATACCAGGCTCCCGAGAGTGTAGACTATCTTGACTCTCACCCTCATGCCGATTCAGTTGTGATTAGCGCCGCTCATGGACGGTCGGCACATCCAAAGCATCTGAGCTCATCTCCTCCGGATAAGGAATCTCGCCTCCTGGACCAGTATGGAAGAAAGATTTATGCCTCTTCCACACTGGGAATTCGGGCCCTGAATTACGTCGCCCACATCGGGGATTACCAGAAGGCCATACTTACCCAGGCGGAATCTAAACTGGACTTCTTACCTGACTCAAGTCAAGCAGGAGTTAGCAGATCTTGTCCATTCTGCTCATTCGGCCAGTCACCACATTTTACGGGCGACATACGATGCAGTGGACACTGCCAGGCGGAGCTCCGCTTTCACCGTAAGTCTATGGCGTCATGCCTGGCTCCGCGTGTCAGGTTTGGTCCCGGAGGTGCAATCCGCTATTCAGGAGGCACCTTTCAGGGGGTCGGTGCTTTTCGGGGGTGATGTCAAAGACATCATCACCGACTTGCAAGAGAAGGGGACGGCCCTGAAATCTGTGGATTCCATGTACCGTCCCCATCCTCAGCAGCGCCGTCCTTTTCACAGACGGACTCAGCCACAAGTGAAACCTCAAGGAAGGCGGGCCACTAAACGTCGGGCCCCCGCAGCTGCCAGGCCCCCTCCGCCCAAAAAAGCAGCGGGTGCCTCAGCTGCGGCGCTGCCCCACACCACCTGACTCCTTTCCTCTCCCACCGCCTCCGGATCCACCGGAGGAACCGGTAGGAGGGAGATTTTCCCTCCACCTTCCGGGTTGGGAGAGGATAACCACGGATTCTTGGGTGCTCCAGCTTATAGCGGAAGGGCACTCCATAGACTTTCTTCAGAAACCACCCCGCCACCCTCCTCCGAAGTCGTCATACTCAAGGGACCATCTTCCCTTGGTCCAGGGAGAAATCTCGGCCCTTCTTGCGAAGCAGGCGATAGAACCCGTTCCCCTTCATCTTCGAGGGACGGGTTACTATTCTCATTTCTTCCTGGTCCCAAAGATGACGGGAGATCTCAGACCCATTCTAGATCTCAGTTCCTTGAACCTTTACGTGGAATACAAAAGGTTCAGGATGCTCTCTCTGCAGAGCCTTCTGCCTCTTCTTCGGCCGGGTCAATGGCTTTGTGCGCTGGATATGCAGGATGCCTATCTGCACATTCCCATTCGCCTTTCTCACTGCAAGTATCTTTGTTTTGCATTTCAGGGGGACCACTACCAATTCAGGGCACTCCCCTTTGGTCTTTCCTCGGCGCCCCGAGTATTTACCAAATGCCTGGCTGTGGTAGCGGCCCAACTGCGTACAATGGGAGTACAGGTGTTCCTTACCTGGACGACTGGCTCCGTTGCCTGGCCCAGGAGGAACTCCTGCATTTTCTCTCCCTCGCCCAGCAGGTTTTCACTGGCCTGGGTATTACCATCAACCATTCCAAGTCCCAGCTGGACCCTCCCAGAGGGGACAGTTCATCGGGGCTATCCTCGATACGACGGTGAGCAAGGCCTTCCTGCCCCCAGACAGGGCGGCCTCTCTTCAATCCCAGATTTCCCTGCTATCAGAAAGCAGGAGGGTTCTGGCGAGGTCGGTCCTCCGTCTTCTGGGGCTCATGGCGGCCGCTATTCCGACAGTCCCCCGAGCTCGACTCCACATGAGGATCTCTCAGTGGACTCTTCGCTCCCAGTGGGATCAACTTGTAGGCGACCTAGATCAACTAGTTCTGATCTCCTCACCGATGGCACGGGACTTGCAATAGTGGATGGTTCGAGAGAACCTATTTCAGGGAGTCCCCTTCTTTCATCCTCCCCCCCTCCCAGACTCTGACCACAGACCCATCAGGCGAAGGTTGGGGAGCCCATCTGGGCCCTCATTGAACCCAGGGCTTGTGGTCCAGACTGGAACTAGCTCTCCACATCAACATGCTCGAGCTTCGAGCTGTGCTATATGCTCTCCAAGCCCTTCTCCAATACATTCTTCCCGGCCACCTAGCCGTCCAGACGGACATGTGCATGGTGTGGTACATCAACAAGCAGGGAGGAACTCGTTCCTATCCTCTATGCAGGGAAGCAATGAGGGTTTGGGATTGGGCAACTCATCACAACCTTCACCTCACAGCGATTCATGTTTCAGTAGTCGACAACACCCTGGCAGACAAGCTAAGCCGCTCCTCTACCCTGGCACATGAGTGGGAATTGGATCAAAGGGTGCTCGATGATATCTTTCAGCTTTGGGGGACTCCGCAGGTAGACCTATTCGCCTCCCCCCAAAATGCAAAACTTCCCAACTTTTGCTCGCTCATTCCAAAGCGAGGCCCTTTCTGGAGCGACGCTCTGTCTCTAGACTGGAAGGACAGATTCGTCTATGCTTTTCCCCCAATTCCTCTGATCCCATGAGTTTTGCAGAAACTAACCACAGAAGGAGCGAGAATGATTCTGATCGCTCCTTTCTGGCCCAGGCAAATCTGGTTCTCTCTTCTACAACAACACTCAGAGGTTCCTCCTCTTCCTTTATCTCGAGGTTTGCTGACCCAGGATCAGGGGACCCTGGTCCATCCAGGTCTCAAATCCCTTCAACTTCATGCATGGCTCCTGCAGACCTAGCCCAATCCCGTTTTGGCATTTCTCCAAAAGTGGCGGAGATTTTGTTGGAGGCTAGAAAACCCTCCACCAGGTCCACTTATGCCATGAAGTGGAAGAGATTCTCTATTTGGGCAGCCTCTAGGAACGTGGAGCCTTTCTCCTGTTCAGTGGCTGTTCTGCTGGAGTACTTACGTCATCTCTTTGACCTGGGTCTCAGCCACTCTTCCCTGAAGGTTCACATGGCTGCTATTTCAGCCTACCATGTTCCTTCGAGATAAAGCTGGCTCAACTGGAGGTCTCTAAGACTTTTCTCAGAAGGGTCCTTCATCTCAAGGCCCCCATCCGTACCTCTGCCCCTCCTTGGGACTTGAATTTGTTCTAGAAACTTACTCTCCCTCCTTCGAACCAGCTGCTTCTGCAGCTCGAAGTTTCTTTTCTGGAAGACGCTCTTCTTGGTGCATTACTTCAGCCTCAAGAATTTCCGAGCTGCAGGCCCTATGTGTAAAACTCTACTTGATTTTTCACAAGGAACGAGTTGCTCTTCGACGAATCCTAAGTTTCTACCTAAAGTAGTAGCAGAGTCTACCTTAAATCAGTCCATAGAGCTACCTGCCTTTTTTACGCAGTACTCTAACCAAGGGGAATATTTACTCCATACTATGGATGTTCACCGGATTCTGAGATACTACACCAACAGGACGAAGGATCTCAGAAAGACTGATCAGTTATTCGTCTCTTTTGCTCACAAAAGGGAAGGCAATGCTGTTTCCAAGCAATGCCTGTCGAAGTGGTTGGCTCATTGCATCACTTTCTGTTATGACAAGTACAACAAGACCCTTCCGGGTGAGGTCAGAGGTCACTCCACACTGGGAGTAGCGGCCTCTGCGGCTTGTTTCAAGAATGTGTCTGCGGCAGACATCTGCGCTGCCGCCACCTGGACCTCCGTCCATACCTTTACGAAACACTACAGTTTGGACATTGCCTCTTGTTGCAGAGCAGGCTTCAGGCTAGCTGTTTTGCAAGGCCTCCTGTCTTGAGGCCTTCAAGGCTACTGCTACTTTCTGGAGTAGTTTCCTCCTCCTGATGCCTCTTTTTTGTTCCAGACTGCTTGGGATTCAGTCCTATAAGTAATTACCTACTGCAAGAGCCCTCTCAAAGTAAGATAGTACAGTTACGTAAGAACTTACCGTAACAGCAGATCTTCGAGAGTTGCAGTAGGTAATACCTTCCCGCCTTCCATCCCCCTAGGCTTTTTCAGCTCCTTCTCCATATAGAGAAATATCCGCTTCTCTCGTCCGGCCTCTTTTTGGCCTGTGGCGGAAAAAGAACTGGAAGAGCGTCCGGGACAGCCCCTTTATACTGGCGTGGCATGCGCTGGTCACCTGACATGGGGCAGTCCCTCGCCAGGACTGCTAGGTAGAAATTTTTCCGTGGGGTCCTGCCGCCGGCGGCGTCAGTCAATATGTAATTACCTACTGCAAGAGCCTCTCTCGAAGATCTACTGTTACGGTAAGTTCTTACGTAACTGTACTTTTTTGTTGGGGGGTAGGAAGAAATAGGCTGTTGGTTAAATAGGATCTGCAGCTTATCCTCTAGGTAGGGAAATGGGCAGACTAGGTGGGCCAAGTGGTCCTTATCTGCCGTCAAAAGTCTATGTTTCTATGTTCTATGCAATCCGCATGTGGAGTCTGGCCAAAGGGACTGTGGGAATAGTCACTGCCATGAGGCCAAGAAGACGAAGAACCGTTCTGGCCGAGATATAACCACTGGAAGAAACCATCTTGGCCTGATCCACTAGGGTATCTGCTCTGTCAAGGGGGAGAAAAGCCATGCCCTGCACCATGTCCAAAACCGCCCCAATGAACTGGAGGCGTTGGGACAGGACCAGCTGTGATTTTGGGTAACTGACTAAAATACCCAATCTCTGGAAAATGTGCAGGCTAGCAGAGAAGAAAATATTACTCACCTTAATAATGTTTCTTGTAATGGAGTCTTGCTGTATTCTGACTATTGCAGTTAGGTCCTGCCTTTCAACTGCCCCGGAGAACAAAGAGTTAACTTTCCATGGCCAGCATGGAACGTTCAGCGCAAGCTCGGCTGAAGCCCCTGTCTGCTGTTTAAACTGCAACCGTCAGATCTTTACGAGCAATACTCACTAGAAGTTCTGTGTGGAAACTGTAAAACTCACACTAGCCAACTGGCAACTAAATTTATTAAAAAAAGGGTTTTTTGGTTTTAAAGCAAAGACTCAAGTCAGAAAAGCCAAAAAAACAAAACCCAACACACACCCAAAGTAAAGGAGGGTGAAAAAGGGGCACCTCTAGGGTGCCAACACTGCTCCTGCCCACCCACATCCCAAAAACCAGGTTCTGAGAGGGGAGGCAGTGGGGGAGGTCAGAATACAGCAAGACTCCATTAGAAGAAACAACATTACTAAGGTGAGTAATTTTTTCTTCATACAACATGAAGTCTTGCTGTATTCTGACTATTGCAGACTACCAAGCAGTACCTCCATGGAGGAGGGACAGAACCTACTTTGGGAATAGGCTCTGAAGTACTGCTGTGCCAAACCGAGCATCACTCCTAGCCTGGATATCCAGAGAGTAATGCTTGGTGAATGTATGGACTGTTTTCCAGGTGGCTGCCTGACAAATTTCTAAGATAGGAATATCCCTGGCAGCAGCCAGGGAAGCAGCTGTACCTCTAGTAGAGTGAGCCCTCAGGCCTGAGGGTAGGGTTCTACCCAGCTTTTCATAGCAGAATTGTATACAAGAGACAATCCACCTGGCAACAGATCTCTTAGTAGCAGGTTTGCCCTTACCCACCTCTCCATACATGAGGAACAATTGAAGGGACTCAAACCTGTGACCCTTGGTGCACTCTATGTAGTAGCTGAGGGCCCTCTTAACATCCAAGCTGTGCAGCCTCCTCTCTCCAGAGGAGGAATGGTCAGTGAAGAAAACAGGGAGAGACAGACTGATTAAGGTGGAAATCTGAAACCACCTTAGGCAAAAACTTCCTGTTAGTTCTTAGGACCACTTTATCTCTATGTAAAGAGATGAAATCAGGCTCTACTGACAGGGCTTGCAATTCACTGATACGCCTGGCAGAGGTAATGGCTACCAAAAACACAGTTTTCCAAGTCAAGTACTTAAGCTCTGCAGAGGACAAAGGCTCAAAAGGTGGTTGCATAAACTGAGCAATGCAAACATTAAGGTTCCAAGCAGGAGCAGGGTCCCTAAAGGGGGGATTGGTGAGCAGCAATCCCTTGAAGAACTTACAAAACACAGGATGGGCTGACAGAGGAGAGGGCTTGCCTACTGACAAGAAGGCAGAAACAGCTGCCAGATGCACTTAAGTGTAGCCGGCCTAAGTCCTAAGCCATTAAGATGAACCATATAGTCCAGGACTGTAGGCAACCCAGCAGATTCTGGACAAATATGCTTATTAGAGCACCAAATAGTGAACCTTTTCCATTTGGAGTTGTAAGTCTTTCTGGTGGAAGGCTTTCAAGAAGCCTTAAGGATATCCAGAACCCTTTGCGAGAGGTGCAGATCAGCAAACTAACTCTTCAAGAGCTAGGCCTTGACATTGAGAGATTTGAGGTTCGGATACCAAATTCTCCCTTGGGAGGATGTCAACAGGTTGTAATTCCTGGGAAGAGACAGCGGAAGGTGGACTGCTAAGGACAGCAACAGTGGGTACCAGGGCTGTCTGGCCCAGTCTGGAGCAATCAGAATCACTTTGCATAATTGAGACCTGATCTTGACTAACACTTTGAACAAGAGAGGGAAGGGGGGGAAAAGCATACAGAAATCTCCCTTCCAAATTCAGAATCAGAGCTTCCAGGGGGACTGAGCCAAAGACCAAAGGGGTCTGCAACAAAAGAGAGGAAGTTGGTGATTGTCTGGGGCTGCAAAAAGATCTATCTGTGGAGTGCCCCATCTCAAGAGAATCACTTTCAAAACTAGGGGATCTAGGGTCCATTCGTGATGGCCCTGGGATATCCTGCTGAGAGCATCTGCTAGGACATTGTCCTTCCCTGGGAGGTGAACTGCTATCAGAGAGGTTTGCAGGGAATAGGCCATGGACCACAACTTCATTGTTTGTGCACAAGGCCAGAGACCGAGTGCCTCCTTGCTTGTTGATGTACCACATTGTGGTGGTATTGTCTGTTCTGATCTGGACCACCTTGTTCTGTACAGATTTGAAAAGGCTTGCAGTGCCAGAAACACTGCTCTGAGTTCCAAGAGATTGATGTGAAGCAGAGATTCTTGAGGTGACCACAGCCCTTGGGTGGTAAGATCCCCCAGGTGGGCTCCCCAGCCCAGCAGGGAGGCATCTGTGGTATCACTGAATGAGACTGAGTGACAAAAGGAACTCCTTGCTCAAATTGTCCTGATCCTGCCACCATTGCAAAGCCTGGATCAGGGTTCGAGTCACTGGGACTAGTTTGGTAAGGGAATCCTTTCTTTGGGACCAGAAGGCTCTTAAGTGGAACTGAATGTCCCTCATCTGAAATCTTGCTCCCTGGACCACTGCTGTAGAGGCTGCCATGTGGCCCAGGAGCTGCAGGAAATGCGTTGCTGGTCGAGACACCTGAAGGGTGAATGAAGAGGCCAGTTCCATAAGGCTTCTTGCCCTGTCCAGGGGGAAGGAAGACTCTTGCCCTTATTGTATCCAGCTCCGCCCCTATGAAGGTGAGGAGCTGTACTGGCTCGAGAACCGACTTTGCAAGGTTGGAGGAGGAATCCTAAGGAAGTGAGCACTTGCTGAGTTATTTGCAGATGTGACTTGACTTGGTCTGGAGACTGACCCACTATGAGCCAGTCGTCCAAGTATGGAAAGATGGAGATCTTTTTTCTCCTTAGGAAAGCAATCACTACTGCCAGGCACTTTGTCAACACCCTTGGGGCTGATGTTAGGGCCAAAGGGCATTATTCTGAATGAACAGTGGCCTGAGGGCAACTGGAACCCGAGGTACTTTCTGTGGGAGCACCTGATGGGAATGTGAAAATAGTCATCTTTGAGGTCCAGGGAGGCTAGCCAGTCCCCTGACCTTAGAGATAGCAGAATTATTCCCAGAGTCACCATTTTGAACTTTGGTTTTAAAAGGTGCTTGTTCAGATATCTTAGGTCCAGGATGGGCCGCCATTCTCCTGTTTTTTGGGGGGTTAGGAAGTACCTGGAGTACAGTCCTTTTCCCTTGTGTAGGGCTGGAACCCTTTCTATGGCTCTGAGAACCAGGAGGGAAGAAACCTCTGCCTCCAGGGCAAGGGTCTCTGATGGATTTGCAGATGGAAAGGATCTGGTTCTCATCTTGGGATATTTTTGAAGCTGAGAACCAGTCCCTGGCTTACTACTTCCAGGACCCACTTGTCTGATGTCAGAGACTTCCAGTCCTGGACAAAGTAAGCCAGTCTAGCCCTTACAGGTAGTGGAGAATCGGCCCGGGCAGACCCAACAGGGTGTCTGCTTGGCAGGGGCTTTAGGCTGAGGGGTGGAAGCAGGCCTGCTCATTCTCTGTCTGCCTCTCCCTCTGAAGAACCCCCTCTGAGCATAAGCAGAAGAGGAGGCGTGGGCTTGGTAAAAAGGCCTTTGAAAGGGCCTGCCACTGCCCCTGGAGTGCTGTCTCTGAGGAGTGGCTTGCCTTTCTTTGGCCTGAGCACTCCTGTAGGTGGTACTGTACTTGTCCATCTTTTTCATGTAATTCTCTGTCTGCTCCCCAAACAGAGAATTACCAATGACAGGGAAATCCATGGCCTTAGCCTGGGTATCCTGTGGTAGGTTAGTACATCTGAGCCAAGCCATCCTCGGAAGGGCCACAGATGTAGCCATGACTCTAGATGAAACATCATTGGAGTCCACAGCAGCATGAAATTGCACCTTGAATGTCTCAATCCCATCTGCAGCCACCTGCTCCAGCTCCTTGGTAAGCTGGTCAGGGGCCTGTTTAGCCAGAGCCAGCACAGTGTCCCACCTGGACTTCTGATATCTAGCTGTGTAGGCCACATAGTTAGCCTGCCTGAGTCCCAAAGATGCTGCCATGTACTGTTTCTTTGCCATGGCATCAATCCTCCTGGAGTCCTTATCTGGGGGGTGTGATGCCAAGGGAATATCTGCCTTATCACAGGCAGCAGCCTGCGCTACCCCAACATGGCTGCATTGCTGAGAAAGGAACTCCGTATCCGAGCCTGAAAGGGTATACCTCTTGTCCATTCGTCTGTCCACAGGAAGTATGGAGTTAGGAGTCTTTAGAATTTTAAATGTCTGTTTCCCAAAAGATTCATGGAGGGGAACAGACACAGTCTCCTGGACTCTGGGATGTCCATCATTTCGACAAAATCAGGCTCCTCCTGATCCTCCACTGCTTCTTCCATTGGAAGCCGAACGGTTTCAGTCATTTTTTTGTAAAACAAAGTGGGAAGGGGACTCAGAAAGCCTAGGAGGAGAAACACCTGAAGGTCTGTCTGGGGAAATGTCCGGGGCAATAGGCACATCCAGACTTTCATAATCACCATCATCATCATTATCCTCATACTCTCCCTCCTCCGGTTCATAAAATTCTTCTAAAGTATAATCCGAACTAGGGAACCGATCAACCAAGCCCCTGCCAGATGGTGCCGGTTCGCCAGAACCGGTTAGCGATTGAACTATCCTTATCGCTTTGGCTATTTCATCAGCGGTCGGAGAAAGAATTTGTGGATCCGAACCAGATGATTTTTCTCTTTCTCTTTAACCGGAACAGACTCCTCAGAATCGGCTCTCCTTTTGCCCGAAGAAGTTTCGCCTTGGTCAGAGGGCACTCCTTCTGGTTCAGTCGGAACCAAACCGGGCTGGCCATCCAGGTCAGCGGACTTCTCTGCCTCCCTCTCCCTCAGTCTACCTACTCTTCTTATCCACGGTAGCTTTGGGAAAACTTTTACAAATTTGGCAGTCTGAATTGAGGTGGTCAAACCCCAGACATTAAACACAGGTGGTGTGGGGCTCAGCCTTAGCAAAGGCTTCCCCACACACACTGCAGTGTTGAAACCCAGTGGGCCTGTTTTTTTTCTTGGGTTTCTCAGACATGGCCAATCCTATCCAAAAGTTACCCTTTTTTCGGCAATCCGCCAGGCAAGACACTCCTATCGGTTCCTGACCATGTTACGGGTCTAGGAAAAAAACGTAATTAAATCATTTTTTTTTTTTTTTTTTTTAGAACCGATACGGACCGGTTACCACGCTCTAATAAATTCAAAACTTTTTTAAGACCAATCTGATCGGTTCAAACCAAGCCGATCCCAAATTTACAAGTTCCACACAGAAACTAAATGTAAAAGCTACAGTATCTAGTACTCACGGTACCACAGACAGAGACTTAAACAGACAGATTTGGTAGCAGAAATTCGTTAGAAACCGAGCTAAAAAAAAACGACACTTTAACCGACTTTTTTGAACCGAGCAAAGGAGAAATCTCCGGAGCGACTGTTCAGTGAGGCGGAGTAAAGAATCTGATGGTTGGAGTTTAAACAGCAGCAGACAGGGTCTTCAACCGAGCTCGCTCTGAACGTTCCATGTTGGCCATGGAGAGTTAATTCTTTGTTCTCCAGGGCAGTTGAAAGGCAGGACCTAACTGCAATAGTCAGAATACAGCAAGACTTCATGCTGTGTGAAAGAAGATTCCAACTCTGTCCTCGATGGAGCTGCCAGGAGCCAATCGTCGAGATACAGAAAGACAATGTGCCCCGGCACCTCAAGGTCCCTGCCACGACTTCCATGCATTTGGTAAAAATGTGCAAGGGTGGATGACAGACCAAAATGGAGCACTTTTAACTGATAATCCTCTCCTCAGAAACATAACCCGAGGAACTTCTTGTGAGGGCCGAAAATGGGTATGTGAAGATACGTATTCTTCATGTCCAGAGCACAGAACCACTGGTCCTAGGACAGAAGAGGCAGCAGGCTTTGCAATGACAGCATCCTGAACCTCTTGTACTCTATGAAGAGGTTCAGAGCACTGAGATCCAGTATCAGGTGGAAATCCCCTGTCTTCTTGGTAACCAGAAAGAAGTGGGAGTAAAATCCCTTACCTGTCTTGTTTACCGGCACAGGCTCTATTGCTTCATTGAGAAAAGCAGCCCTGATTTCCTCCCTTAAGAGTGGAATGTGTGCCCCTGGGTAATGAGAAAATCTCAGTGGAGTATCCAGAGGTTTTTCTCGAAATTCCTGAATGTGACCAAGTCTCATCAGTTGGAGCACCCAAGCGTCTGATGTGATGGACTCCCAGACTCACAGGTACCTTGTGAATCTACCACCCACCTGTTCCTCTGAAGGAGGAGGAGGGGCGGTCACTGAGTCAGGAGTGGGAGGGCCGTGCCCGCAGTGGCTGTGGGAGCCTTACACTTAAACTGGTGTTTGGGCGCTTGCTGATTTTTCGTCTGGCATTTATTTTGCCAACGAAAAGGACACTTTTGTTGTTATGGTTTCGGTCGGTACATAGTGTGGACCGACTGAAGAGCTGTGCCCTTATTTTGCAGGCTAGTAATGATGTTCTGGGCATCCACGTCAAACAGGACAGATCCCCAAAAAGGGGCATCTAGGATAGCTGATTGAACATGAGGGGCTAATCCTGATACTCTCATCCAAGAGTACCTTCTAAGGCTAACAGCTCTGTCGCTCCTTGTGCGGAGGAATCCACCACATCGTAGGTGGCCCGTAATGAATGGCGTCCAGCCACCTTGGTAATTTTTAAAGTAGTAGCCAAGGATGAGTTGGAGTCAGAGCCCGGTAAGGCTGCGATGGTGGGTTCTAGCTGGCAGAACAATGTATTCTGGAATTCTAGCATGTGCGAGACAGTTCAAAGCACAGATTGCCAGAGTCGAAGACGAGTAAAATTTCCTACCGGACTGGTCCATTTGTTTAGACTCCTTATCGGGACGGGAGCTGCTAAGGTGTTGTGGCTTAGCGGATCTATCATAAGCCGCTGTAATGACCACTGAGTCTGCCTTAGGATGGGTGCTCAGATGGTCTTTTCCATCAGGTGTCCTGTAGACCCAGTCAGCTTTTTTGGCCAGCACCGGCATAGAGGAGGGTCTCTGCCGAATGGCTGAGGCTAAATCCTCATGGGGTTCCAGCCGGGGTGGGGTGAGTACTGGACTTGCGTCAGGGAAGTCCAGGTGCTCTGCTAACCTATGCCTTTTGGGGTCCAGAGCCTTTGATTTCCACCCTTGGGCCTCCACCATCTGCTTGAGGAGGTACACAAAGGAGGGATCTTCGGGGGGGGGGACTTGGGGGATTCCTGAGGGACCAGATCTTTGTGGGGAGGGGTTACTAATTCTGAGCTGTCATCTGAGGTATCAGAGTCTGGCTCAGAAGCCCCAGAATCCTCCAGGACTTGTGAAATTGGAGGATCTGGCTCCCTGGTGACAACGTCCGGCGTCAGATGAGTTGTCAGCGCAGACGGACGATCTGACATGGGAGGACAAGTGTACACCAGCGAAGGTGCCATAGGCGGAGGAGCTGGGCGGCTAACAATCGGCAGTGCAAGATGCCTGCTGCCCAGTTCAGAGACCAATTGACTCTTGGTCATCGACCACCATGAGTTAAGCATTTCCCGGAAGTCCACCTCTGCTTGCTGAGGAGGTGGAGTGGAAGGAGGTGGATACTGAGAAAAAACAGTACCCTGCCTTCCAAAATGGTGAGGGGGATAATGAGGGTAACCTGGCGAAGAAAAGGAACCAGGGTAGCCATGATAAGAATTGTCCGGTGTCAGGGCAGATGGAGGATACCCTGACGGAGGACAGGCTGAAGATGGGAAACCCGACGTAATGCCGTAGTGATGGAGGGACACATGGCCTGACTATGGGTAACCCGACGGTCCTGATGGAGGAAAGGCTGAAATACCTGATATGGGATAGCCAAACAATGTCTCGCAGGGGGACAGCCCGTCAGTGACCCCAGTGGAGGGAAGTCTGACGTCAGCCCTGATGGTGGAAGGGCTGATGATGGCCTTGACGGGGAAGACCAGACGGCAGACCTGGAGGAAGACCTGATGGGCCTGCCGTTATCCCCAAAGGGACAGAAATCCCTGACAAAGGGGACCCCCATGAGGTGTCTTGTCTGAGGAATGTGAGGTGCATCCGATGGTGGGAAGCCGGATGGTTGAACCGAAGGAGGCAAGGGTACCTGCGGGTGTTGGGGAGCTGGGTCGGGTGTCGCCAAAGGTGGAGTAGGAGCCACAGTAAGGCAAAGTGGCCTACTATCATTGGCAACCGCCGGTGATAGGTGGACTTGCGTCGAGCTTACAGACCTGGCAAAAGTGTGGGAAGCTCCGACGGGTCAGGCAACGGGTGTTCAGGAAGTGCACTCCTTGGACAACCCAGATCTCCGACCTGGATGGAACCACCGTCCGGCAGAGTCATGTCAGAGCCTGATAGACCGAAGCAATTGAGCGATCGTCAGAGGGGCAGACAATCGGCTTATCGACTTGGGCTGCGACGAAATTTGCCCTGCGGCTAGAAGCACTGTCCAGACTGTAATGCTTGGTGAAGGTGTGGACAGAACTCCAGCTGGTGGCTGCACAGATTTCCGCAGCAGACACACTTCTGAAACAAACCATGGAGGTGGACATACCCCTGGTGAATTGGCCCTTAACTACTCCCGAAAGGTCCTTATTGTACTTATGGTAGCAATAAACAATACAATTAGCTAACCACTTAGACAAACGCGGTTTGAAAACTGGAGTGCTCTCTCTCTCTCTCCTGGGGGTGAACAAAACAAACAACTGATCAGACATTTCTGAAATCTTGGTCCGGTGCTTGCAAGACTCTATGAACCTTCAAAGTATGGAGCAAAGCCTCCCTCTGATTTGAATTCTCAGGATACTAAACTAGTAGGTGGATGGATTGCTTCCAAGTGAACTCTGACACCACCTTGGGAAGAAACTTAGGATTAGTACGTGAAAAAACAAATAATGCTCTTTACACATAAGAGCCTGCAGCTCAGAAATCCTTCGAGCTAAAGTAACAGCAACTAAAAAAAAGCACTTTCCACGACAGAAAGCGCAGCTTGCAACTCACGGCCAGTTCAAGGGGAGGCAACGTGAGTTTTCCGAACTAAAACTGAGATCCCACGGAGGGACCGGGTCCCGAATAGGAGGTTTCAGATGCAAAATGCCTCATAGGAAAAGTGCGAGACACCTCAAGTTGAGCCACGGCCCTGCCCTCGATAGGTGCATGGTACGCACAGATGCACCTTGAGGGAGGAGTACCCCAAGCCCAAGTCTATGAGGGAAAGAAGGTACTCCCAACACCTGATTCACTGGACAGGTGAAGGGATCCAGCTAGCGTGAAGCAGTCCACAGGGTGAAGCGCTTCCATTTCATTGCGTAAGTGGCCATGGTGGAGGGCTTTCTGGCCGCCACCAGGACATTCGCGACCTAGAGGAAACTCAAAAGCGGAAGAAGTCTAAGTCCGCAGGAGTCATGCATGGAGATGCAGAGACTTCGGATCCAGATGGACCAGGGTGCCCTGGACCTGGGACAGCAAGCCGGAGCACAGGGGCAAGGGCACTGGGGGTTCCACTACTAGCTGCTATAACAAGGGGAACCAGATCTGACACGACCAGAAGTGGGGCTATGAGAATCATCTTCACCTCCTCCAACTGAAGTTTGAGGGGCACCTTCCGGGGGAGTGGCAAGCGAAGGAAGACGTACAAAAAATGAAAATTACATACTCACTGTAATTCTTGATCTTCCTAGTTATTTTCACCATTCATTACTGGTGGGATCTCAGCAGGAGGCGCCAGACCCCGGCAGGAAGCCTGTAGCTTTAAGCTTATCCCTGAAGGAGGAGAAGATGTCGGGGACAGAGCTGCCCTCAAAGCCGATGTATTATGTGGTGCTTGTGGGTTGGACAGTAACCAATGCTGGCCCCTCCGCAACCTCAGTTCTGCTTGCTGGAGAGGAAATTAGGTATACAGAAAAAAGGAGGAAGGGTGGGGCAAGGGAGCCCAAGGGACAGAAAAAAGAAAGGATAGAAACTGGAAAAAGAAATAAAATCGACCACAGGAGATGGGGTGGGGTTCTAATGATTTCTGGGTAGGGAGACCCTAACCCCTGGTCAGGCCAAGGTAGAGGGTGAGAGGATGGAGAGGGAGAAAGGAAGGAACGAGAGAAAAGAGAAAAGGAAGGGGGGGGAGACAGAGAGCTATCAAAAGGACCCGGACAGGGACAACCCTAAGGATGGATGGTTCCCTCTGTGGACCAAAATAACAGGTTACTCACCTGTAACAGTAGTTCTAGGAGTGGTATATGTTGTTCATCCACACTGTCTGGCATGTCCTTTCCCTTTACGATTCTTGCCGGAAGGTCTGAAAGCTGGCTCCTCCCACCCACCTACTCGGGTGGTATATGCCTCGGCTCCGCCCCTTGATGCCAGATCTTGTCTGCTGGAAGCTTAGGTTGTGCGTTGAAAGCTGGGGAGGTCGGGTGGGTTCATGTGGATGAACAACATACACCATTCCTACAACTACTGTTACAGGTGAGTAACCTGTTCTAGGATCGTGGATATGTTGTTCTATCCACACTGTTTGGCAGACTCCTAGCAGTTTTCCAGGAGGAGGGAAGCAAGGCGCACACCCCCCCCCCCATACTTACTTGGGGAACATACTGGAGAACTGAGGCCCCAAAACCAGCATCCCAGCATGACTGTAGATCGATGTGGTAATGGGTGATGAATGTGTTTGCTGACTTCCATGTAGCAGCCCGACAGATTTCCTGGATAGGGATGTCCCTGGACACAGCCACCAACGTAGCAGTATGGCGAGTAGAGTGTGCTCTTATCCCTATGGGAGGTTCCTTGCCCGCCAACCTATAGCAGAGATCAATGTATGATGTACTCCATCTGCCAATCATCCACTTGGCTGCAGGTCTGCCAGGTGCGGCTTCAGTGTAAGTGACAAACAACTGGCGAACCTCTCCTTGAACTTCAGCTGTTCGCTCCTTATAAAAAGAGAGCGCTGGTCTCAGGTCCAAGGTATGGAGCCTGTACTCGGCCTCCGAGGTGTAACTGGAGTAGTACACCAGCAGAGTCAACACCTGGTTAGGGTGAAACTCCGACACTGCCTTCGGAAGCAATTTCGGGTGGGGGCACAGGACAACCTTGTCACTATGGAAAACGAGGTAAGGAGACTCAACAGAGAGTGTCTGTAACTCCCCAGTCCTTCTGGCTGATGTGAAAGCAACCAAGAAGGTGGTCTTCCACCATATATGTGACATCTCACACCTGTGCATCTATTCAAATAGCTTGCCCATGAGCTTTCCCAGTACCAGCAGTAGATCCTACGGTGGTGGTGGTACACGCACTGGAGGGGGAAATATGGTCAAGACCTTTAAAGAAGCACCAGACCACCTTCTCCTCTGCCACAGTCTGTTGACCGGCCCACGCCCAGTAAGCAGAGATGACTGCCAGGTGCACCTTAAGGGTCACGGACCAAAGACCCCCTTTGGACAGAGACCAAAAGTAGTTGAGGATACTAGCCACCGGACAGGACAAAGGGTCCAAACCCTTATGCCGACACCAAATGGAAAACCTTTTCCACTTGAAGGCATAGCATCTCCTGGTCGACTCCTTTCTGGATGCTTCCACGACTGTGAGTACATCCTCAGAGAGATCCAAAGCCTGGAACTCTAGCTGCTCAGGAACCAGGCTGTCGGGTGCAGGGATTAAAAGTCCAGATGGAATACCTTCCCGATTGACTGATATCAGGTCCGGGCATACTGGAAGATGCCTTGGAGGCCTGGAGGTGAGGTAGAGGAGATCTGTATACGAGAACTGGCAGGGCCAGTCTGGGGCTACCAGGATCATCCTTGCCTTGTCCCTCCTGACCTTGAGGAGCACCTTGTGAACCAAAGGAAGTGGAGGTAAGGCACAGAAGAGGCCTGGGGGGGGAGGTCCATGGCCTCGAGAAGGCATCCCCCCTGCAGCGAACCCTGCTGAGAGGGGATGGGCATGAAACAGCCTCAGCTTTGTGTTCTCTCTAGAGGCGAACAGATCCACCTGAAGTTTGCCCCAGTGGGAGAACAGGTTGTGTACTACCTCTGGATGGAGAGACACTTCAGACGTCTGAGAGCATCCCCCAGTTGGTTCGCAGCACCTGCCACATGGATGGCTAGGAGATCTGCCTCTAGTCGGCACACGAGGGTCCAGATGCGGAGCGCTTCCCTGCACAGAGGCCGGGAGTGCGTGCCACCCTGCTTGTTAAGATAGTGTATGATCGTATTATTGTCCATCTGGACTTGCACCACCTGACCCTAAAGGACTGGAGCAAATGCCGACAGTGCCAGTCTGACTGTTCTGGGCTCCAGCAGGTTGATATTGCATCAGGAATCCTCGGGGGTCCACAGCCCGTGGACTCAGATTCCCCATATGGGCACCCCAGCCCGTGAGAGAGGCATCAGTCGTGAGGATGACTGTCGGCTCGGGATGGACAAATGGGATCCCCTCCTGCAAATGTGTTAGGACGATCCACCACTGGAGAGTGTCCCACATCTTCTGGGTCACCGTGGCCAGCTGATCAAAATGACCATGGCGCCTAGTCCACTGGCTGGCCAGCTCCCGTTGAAAGGGGCACATATGCCACCGGGCCCATCGGACCATGACTGTGCAGGCCACCATGTACCCCAGAAGTCGCAGGAAGTCCCGGCCAAGGCTCAAGTGCCCAACCAGAAATGACTGGGCAAAGGAGGAGAGAACCTCCGCCCTGTGTCAGGAGCCTGGCTCAGGCTCTGGCTCGGCAAGAATCAATCTCTACCCCAATGAAACAGATCACCTGTGAGGGTATGAGTTCAAACTTGGTCTTACTGACCTGGAGGCCAAGACTGATGCGGTCTGGAGGGCCAGATCCCTGAACCTCTCCACCTCCTGTCTGGAGGAACTCGCTATGAGCAAGTTGTCAAGATAAGGCTACACTCTGACCACTCTATGTCGAAGATGGGCTGCCGCCACTGCAATGCACTTGGTGAAGACCTGGAGGACCGATGACGGGCCGAACAGCATGGCTCAGAACTTAAAGAGGGCTCCCTCTGCTCGGAAGCGAAGGAACCTCTGGTGAGACGGATGGATCGGGGACGTGAAAGAATGCGTCCTGAATATCCAGAGAGCAGAACCACATGTTCTGCTCGAGAGATGGTATGATCCGAGACAGAGTTACCATCCTGAATGTGCGGGACCTGAGAAACTGGTCCAGGTCGTGCAAATCTAGAATGGTGCGCCAGCGCCCCCCCCCAAAATCTGTTTCGGGACCAGGAATTACCTGGAAATTAACCTTGAGCTGACAGGGGGGAGGCGGGGGAGCCGCGACTCTGGCCACCACCTCCTTGCAGAGGAGTTGGGCAATATTGTCTCGGAGAGCTGATTGTGTACAGACACCATTTCCTCCCATAAGGCGCAGGCTCAGCTTCGTGGGTACTGCTCGAATTCCAAAGGCAGTCCCTGGCCTACCACTTCTAAAACCCACCTGTCCGCTGAAACAGCGGATCAGGCAGAAAGGAAGTGGTGGAGCCGGTCCCCCATGGGAAGACCCAGAGCTGGTGTGACAGGTATGGGAGTGGTCACCCCCATCCCGTCACTGGGCAGGCTTGGAGGAGGAGGGTCTGGTTTGGGGACCACCTGAACCCCGTCCTCCGGGTTTACGGGCTGCCGGGGGCCCAGACTTGGGCTGAGGGTGCCAAGGTTGACTCTGCTGCTGATGCTGCCCTGACTGGAAATGGGGCTGCTTGGCCACAGGGGCAGGATGCCAAAAAGGCTTCTTCTGCTTTTTGGAACCCTGGGATTCCTTCTACGCAGAAGTAACAGATTCCAAGGTGGAACTGGACTGTTCGATGCGTTGGAGGTGACCGTCCACACCAGGGCCGAACAGGTCAGCACCCCAGGAAATGGACGTCTGTAAGCTTGTGCTGGGTGTCCACCGTGAAGGTGGAAACCCGCAACCAAGCCCTGCAGCGCACGGCAACCGTGGCTGCCACCGAGCGGGCACAGGAATCTCCGCGGTCCAAGGCTATCTAGAGCTGCTGTTTCGCAACCACCCAACCCTGGTCGCGGACCTGCCTGATCATGGTCTGGAGGTCTGCGGGGAGGTGAGGTACAACCTCATTGAGAGAGCCCAGTAGGGCACGAGAAAAATGCACCATGATGATGGCCGAGCTTGCCTGACAGAGACCCACTGAAAAGGTGGCATAAACTTTCTGGGCAGAGTGGTCCAATTTTTTGGATTCTTTGGAGGTCTATTGGTATCTCCCATATTACCCGAGTGCCTGAACACAGATCCAGTCACCAGTCCCTCGGCCGAGGGATGTTCTGTGAATCCTGAAAGGGACCCAATGGGCACTGCATACCTGCAGGCCATGGGGGCTGAAGGCGCTGCGCAGGATGCAGTGCTGACACAACTCCAAAGCTGGGCCAATAATGGCCTCAGCCACTGGGAAGGCCTCCGTCAGTGAATCCCCTCGTTTGAGGATATCAGTGAGGGGGTATTCAGTACGTTCTAAAGGCATCCCCGTGGATTTGGAGATGAGGCAGAGGATGCCCATGAAAGAAGAAGGGCCTTCCTCCATAGAAAGACTATAGACGGATTTCTTGTCCAAAGGGCAAGAATGTAGGTGAGAGTCCTCGGACTACAAAAAGTCCAGATAAATCAGCCGGCTACCAGAGTCGCCCTGAACCCACCTGGGACTATCAGGTGTGAAGGTGACAGACAGCCTACACGGTAGGCCCGGAACAGGCAGAGACTCCTTAGAAAGAGCCCCTGAAGGATGCTGTTTCGGTGGCGGCTCCACCACAGTCGGTGGAGTGACAGGTTTTGGCTGAGCCGGAATGGTCCTGACAGGCTCTGCGGGCGGAATAACGGTGCGGACCAGCTCTAGAGGAGTAGGTGTCGGCCTAGGAGGCGACAGCCAAGTGATGGCTGCGGTAGAAGCCGAGGTCGACTTCTGGCCAGACACAATTAGCTGTTGCTACATTAAATCCTCGTTGCACTGATAGAGTTTCCACTGAAGCTTCTCCTCATCCGAGGAGGACGAGTAGGAGTGGCGGCGGCGCCGCTTCTTAGAACATGTATGCGCCTTCTTCAGCCTGTCTGTCGAAGGGGTCCGAGACCTCGACTCGGACCGACGGGGTCATTCGAAAGGAGCCTGGGAGAACTGCGACTCTTTCTGGTCAAGGACCGGGACCATGAGGGGATTCCCAGCAGGCTGGGCCTCCTCCTCAATGGCAGGCAGGACTGGGGTCCTGAATAAGGAGTTAGCGGCCTCATCGAGCAACGACGGGTCAATGGGGTTGAGAATAAGTTCAACTGGATTGCTGCCCTGTATCTGAGCAGGCTGGCCTGACAGGGGTACCATGAAGCCAGCAGCTGAGTTCTCAACCTCGAACGAAGTTGAGACAGCAGATTCCTGGGACCGAGATCTCTCACGATTCCAGGAATGTCATCAGCGAGACAAAGTTTCCTTAGGCTCCTTGTCCTTTTTACGAGACCGAGAGACGTGAGTGCCCGAGGGTCCCTCTCCCTTGGTGGGAAGGGAGTGGCACAACTCCTGAAAGGAGCCTGAGAAGGTGGAGCCCAAATTGAGCAGGACAAAGATGGTCAGGGAAGAGGACTGATCCGCGTCCTGAGATGCCGCCTCTTCGAAAGTCTATCTGTTCGAGCTGCTCGGTGAACCCCACAGCCATGGGTTTCCTTGGATTTGACCAGCGGATTCCATTTTTCCAGTCTGCCCAGTTGCAGTCGTGCGAGACAATCGTCCAAAACATTTGGATGAAGAGCGCAACACATTTCGCACGCCTGGGAGTCATGGGCGACACCCAGGCAATAAAACGCACAAGGCATGCGGGTCGGTGTGAGACATCTTTTGCCCGCAAGGGCAGCAGCAGAAACCAGGTGAGGACTTGTCCTCCACCATGGTCGAGATCACGGAGTGATTAGGGGAAACCCTAATGAGTCGAAGATTGGGTAAATCCGTATATATAAGCACCAGGACCTACAGTAACGCGTGAGCGATAAGGAGGGAACCTGAATCTTCCAGCGGAAAGGAAGTCTGGCGTCAAGGGGTGGCGCCAAGGCATATACCACCCGGGTGGGTGGGAGGAGCCAGCTTTTAGACCTTCCGGCAAGAATCTTGTAGGGAAAGGACATGCCAAACAGTGTGGATAGAATAACGTATCCACGATCCTAGAAAAGATATTAAGAGTGGCAAGGAGCCCTGCAGACTGCAGACATTCACGGGGTAGTGAATAGTGAAGATATCTAGGAAGATCAAGAATTATTGCGAGTATGTAATTCTCATATCCTCCTGAAATCAGTCTTCACTATTCATTACTGGTGTGTGAGTACCAAGCACCTCAACCATGGCGCTGGCACCTCCCCGAGTGCTGAAAATTCCCTCAGCCTTCTGTGGGAGAAAAACACAGAGAGTAGGGGGCCCCTCACAGGTCTGCTGAGGCCAGAGACTGATCAGGGTGAAGCGAAGACTCCCACTGTCTGGGAGAAGGAAGGCGCCCAGCTAACTCGTGCCTCACCCTACGGGAAAAGAAGTGGGCCCCCTGAAGGAAGAGGCAGTCACCCTACGCCAGGACAGGGGTGATAACCTAGAAAGGCAAAGCCACGCTGTTCGCCTAATGCAGACTGCAGTTCCTGTCAGTCTGGAAGACACCTCATGCCCTTGCTTGGTGCCGCGCTAGCTCCAGACTGCGTGCAGAAAGGCTGGTGGCCTCTGAATCAGGCAAGGATGCCAGGAGTTGTCCTAGCATCGTCCACAGGTGCCCAGCATAGGCATCCTGGTGCACTGAGATGCACAGAAGAAGGTATGCCACTGAGAAAACAATTCTACCCCAGCAGTCAAACTTGGCAGAGTCAAACTCTGGGGGGGGGCGGTTATGCCTTGGGCGATGATGCCTGGAAGGGGTACGCAGGAGCTCCACTCCAGAAGAGGGATGAGACATAGTACCTTGAAACCCCAAGGGTGTGCAGTACCTGCACTGACAGTCCCTTGGGGCTGGAGGAAAAAAAAAAAAGAGGGACGCTGCCAGACCTGATGCAACGCCTCCATGAAGGGACAAGGCCACGAAGGGATGATGAGGTTTTTGGAGCTAAATTCTCCAAGGAATGCACACATCGCATGGTCAAGATTACGACTTGCAAAATGTGAGAGACGGAGCTCCTCTAGCATCCGCAACAGGAATTGCTGCTAGCTGGTGAGATCAGTGTCTGAGAACAAGTGGACAGAAGGATCCTCTTTCTCCAGGGAGGAAGACGAGGCGGCTGATGGCTCAGGACTAAAAATGACCTTGTCCAGGGCTCTAAGATAATGAGGGAAGGCAGCCGCCGATGCCCTGAACTGAACCAAGGTCACTGGCCATGAAGAGCCACAGAGGCCTGGGAGTGTAGGAGAAGGAGGCAGAGGAACAGATGAAGGGGAAGAAGTCTGGCGAGCCAGAGCAGAACGTCTGCTTGGGCTACAAGACTGTGCAGGGGACCCTCCTTGAGTGGGGGGCCTGGGCAACTCACCCACTGCAGGACACCCAACCAGACAGGGGTGGCCAAAGTGGTGCCCGTGGGAGAGGACCCTAAGATGGGTCAATCGGAGCTGGCTGTCCTTTGCAGGCAGCCCCTGACCCCACCTGCTCCAGACCCTACCAGTGGAGGAGAGGAGAGGAGAGAAGGGTCAGCACTGCTGCTCCTCCCAGAGCCACCAGCTGCCTTGCAAGACGGCCTGCGTGCCAACCTCTACCTCCCCACCCCCACCTAACCAGATAGGGACCTGCTCCTCAGCTGGTCCCTAGTACCGGAGAAAAGGGGCTCAGAGATCACTCTGGCACCAGAAACGGTGCCAGAATCCATCTTGGAACTTGTCCAGGTGCTGGAATCCGATTCAGCACCAAGCACAGTGCCGGCACCAGACCCTAACCTTCCGGTGCCTGCAGGGTCCCCAGCGCTGCAACTGGCATGGGAGGCCACAAAGGAGACAGCCCCAAGACCACGCAGTACTGGAGACCGAAAGGCTAGGTGTAAGAGAGCAACAGGACTCTGAGGAGCCGGCACCCAGTCTGGGTCATCCTGATCCTCCTCCTCCTCTGAAGAGGAAGAGATCAAGGAGACCACCAAAGAGACCACCCCCCAAAACTCTCCCAGTACCAAAAGGGGACCCAGCACCAACAGCGGTGCCACTTTGCTCACTGGCACCAAGGGAGATGTCAGGAGTCAAAATGGTGCCAGCAGGCGACACAGAGGGCTCTGTCAGCTCGGGCCGAACGTGTAGCTGCACCTGCGACACCGGGGGCATCCGTACCTCTGAGGAGGCAACGGACCTTTAGGGGTACTCAGCTGGCCTCCTGGAGGAGGCAGACTGTCCACCTGACCCCTCACGCAGGCCTCCCATCTCAGCGAGACTAGAATCAGTGGGGGCCTGCTCCCACTCGGTATGTATAGTACTGGAGGGAGACCCAAGGCAAGGGGCCAAAGTCCTGGCCTTGGCATCCTGTGACCGATGTCGCCCCTCCAAAGGTGGGAGGATCCTGACCTACCTTCAGCGCATGCAACGTCAGGACCTGGTGCTCCATGGAGAAGCAGGCGTTGCACTTGTCCATGTTGTGCGACAGAATCGGGCAGTTTAAGCAATGATTACGGTGGTCCATCATGGTCATTGGCCTGCCACAGGGGGCACAGATGCATAGGGGCACACCCCGCCTTTAGTTTTGAAGAAGGCCCCGAACTGGACATAATCGCATGTGGAAAAACAGACTTGACGATGCCGCAGTACTTGACAGAAAGGAATGGCTTTACCATTTTTCCAGAGTCTAAGGAGGCCTACAGCATCAAGTGAGCAGTGGCGGCAGATCTGGCATAGTCGGAATTCAAAAATCAGCTTTAGCTCCCCATAGGTGATGCAGCCTCGACGGCGGGAAAAGATGAACTAAAGTGGTGGAGGGGCTGGTGTCGGTTACTGGCCAACCTGCGAGCAACACGAACTAAGTCGGCCTCGAAGGCAGCGCTGTGCCCGACGTTGGCCCCTCCTCCAGGAATAAGCTGAAAAGCTTAAAGCTACAGGCTTCCCATGGGGGTCTGGTGCCTCTGGGTGAGATCCCACCAGTAATGAATAATGAAGACTGATCTCATGAAGATCCTCTCTTTCCAGGAGAGGGACAATGCATCCCGCCAAAAAACTTCAGGCTGGGTATCGAGCGAGCAGAAAAGTAGCAGTTTTGTATTGAGCAGGGATGCAAAAAGGTCCAACTCTGGTTGACCCCATCTGTCAAAGAGATCTTTGACCACCAGAGTCAGAAGCTCCCACTCATGAGCCCTGGACCGAGAGCAGCTTAGACTGTCCGACAGAACGTTCTGGATGCCTGGAACATGGACGGCTGAGAGCTCCAGACAGTGCTCAATGGCCCAATACTGAACTCTCATCGCCTCCCTGCACAGGGGCTAAGAGCAAGTCCCTCCCTGTTTGTTGATGTAATACACGATGCACATGTTGTCCGTCTGCACCATTAGCGGACCAGGGAGGAGATTAGTCTGGAAGGCCTGCAGAGTATTCATAACCATGTACATCTCCAGAACACTGATGTGGAGATTCTGTTCTACATCTGTCCAAGTGCCCGGAGTCTGGTGAGCAGTGTGGTGATCTCCCCAGCCTAGACCTGAGGCAACCGTTGTGAGGATCCGATGAGGAGCTGAGATCTGAAAGGAAACCCCCTGAAGCAGGTTGGCCAGTTCTAGCCATGACCAACTGACCCTGGATGTCTGTGCGTTCTTCCCACTGGACCCTCAATGTCCACTGAGGTATCTGCATGTGAAGCCAGGTGAGGGGAACCATGGCAATGGCTACTGCTATGTGGCCCAGTAGGTGCAGGAAGACCCTGGTGGGAACCTGGCAACTGGAGGAGACCAGGTGAGCCTGGGCCATCAGGCGTTCCGCCCTGTCCATGGGCAAGAAGGTCATGTCCTGGGGGTTGTCCAGGACTGACCCTATATACTGGAGATGCTGGCAAGGAGACAGGCAGGACTTTGGCCGATTGATGGCAATACCCAAGGCCTTGAAAAGGCAGAAGGTATACTCTGGGTTTGAACAAGATGGTCCCGGGATGGATCCGCTAGGAGCCAGTCATCCAGGTAGGGAAATGGGTAGAAGCCTGCCGCTGCCACCACCACCACCAGGCACTTGGTAAAGACCCTAGGGGCTGAGGACAGGCCAAAAGGAAGGGTCCTGAACTGAAAATGGGCACCCTGGAAATGGAAGTGGATGAAGCACCAATGGCAAGGAAAAATTTTGATATGCAGGTACATATCCTGCATTACCAAGTAACAGCCGGTCTCCCAAGTGCAGGAGGGGCAAAAACCCCTGAAGGGTGACCATCCTGAAGCATTTGTACACTATGTACAGGTTGAGATGACTCGGATCCAGGATGGGCTGCATATCCCCGGTCTTCATGGGGACCAGGAAGAATTGGGAGTAGAATCCCTTGCCCCACTGAGCCAGAGGGACAGGCTCTATGGCCCTTTTTTGAAGAAGAGCCTGAATTTCCTCCCTGACGAGGGACAAATGAGCTTGGGGGGGGTGGGATTAGTTTCCTGGAGGGTTTTCTGGGGGCCTTTCGAGAGGCTCTAGCATGTGTCCTCTGAGCTGCAGTACCCAGTTGTCAGAGGTGATGCCCCACCACCCACTGATGTGAAGGGAGAACTGACCCCCCAACAGCTTTCCTCAGAATCCTTTGTGGGGGGGGGGCAGCTAAGGAGTCCGGAGGTAGGAGCGGGCACTGGGAGGGCAGCCGCGGGCACTTGAGGGGCTCTGGCGCCGGATACAGATGGGGCTGACGCCACTGTGTGTTTGCCCTGAACTTTGGTGGGAGGGCAGGCCTGTCTACAAGAGGAGTGGCGAAAGGGCGGCCGCTGAGCCATCTTAGGTTGTGTATGGTTCAGTAAGTGAATGGACCAGAGGGCATGGCCTGACTCCTGAAGGGAGGAAATTAAATCCTGTATACACACACACCCTGAATAGGACAGAACCCAGAAAGGGGGTGTCCAAAATGCTGGACTGCACATCAGAGGCAAATCCAGACACTCGGAGCCAGGAGTGGTGTCGGATGTAGATGCCTGTGGATGCTCCTCTGCCCGAGGCATCCACGGCATCATAGGTAGCCCGAAGGATGTGGGTCCCCATGTTGGAGCCCACCTTGAGGACCTGGGCAAGCTGAGTTTTGAAGGGGTCATTGGGGCAAGGCCTGCATCAGTTCCCTGGCCTCATCCCAGAGGACATTCTGGTATTAGACCATGTGGGCTAACAATTAATGGTTCAGATGGCCAGGGTAGAGGATGCGAAGACTAGTCTGCCCAGGGTGTCCAGCTGCCTGGATTACCTGTCAGGGAGGAAAGCGCTGAGATGCTTGGGCTTCTTGGTGCAGTCATGCATCACACTGATGACCACAGAGTTAGCTTTGGGCGGACCCCCCAAAAAAGACCTACCAGCTGGAGCATGGTAGAGCCTGTCCGCTTTCTTAGGCACTGCTGGAGTTGCGGAGGGATGATTCCAGGCCGCTCTTGTGACATCATCATAATAGTCAATAAGGGAGGGCACAGCTATGGGGGAGGGCATCTGGCTGCCTCTAATAAATGGCCAGTCGATGCTGCTTCAGGTCTTGTTCCTCTGTTTCCCAGCCGGTGGTGGCCTGGATGTGCCTCATGATGTCTATGAATGATGGATCATCAGAAGGGGACTTAGGAACCACTTTAAGGGGGTTCTTTGGTCTTCAAAGAGTCCATCGGAGTGGAAAAAGACTCAAGAGTAGTCAGAGTCATCCTCATCCAGTTCTTCTGGCTCACTTTCAGCCAGCGGACGTCCACCCTGGTGAGCGCCAGAGCCGGCGTTGGGCCTGGATCCGCTGGACCCTCTCGCATGGGGGGGTACTGGAACCTGGCCACACCTGGTCTAGGGGCGGAAGATCCCTGGCAGGCTGTTGAGAGGAAGCTGGAAGCGGGCCCGGGGGACCAGGAGTCTGCTTCTGCATGAAAGACCACCATGCAGAAAACAGTGCACTGTAATCCACTGGCGCAGGATACTTATACACAGGTGGATAATGGTAAGAAAAAGGTGGCACGGGGGACGGTGTAGGGTATACCAGCAGAGGGCCAGCAGGTGCGAGCTGGGGACTGGTGCTGGGCCCACAGGCTGCGGCAGAGGCAATACTGGTGCTGGGCCCACAGGCTGCGGCAGCCCAGTGGGCACCAGTTGGACACCTGGGAGGGGAATCCACTGGCACTGAGAGAGGAGAGACAGGTGCATGGGGAGGAGACCTCCCTGGCAAAAGCAGAGGCAACACCGGACTGGAAGCAACGCTGATAGCCTGCTGCGGGCGCTGCTGAGAAGGACTGGTGTCGGACCCCATAGAGGGGACCGACATAGACAGCGCCGTGGCTGGGGGGGGGGGAGGCAGAGAAGTGGGTGCCAGTTGCACCCACACCGGTCAAGACTCCTAGCTGAGAACCTGTGGAAGTGATGAGCCTGAGCGTTAGGGGCTGAGGAGCAGGAGACAAAGTCCCCTGCCCCAAGGAGCCGCTGCCCGTAACAGAGATAAGGGCAGAAGCAGCGGGGCCACCAGCAGCCCTTCGGGAGTAAGGACAGGTGGGGCCACAGGGGTCGACCCCCCATGGGTGGACTACCTTGATGTACTCAGAGGTTTATGGGGAGACCGTGAGCAGGAAGCATGACTGGTTCCAGTCCTGGTGTTTGTGTTTCCCACCAGATTTTTCCCGGGACTGAGAAGAGGATGAAGCCCCAGAAGACTGGGCTGGTAAAACCGAAGAGCTTCTGGCTTGCAGCTTCTTTTCCACTACAATGAGCTTCTGCTTGATTAGATGGCTCTCCAGGATTTTTAGACAACGTCTCCGAGTGGCCTGGTTGAATTTCTGGCAAATATGGCAGACTTCAGTGTCGTGGCTGTGGCCTAGGCACAGGATACAAGCAGAGTGACCATCTTTTTCAGGAATTTGTTTGCTGCAGGCACACTACATGGAGTGGTCAGAAGACAAGGCAGGTGGAGAAGAAATTCAATGTTGGTAACACCGAAAAATCAATTTTAAGACTAAGGAAAATAAAGAAAATAGCAAAAATAAGAAAGCGCAGCAAGCACGAGTAATGGCGGTTGACTGAAGCTGCGGCATCTGCTAAGGTTCAACGTGCATGGGTCAATGGCACAAAAGAACTGGGGAGGATGTAGGGGACCACCTGCCTTTACAGCATAGGCCAATGTCAGAGGGTGACGTCTCCGGTGGGTGGTCCCCCATGGTAGACTGCTAGCTAGAAAGTTTCTGTGTGGTCCTGCTGCCTGATGGCTAAGTCCTGCTGGTGTTGGCCTGCTGCAAAGCTTCCTCGAAGTAAGATCTATGGTACAACATGCTGACATCACAATGATTGCATAACAGTATCTGAAAAGGGCATGAATTGTACAGATAACTAATAAATGTGTACTATGACAGCATAAATGTTAAATTGAGAATTATCCTTAAAGCAGCAGTGCAACAAATCTGGGTCCAACAGACTTTCTTGTAAGCCAGCCATTTCAGTTGCTGACTGCATAATCAAGATGTTTTTTAATAATTTTTTGGTAGTGGTTTAATTAGCTAAATTTAGATTTAAAAAAATACTCTTTTCCTCCTGATAAAGACGGCACTGACACCCCATGACAACTGAAATACCTGTGTGTGATTGCAATATAAAACTAGTAAAATCATGCACAAGAGTATTGTATATTGTTATGAATAATTTGGCAAAGAAAAACAGGCACACTAAGTTGTGACAGCTAATTTCTATGTGCATCGTTAGAGGTCAGTTACATGGACCCTTGTTCTTATTGGGAACACTGGCCAGGACACAAGGGAAAACATCTCCTTTTCTTACAATAAGTACTATGGGAACTTGAGATGAGCAGAAGGGACCTCAGTTTAACTTCTCATCAGAAGGATGCACCTCAGCACTGCAGCATCCCTGTAGTGCTGCACTACAGTGCCAGTATAGGGTATTAGTTCAAGTTCCTGGTGTAGGACTAAGACCCCTTTCCATCTTCTTATCCCAGAAGAAAATGGGTAGCCTGCTGAGCCCATGACACTGCCCAAAATAGTTTATTGTGGAGGCAAGAGTCAGGACCTTGTGCAGAGTATTTCCAAATCTAATAATAATAAAAAAAAAAACATTTTTGTAAATTTACTGGGTTTTTTTACCCCTTTCACCCAGATGGCCCTCGCTGGCCTTGCTCCTGCACCCAGATTCATCACTCGCTTCCATCTTCTGGTCCTCTATGGCCTGCCCCCAGTGCAGGGCCGGAGTTGGGCACCACACCCCTGGACTTAGAGCTTGGTTCTGGGATGGGTGCCATGCTCAGCGGTGCAGAGCCAGCATCATACTGCTTCACCTGGGGACATTCTGGTTTGTTCTCTCCCAACCCCTAGGATGTGACCCAGCCCCTGCAAACTTGCACATGCACGCTGGTGCATGTCCCCGGCAGTCTGCCTCCTCCTTCCCATCATTCTGCAGCTCCAGCTTGCACTGCAACTTGTGGTCTCCCAGGTGGTGGCAGTACAGCGGAGACTGGCAACCCTCCCTCCTTGCAGAGGGGAGCATCTTCTGGGATGCTTGAACCCCCTCTGCTGGCTGGCCATCCAATGACTCAGGCTCGTTCCTGAACCTGGGACATCAGTGTTGCGAGTGGTATTGCTGCCACTACACCCATAGGCAAGCCCTATTTATTTACTTTTTTAAAATCAAGCTTCTTCATCCCCCCATCCTCCTTGCCCAACAGCACGCCCCCAACCCATCACAGACTTTCTCATGGACTTACTGGTTATCCAGTGCTTGCCCAGGACCACAACAGTTGTGAATGGCATGCCATGTTGATCATGCCAGGACCTGTGAGGGGAGTCACACAAAGGCAGCCCAGGCCTGTTTCCTCCAGCTCCTGTCTCCCTCCCCCCTCCCCCCAGTAAGCTGCCGGCATGCAATGACATGCTTCCATGCTGCAGCAAAGAGAAACTGAAAAGGAATTCACTTGGGCTGGGCTGGAGGGGCTAAAAGAACTTGTGATTTTCTTCCTTTACCACTGCTGTTCTCACGAGGCAGAATAAGCATTCTGGAAATGGGGTCTGCTTCAGAAACCCCTCCCAAAACCTTTCCTTCTGTAAACTCTGAGAACCTCTACCTCTGTATTCCTGCTGAACCAGGATTTTAAAGGTTGCATTTTGCTTATCAACCTTTTCCATGTAAACCTCGTAAACCTGTTTTTTCTTCAAATTACCTTCGAAGGGGAAATCTGATTTCTTCTGTTGCAAAATAGCAGCTAAAATTGGTAGCTGTTAACCAAGTAATTCTACAGACAACTTCACTAGACACTACTGCATTTGCAGAGTCGTTCAGGCCTACAACCATTTGAAGCTGCTGCTTAGAAGCCTCAAAATCAGCCCTCACTATACGCATCATACCAGTTCCTTCTTCTTGTGGCATTGTATCACAAAGACCATAAAGAGTGCTGGTAATTTGTAGTACATACCTCACAGAAAGACTGTCTATAGAACAAGGTACTTGCAAATTAAGATTTAAAAAAAAAATTACTGAACCTTCTATTAGGAGGTGCAATGGAAAATGCAGTCCCGACTTTTTTACAGGCTGCGGTCTGAACAAAATCTTGGAGAGGAGTGAACAAATAAAAGTTCTGCTCCCTCTCTAGACACTGCTTAACTTTTTCTGTTGTCACACCTACTGTTGTGAAAGAAGTAGGCTGCTTAAAAATGTTCACAGATTAATTCTTACAGTTCTTCAAAGACACTTTTTTGGAAGGTGCAAGACGCATTCTTTAGAAAATTAAATTGTGATTGAGGGCGTTTAGATATCTGACCCTCGAACACTTACTGCTCACATGCCTACCTCAAAGATGAGGAAGGAGAAAAATCTTTCAAGATGTGAGGAGAATAAATAACTACAAATTCTGCAACTAGAACAAAAGAAAAATGCAAACTGCTACTGTTTTTCTTGGTTCCACAGCCAAATGGAACAACTAAAAGTGCAATTAAGTAGTGAAACATGCTTCCAAGGAACCAAAGGAAAAAAGTGGTAAATAATTAAATAAAACAGTGTACAGTGTAAGTGTCTTAATTCCCTTAAAAGGGATAAACAAACATTTTACTCTCAAAACCATAGGTTTTAGAGGAGCAGTATCAGAAGCGTGCGAGTTTTTAGAGTGTGTGGGTCCCGAGGTCAGCCCCACAGTACATGGTTTAGGTTTAAAATCTGCCTAAACATTCTGGAGCAAAGCTTATGTTTGGGCTGTCTGTGTGAATGGAAACCAGATGAAAACACTGACGATGTTAGAATGCCATTTTTATTTCCAAGAATAGATTACGATAAAAGTACCCACACTTTCCGCTATGGCACAGTTTAAATACTGGCAGGAATATTTTTATTTTGTTTTAAAAACAAAATAAGGCTGACCCGCAGTGCAGCAGTAGGGCTACCACTTGTGTCGACAGTGACCTGGGTTTGGGATGAGTCTTGGACATCTGGGGCAGGCTAGCCGGGGGTGGGGGGGGGGATGACTGTCTCAGTGAGCGCTCCCTTCCTCTGGTGAGGGAGGGGCAGAGGTTCCTATTGCATTACCTCCTTCAGGGTGGCCACCGGGGAAGGAGTAGATGAAATCTTGGAGATCAGGAGGGGAGAATGACTGAGACGCTGACACGTATGAGCGCATGCCCTGAGTGGGCACGTCATGACGTTCCATAGTGAAGTATCCTTGTGGAATTTGGTGAAAACCACAGAAGAAGCCCTGTTCATGCCGAATATCAGCTTTTGGTAGTACCTGAAGGCTGCATAACAGACTCAAATAGCCTCTTCGATGACTGTTTCAGGAATTCTGTGGAGAGGATTGAGCCCCAAAAGGCCACACTGTGGGATATAAGTGTAAACCTTGAGGGATCTGTACAGATCTAAGTATACAGTAACAATTAAATGAATAACGATTAGTAGTTAGGGCTAGAAATTAATTGTATTTCACCCTGTTTTGCATACCAGTTTTCATGGTGGAATACCATTTTCTTCATACTGGCACTCTGCAGTTTAATTTGTAGCATTGGTCTTTTGGATAGGCGGAATACCACATTTGGGTTTCTGGTATTCCACCTTCCACATCAGATGATATTCTTAATTTCTACCCCCGGTAGTATTCTTACATGTCCTGATGGATTACTAAGTGAAGCTTTACCAGATTTATATCTTATTATGTAGAGATGAACTCACCATTAACTTAAAATTATTAAAAAAAATATCTATATATACATTTGTAAACAATGTACCTGGTAAATTTTGGCATCTCTCATCAGTTTTTCCACAGGGTATTCACTGTTAAAGCCATTGCCACCAAAAATCTGTACTGCATCAGAAGCCACCTGGTTTGCAGTGTCACCAGCAAATGCCTTTGCGATTGAGGCGTAGTATGTGTTTCGGCGCCCCTGATCAACCTCCCAAGCAGCTCGTTGGTATGCCAATCTTGCCAGTTCTACCTTCATTGCCATTTCTGCTAGCAAGAAAGACACTACCTGGTGCTGTTTATAAAAAAAAAAAAAAGATTATCAAAACATTAAATAGTGCAGAGCATTGTAAAACCATTTAATTAATAGTGTGTTATACAGTACATTTACATGATTTACAACAGTGGGCCCTTTCTCGTTATTTCTGAACACCATATTAGGATCCATGCCCTTTATGTGACTCAATCTGCACATAACTGTGCCACCTCAAAGAGCAGGGTAAACTAGTAAGTGTCAGAATCCCAATGTAAGGCTGGCTGGGGGCTGAGCACGTCACAAAGGTGAGTCACTTGGCTCCCATTATGGGAGGAGGGAGGGAAGTAGGGCACAACAGCCTGGTATTTCTGTACACATTACCAAAGGAAGGGAGCAGCTGATGGGATTACTTTGTATGGGTGGGGTGGAGGAAGGAGTATGAATTTAAAAAAGGATATGGCAGCTAATCTGCCATTCCAATAATTCTCCCAGACATCCAAAAGGGGATGAGCATCCCAAAACTCCTGTAGTTAGTATCTACTTGGGGAGAAATGTAACTTACATACTTACCTTAATTGTTGATCTTCTGGAATATCTTCACCATTTATTACCACTTGCGGGTCTATGGTCAGAGGCAATAGGACCCCAGAGGAGCAAACTGTTTGCATGGAGGTAAGTGACACCAAGTACTGATGGCGCATGTGCACCTCATGTGGTGCTGTGCATGCCTGCCAGTAACTGTCGCCACTACCTCAGTGCCTTAGTTCTGTTTGCCAGGAGAGAAACAAAGTGGACAGAAAAACAAAGAGCTACACTCTGTCTAAAAGAAAGGGATAGAGGATTAAACATAAGCACCATAAAACCAGACTACCAACCTCAGTCTAATAAGGACAGGGCACACTAGGTGGCAGAAAGGTAAAAGGGCAGTTGAGCCAGAACCTCACAACACTAGCAGACGGAGCGGACACTAGCAAAGAAGAAGGTAACAGACCTGAGCATGTAGCCCTGGCAAAAAAAAAAAAAAAAAAAAGATGGCACAAATTAAGCAGACTCCTGGAAAAAGGAGCAACTCCATGATATCAGATGCTAGGTAGCTCATAAGTTGGTTATGTCCCTCTTCCTTACATCAGGGATGAAGAAAGCGTGGCCTTAATACATCTGGAGTTGCCAGGCTGGATAACCTAAGAAGCTGAGATATGTTCAACTTCTCAGATACCCCTAAGAGTAGTGGACTAAGGCCCAAATACATATGGGGAACTGGACTACCAACCAAAAGAGTGTGACAGAGTCAGAAGAAAAGGAGCATAAAAGAAAAGGAGCCACTTTTCCTGCAACCACAGAGATGTACCCAGTGCAACAGCTAGTGCAGTCGATTCAACAGGGTGTATAGCACCTACCATATGTAGTGAACTTTCAAGTGGGGGATAGACAGGATATTGCTTAGGAGCTCTGGTTGCATTTAGCAGCTAATAGGGATATACCCCAGACAAAGAGAAAGACAACAGGAAAGATGGTTAGGCCTTTTTTACGGCTGCAATGGGCAAAGTCTGCAGATGTTCTGCACGTACAAAAGGAGTGATGTCATGTTTTCTGTCTGTGGAACTGACTGAAGGTGTAAATAATCTCTTCTGCCTTACCCTCCTCCAAGAAACGTTTTCCGCCCTCAAATAAATGCGCTTTCATGTTAGTCAATGGCTGCAGGGCACTATTTTCTTTCTTAAATGGGAGGTACAAGAACTGGAACCCGAGTACTGGGAGACAGCATTATTTTTTTTGGGGGGGGAGTAAGATCCACCCCCACCCAAGAAGCTCCTAAAGATCAGCCCACACCTTTTTTTTTGGTTCATGTGGAAGGGGCATGAGGTAGATCTATCATATTGGAACAGCTGACTATCAGAGCTCCCTGGGGAAGTAATTAAGGAGTGCTTGAAACTGCATCTACTCATATCCACCCCCCCACCACCAACACACATGCACACACAGACATCATGATTTTTATTTTATTTATTTTTTAACTCTAACCATGTCAATATTTGGCTGTAACAGTATGGGCAAGTTTGGCATAAAAATAAAATAGAAAAAAAAAGGATCAAGCAGGTGCCTTTTCCTTTGTCAGATACATGCTGACAGAAGGTCACAAATCCTGTATGACAAGTTCATTATATGGATGTTTTCCATGTAACATATACATTTTGTTAATGTCATGTCTGTAGCATCGTTTGTAGCCAGTAAACCATTATTTACATAGGTACTGCAAACGACAGGTTTTAATTCAGAAATCCAGTCTTGATCAATTTTTTTTTTTTAGCAGTTCTATAAGATTTGTGTCTCTCTGATGTAAGAGTGCATAGCATAGAAATGAAAGGGTTTCTGTAATTGATTGTTGTTTGCATGAGAAGTGGGCGTGACAGTGGCATGCAAAAGTGAAGTCTGAATCGTTTCTTGGCCATTCTGGGATCTAAAGTTTAACAGTGACGTGTGAAGAGAATAAAGTCCTGTGTTTTTTGCATTTGAATAGGTTTAGTGCTTTGAAGTTAAAAAAAAAATATATATATATATATATATATATATATATATATATATATATAGTGTCATGGGCATCTGAAAGGAAGGTGATACTACTAAAATAAATGCTATTCTGATGATTTATTTATGTATCAGATTTTAAGTGTAGTTCTGCCTAGGTCACAGGCACATAAGCTATAAATAAGGTTGGATGTATTAGTCAAAGCTTGTAGTAACAAAATAAAGCAAGACAAATAGTATATATATTTTTTTTCTTTCAATTGTTTAATCAGGAGTGGCACACTAAGCTGAAAGCTTGTTTACAGGGGCAACCTGGGAGCACATGGAAGTTAAGGACTTGCTCAGGGTCAACCAGTATGCAAGTGGGGGGGGGGGGGGCTGTGGGATTCAAACCCAGATCTCCAGATTTGCAGCTCAAAGCCTTAAACCACTGTGCTATACTGCCTCCCTAGTTATGGCAGTCATCTATTTTATGGTTCATGATGTCGGTGTAGTAAGCATACCAACATACTATTCAATTGTTTAATCAGGAGTGGCACACTAAGCTGAAAGCTTGTTTACAGGGGCAACCTGGGAGCACATGGAAGTTAAGTGACTTGCTCAGGGTCAACCAGTATGCAAGTGGGGGACTGTGGGATTCAAACCCAGATCTCCAGATTTGCAGCTCAAAGCCTTAAACCACTGTGCTATACTGCCTCCCTAGTTATGGCAGTCATCTATTTTATGGTTCATGATGTCGGTGTAGTAAGCATACCAACATACTAAAATGCCAGCAGAATAGGCCTAGTGGTCTTACGTGTCTGCTCGTTTGGTCAGTCCCCACCCTGGGAGCTGAACTTGCTGCCCCCCTGCCCTCTTGGGTGTCTCCCTTCCCAGTCCAGGGTATTCCCGCTTCACTGGACTTTGCTTCCACAACCCTTCCCCTGTTCGTGTCCCACCTCGTCTTGAGCCCCTCCACAGTCTCTGCCTCCACCAGCCCCCTGGGCAGCGCATTCCATGGTTCTACCACCCTCTCAGTGAAGTAGCACCTCCTTCTTTATCCCCCGAGTCTCCCCCCTCCAGCCTCCACCCATGTCCTCTAGTTGCCACCCCTCCTTCCTTCGGAGCACCGTGACTGCACCTCCCCTATTTACCCCTTCATGTATTTGAAGACCTCTATCATGTCCCTTCTCTCTTCCAATGTGTACATATTTAGCTCTTCAAGCCTCTCCCTACAGGTCCTGTCCCTCCAAGCCCCAGATCATTTTGGTTGCCCTCCTCTGGACCCTCTCCAGGAGTTCAGTGTCCCTCTTTAAGTGTGGCCTCCAAAACTGCACACAGTACTCGAGGTGCAGCCTCACCAAGCAGTTATACAGAAGGGGCATCACTTCCTTCCTTCTGGAGTGATCCCCATAGAGATGCATCCCAGCATCCTGTTGGCCTTGGCTGCTGCCCTCCTGCAAGTCTCTGAGTTGTTCATCTTGACATCCACCACCACCCTCAGGTCCCTCTCAGCCATACAGCTATAGCAGCAGTACATTGCATAGCAGATGTAAAATGTCAATAAGCAGGTCATGCAACAGATGTGCTGAGCATTTACTGAAGCAAGAAATGTACAGCTGCCATTTTTTACATCCTGTTCAAAATGTGTTTTTGCATCTGTGTTGCCAAATGGCACAGTCGCTGTGCAAAATCACCTTTCGGCTAATGAACTGATAGTGTCACTGTTCATGCGGTGGGGTCACAAAAAGCCCATGCTGTAAACTTGGGAGTGAAAATATCAAGAAACGCTCAGGGCATTAGGGTTTCTGACCATAATACCCTGCCCTGTAGGGACTGACGGGCATCAGGTGTGTGACTTGGGATTGTCAACAGTAAAGCCCATGCCATTCCACCCCATCCCCACCCTGCAGCCAGTGACAGGTACTGAGGTGTGCCTTTGACTCTTCAGCCCCAAAGTTAACTCCATTCTCTTATAGTGTACCCATTTCAGCGTATTTCCTTATGGAATGGGGTGAATGTAAAGTTTGAAAACCCCAAGGCACACCTCCACTCTTGTCTGTGTCTGCAGGGTACGGTGAGGTGAAATGGCATGAGCGCTATGGGCAATGACCCAAAGGCACACCCCAATGCCTGTCCACGTCTGCGGGGTGGGGGTGGGGCTGACATCACTTCAATACTTCACTGCCATTCCTATTCTGCCTGTCTGTTTGTGTGTGTCTCTCTCTCTCTCTATCTATATATGTCTATGTAATTATCTATCTTTCTATCAATTGCATATATCGCTATTTTTACCTATTTCTAAAACAAACCTGTACATCACATTTGCCTGCACTCTGAGCACATACTTATGAAACTGTGCATATTTGTACTACACTTCTGCATAGACCTCATACTTTCCTAATATTCCCGTTATCATGAGCATAACTACCTTGCCCTTATCAAAAGCGACCCCCTCAAAGTTAATATCACATTTTCTCTAACTGTTCATCATCATTACACCTGACTTCCTGACATCAACACATTGCTTAAATATAACTTACATCACCTCATGGACAAAAACCCTGTTTCTCTCTGAAAAAAACAAACAAACAAACAAACAAAAAAAACCTGTGTAAATAATCCTAAAGCTGAACATATGCCAGCCTTTACTTTTTCATGTACTGCCACCTACTGTACCATCATGGGGATTTGCATACATTTCCCTTAATGCTTTGCATTATTGGGGTATGTCAATTGTGTTTTCTTTAAAATGTGGCTGTCTGGCCAATATCATCCGAGATAACACCTACATCAGTGGCATTTGCTCTGGGGTTCTTTTGTAAGCTTCCTATTCCTTCCATTAAAATGGACACCTCCATATATTTTCCTAATAATGTGTATGCCTTCCTTAGAACAGAAACTAAAACAAATCTTACTACTTACAAATCATTGTGTTGTTTCTCCATTCCTACTTAACAATTCCACACAACTTCACTAACTTCATTATGCAGCCGTGGTGGATCTGACCAAATCTTGTTTAGTTTTTGTGGCGAGAGGGCCTCTGGCCCAGGTTTTTGTTTTTTTGTTAGGGGATACACAGAAGAGTGCCAGACTCTTTTTTTGTAAATATAAAACAGAGGGAAAACACAAGGAAGTCAAAGATCCCCAGAGGAAGTGTGACTGGGGAGAGGTCTAGCACCTACTGTGGTGCTGCCAGAACCAGCAGTGTGAGCTGCCCAGAGGCCCTGGCTCCCTCTGAGTGGGGGATGAGGTGCGGGCACGGTGAAGATATTCTGGAAGATCAGCAATTACAGTAAGTACGCAATTTTCATATCTTCCAGGAATCAATCTTCACCACTGATTACCACGTATGCATCCAAGTACCCAGCTTCCCTTTTCCAAGAGAGTTGAGCTGGCTCACCCTGATGGAATAAGATCCTTCAGCTCTCTGTGTAGGGGAGAAAAGCAGAGGGCATGGGCTCCTTACGGGACTGACGAGACGCAAGACTGATCAGTGTCAGGCTGATGCTCATGTGGCACAGGAGCAGGACGGCACCCTGACAGATCTCCCTTGACCTGCGCCATAAGAAACGACCCCTGGGAAGTGTGATTTTAGCACCTTACTCCAGGCGAAAGGTGCCAGTCTGGAAAGGCGACGCCAAGCCACCCACCTGAGGCAGACTCCTGTTTCCATATGCCCGGATGTCATCCCACCGACACAGTAAGTTGCCCTTGACTGTTGCCTTGCCATCTCCTGGTCTCGAGTGAAAAGGCAAATAGCTCGTCCGACTCACTTGCTCTTAGGCACTGCATCTAGGAGCTGACCTGTTTACAAATGAAAATTACATACTCACCATGATTCTTGATCTTCCAGAATATCTTCACCATTCATTATTGGTGGGTCTGTGCCGGAGGCGCTAGGACCCTGTGGGAGTGTGTAGTTTTAAGGATTTTTGGAGTGGGGCAGCCATTGTCAGGGATGGCACCACCCACGAGACAAGACGTATGATGTGGCGATAGTGAACTGGCCAGTAACCGATGCTGCCCCCCCCTTGGTTCTGTCCACCTACTAGAAGAAGAAATGGTAAGAAGATAGAAAGCATGGGGCAAGGGAGCCCAAGGGATAAGGAAAAGGATATAGGATATAAACCAATAAAAAAAGACCAGAAGCAAGAAGAAAGGAAATTCTGGGCGGAGGGACCTTAGGATGGACAAGGATGACAAGGATAACTGGACAAGCCAGGGAAGGAGAGAAAGAAGGGGGAAGAGAGACACAGACAGAGAGAGAGATATGAAGGCCTCGTGCCCTTGGTCAGGAGGAAGTGTGTCAGAAGAAGTGGCCAGCTCTCGAACCAACTGGAAAAGTGACTAACACTGGTGCCGGCCCGGTGGCGTTTAGGGCTAAGATATCTCTGTCCTACCTTGCACCATGCCCGTGACCCGGGTTTGGGAAATGACCTTGGGTCATCGGGGAGCCGGCACGGGGGGGTGGTAGCAGAACTGAGCTGTCTTGCGGCGGCTCTCCTCTCCTGGGGGGGGGGGCATCCTCCCACTGTCACTGGGTAGAGAGCCAGTGGCAGCACTGGCGGGTATAGGCAACCGATAGGGTGGTGCATCCCACAGTGCATGGTGTGCGCGTGCCTCCACATGTGCACGCTTGTGCCAAGGACATGAGGGTGGGGCGAAAACTGGGGGAAAAAAACTATAAATAATAGAAAAAAGTGACGGAGACTGCCTGAGATTCTACTCAGGCAAGGAGCAGTCCCTGAGAAATTGAGGGACCAGCACAGAAAGGATTGCAAGGAAGAAAAAATTACTCACCGTAGTAATGTTCTTTCTTCCAGGGGATTCTACAGCATTACTGACGGGTGCAGTATGCAGCTGTTTTAAGCTACCCCAGAGAGGTGGAGTCAATGCAAATAAGGAAGGCATTGGCCAATCAGGATAGAGAGAGAGAAGAGTGCTGCCTGCAGTCAGCCTGAAGGACCTCAGAACTGTTTCGAAGCTGAATAAGAGCAAAACTGCCCAACAGGGGCAAACACTGTTAGCAAAAACAAACTACAAATTCCAAACCACTATTGTGAAACAATTCAACCAGAAACCAGTAAAACTCAGCAAATTTGGCTAAACCCCAGGAATTCTCCTGAGGACCACTGTCCTCAGCATACAACTGACTTTAGATTCTCTAATCTTCTTCTCTAATCTTCCCCTTACCCATCTCATTCTTATCAAAAGGGGCTGTATATACCAATCCCTCCACTTCTATCTCTTGAACAGTCGTAAACCCAAAAATAAGCTAGGCACTTTTCCTGTTGACTTGTTTATACACCTGGCCCAGAGGCTCCTTATGCTATCTGGCAATATTGAATCTAACCCTGGTCCCAAAATATGCACCCCACTCTCCACCTCTACTAGCACAAAAAAGGACCTGGTGCTAGCCCATATGAACATTGGAAGCCTCATGAGCCACCTGGCTGAACTCGAAGCTTGGGCTAAGTTGATGGACCCTGACATACTATGCCTCTCCGAAACCTGGCTGAAACCCACTGTACCTGATACTTCCTGCCACCTACCTGGGTATAATATTCTTCGACGTGACCGATCTGGGTCCAAGAGGGGGGGTGGGGTTGCAATTTTCTACAAAAATCAATTGTCTCTTAGCATTCTACCCTACCCTGATTCCCTTATGCCATGTGAAGCGCTGCATGCTACCCTGACGCTGGGTTTGAAACTACTTCATATCGTCTGTGTGTATAACCCACCAACCTGTGGGTTGAATGGTCTCCAGAACCTACTGCAGTGTGTCTCTCTGAATGTAAAAGCAAATGAAGCACTCCTCCTCGGTGATCTGAACCTGAACTGGCTGGGCCCACAGCACAATCTCCTCGCATCTCTGATCCAGAAGCACAATTTCCACCAAACCATAACAGACTACACCAGAACCACGACTTCTCTATCAGGAACGTTACTCGACTGGATCCTTACCAATAGACCGGATCACGTTTCTGTAGCTTCTGTCCTGGCTGACTCAATTACAGATCACTCATCGACGCTCTGTCGCTGGCGCTCCTGCCCACCGCCGGCTCCTCAACCACGACTGATTACCTTCACGAACTATGCTGCCCTCGATGTACAAGCCTTCTTATCTGACATATCTGGCATAGACTGGACTGACGTCTTCACCACATCCAATGTCGATACTGCCCTTAACATATTTCTTACTAAGATTGGTTAAGTGCAAAAGAAACACATCCCAAAGGTAAAAAGAAGAGTCAGAGGCCAGCGCTCAAGATGGCTAAATAAAGATCTCCTACGCAAGTTAAAAGCCAGAGATAAGCAGTGGAGAAAATACAAACAATCTGGACTCCCCCTTGATTTCATCCTGTACAAACAATATAGAAATGATTGCAAAAGGTGCATCAGGCAGGCCAAAAGTAAATACTGTCAAAACTTGCTGGCCAATTCCTCTAACGACCCTAGGAAATTTTGGAGCCACATTAAATCTTTCTTAGGATCTACACAAGCTGTCACCCCCTCTGAAATGGTTCTGCAAGGCATTCACTGTAATGACTCTTCCACTATTGCAAATGCGTTTAACCAGCAGTTTTCCGACTTATCTGCCTACACAGCTTCCCCCAAATCTGCTGCCACACTACTGAACTCCACATTCCCTGGCGATTCACCTAACTCATCTAACCCATTCTACTTCAAAACGGTTTCCAGGCATCAAGTCTTCAAGCTGCTCAAGGCTATCTCGGATAACACCAGCACTGGCTCTGATGGACTGGAACCTCGGTTATTAAAGATGGCTGCTCACCTCATATCTGGTCCTATAGCTAGAATATTCACCCTATCCTCTCCAATGGCGTTGTCCCCGAAATCTGGAAGGCCGCCAGAATCACTCCTGTGTTTAAAAAAGGCAGCAAAAATGACACGTCTAACTACAGACCTATTGCTATTTTATCAGTCCTTAATAAGATCCTTGAAAAGCTAGTCTCAACTCAAATTAACGAATACATAGAAAACTCCAGCTTACTCAACGCAGCCCAGCACGGCTTTAGAAAACACCACAGCACCAGCAAAATTCTCTTCTGACATTCTTACCAGCATGGATAAAGGGGAAGCTAACAGGGGCTGTTTTCATCGACCTAACCAAAGCGTTCGACCTTGTTGACCATACCTTACTACTTTCCTCCCTCAGAAATCTGGGCTTCTCTCACCCTGTCACTACTTGGTTCAACAGCTACCTTGCCAACAGGACGCAGGCGGTGAAATTCAACGCGGCGATCTCTCAGTGCAGTTATCAATATTGGTGTCCCTCAGGGCTCCATACTTGGTCCTCTCCTTTTTTCACTATTTGTAAACAATCTCCCTGATGTAGTAACCTCTGGCCACTCACTACTGTATGCAGATGACCTGGTCATCTATGCGCACTCTGACAATATCATCAACCTGAATGCTGCCCTTACCACGGACTTCCACTCGGTGTGCAGCGCTGGCTACACACTCAACGCCTTGTTCTTAACGCCAACAAAACTAAAGCCATGTTATTTGGATCCATTCACAAACTAAGGTCCTGCCCATCTCCTCTCTCTGTACCTGACATCGATGGTAACCCTCTGGAGTCTGTCAACTCATTTCGCTACTTGGGCATTCACCTTGACCAAACTCTGGACCTAAAACTGCACATCCAGGAAACTTGCAAGTCTGTCAATTGTAGTTAGAGCTGCTTACAGGACCAGCTACCTGCTTACCCCTGCCACTAAACTGGCAATTGCTAGAGGAATCCTATTGCCAACCCTTACCTATGGTGGTCCCATCCTATCTATAGCCAACAAAACTGCCCTGCATCAATGGGACACCACCTTCAACAATGCTTGCAGGTATGCAGCCAAAGTGCCACGCCTGAAGCATCATTGTCAGCTACACAAAGACCTTGGCTGGCTATCTCCCTCCTCCACCAGGCAATACTACCTCTACAACCTTTCGGACACCATCATCAAAACATCCAAACCAGCTGTTCTCTCTAAACTACTCCAACCGGCTATACCTTCACGGGACCTTAGATCAGCTGACAAATCTTATTAAATATTCTCTCTGTCAGATAAAAAGGGCACGGGATCCTTCAGCTATGCTGCCCTCACTATTGGAACTTGTTGCCTCAGGAACTAAGGAATGCTCCTTCCCACACGCATTTAAGCACAACCTCAGAACTTTCCTCACCTCAATGGACAAATGTGTTTGTTTTGATCCCACCTGATCCCCTGCTCATTACTTGCTCTTCCCACTCCTCTATTATGTACTTTATGCACTTGCGCGTTTCCTCTTGGTTGTTTTTTGAGTATATTTACTGTTAGTGGATGCTGTATAATTTTGTGTTCTGATGCCAATTGTAAGTTATTCATTTACCCTCCGTCGCTACCCTGACCCTGTACTGTTTTTCCCCACCTTCATTCCTTCCTCACCTCTTTCCATGCACCCCTTACTAGTCTTGCTCTTCCCTCCCCTTGGCCATTTCTCCTGTATCCCTTTCATTACCACCCCTTCCTCCTGCCCTCCCTTCTCCTGCTCATTGCCACCTCACTCCCCTCTAACCGATCTCTTCTCCTCCTTGCTTGCCTCCTGGTTCCACCGTCCCGGCTGCACGTTATAACCTATTACCACTAATGCCGTAACTCACGCCTCACTCCTCCCTCACCGACCTCTCCCCCTCCATGCCGTGCCTCGGCTCCACCATCCCGCCGTACGTTGTAACCCTTCACCGCCAATGCCGTAACTTGCCGCAACCCCTCTTACCTCTCTTCCTCTTTTACCGTCTTTCGGCTCCACAGACCCGGCCGTAGGTTGTAACCTTGTACCGCTGATGCCGTAACTGGCCGTTCACCTGTATTACCCTTCTTTCACCCTCTGCCCCCCTCCCTGCCAGCCTCCCCTGCCTTCCACCAGTTTCGCCTACCGTGACTCCCCTCTCTTTCCTTCCATCTCCCTGATTCATCGGCTCGACATAGGTTACTACTCTACCTGCCTATGCCACTTTTACTGCCATTCCTCCTGTCCCCCTCCCCTCTTGTGTGTCACTGCACTCCTTCCAGGTGCATTCCATCCATCGACCTTCCCTCCTTTCGTTTCCCTTTTGGCTCCATGCCCAGCAAAACTTTCCCCTTTCCCCTGCCCTTCCCACCCTTCACTGTCCTTCTCCCCGACCTCTCCGTCTCTCCTGCCGATCCTGGCTTCCACCGTCTCGGTCACAGTTGGTAACCTTCTCTCGCCGATGGCGCACGAGTCGCCACCTTCCTCCTGTCCTCACCTTTCTTGCTGCTCGCCCACCCTTCCTGGCCTTCTCTCCTGCTCTACCTTTACACCTGTCCTCTCCACCTATCCCCTTATTCTTAAACTACCGATTACATGTATTTTTATCCTGGCTCTATACTTAACTACACTGTGTGTATATCGCCTTTGCAATGTATCCTGCTTTGTATATTCTCCCATGTATTCCTGCTATCATGCTTATGTATCCTGCCTTATGTATCCTCTTATGTATCATGGTGTTTTGTAATTGTACCTCCCGGGTCGTGCCTGAAAATAGTCACTTGTTGGCTAGCACACTTACCCGGTTAACAAAAACAAAATAAAAATAAAATAAATGTGACAGGTGCAGACTACAAAGCAGTGCAGTTGGGAGGCAGGCACAGAAACCTACTCAGGAAAGAGGCTCTGTAGCACCACTCTGCCAAATCTGGCCTCAGGTCTGGACTGCACATCCAAGCAGTAATGCTTTGTGAATGTATGGACTGTTTTCTAAGTAGCTGCTTTGCAAACTTCTATCAAAGAAATGTCTCTAGGGGCTGCCACTGGGTCAGCGGTGCCCCTTGAAGAGTGGGCCCTGAGCCCCAAGGGTTGCTCACCAGCACTGTAACAGAAATGGATGCAAGAGACAATTCAGTGGGAAATGGAACTCTTTGTTGCTGGTTTCCCTCTGCCCACTTCACCCTGGGTGAGAAAAGAGCTGAGTCTCTGAACTACTCAGTATGGTCTAAGAAACAAGGCAGGGTTCTCTTAATGTCCAGGCTGTATAGCTTGTGTTCGCCTGGAGAGGAGATGACTGTGAAAGGAACTGGCCAGGAAACAGACTGCTTAAGGAGGAAAATGGAAACAACCTTGGGCCGAAATCCCTTATTCATCCTAAGGACTAGATTGTCCTTGTGGGGTATTTAATAATGTAATTAGGATCTGAAGCAAGGGTCTGTAACTCCAAAATGCATCTGGCGGAGGTAACAGCCACTAGAAAAACAGTCTTCCAGGTAACAAACTAGAGATCAGTGGCAGCCATGGGCTTGAGAGGAGGCTACATGAGCTTGGATATAAAGAGGTTCAAGTCAAAGGGGACAGTCCCCCCTCCACCCGAGAGGCTGGAGGTGCCATCAGCCCTTTTTGAGAATAGGCTGTGGATGACAAATTTGCCTTTTTCCAGTGGAAGGTAGGACGAAATGGCCACCAGATGTACTCTTAATGATGAAACTTTCAGGCCTTCTGCCTCAAGATGCCTTATATGATCCAGCAAAAAAGGGAGAAGAAGCCTGCAAGGGTTCTATATCCTCATCCTTGCACCCCAGAGAGAACCTTTCCACTTGGAAGCACAAGTTTTCCTAGTGCTAGGATTTTTTTTTTTTTTTTGCCATTTGCAGGAATTTCAGGACCTGCTAAGAGCACTGGATGTTGGGGAATGCTAACCCCATCTGAGGAAGAGTCAGAAGATTGAGGGATGGAACAGTCTGATGGACTTCCTGATAAGGAGAGGAGCAAGAAGCATCCACGTTGTCTCACCCACTTCGGAACCACCGGCATCATGGTGGCTGGCTGAGCCCTGAATTTGAGAAGCACTCAGAAAATCAGTGGAAAAGGGGAAAAAACATGCAGGTGCTCCTCTGTCCAGTCCAGGATCAAAATGTCCACTGGGATAGTTCCCGATGCTGAGGCCTACAGCAGAACTGAGGTAACTGGTGGTAGAGGCTGGATGCGAACAGGTCCAGATTTGGAACACCCCACCTTATGAAAACTGTGATTAGAACCCATTTGTTGAGGATCCACTCATGGTAGTCCTGACAGAAGCGGCCTAGCCATTCGCTAGAGTATTGTCCTTGCCTGGAAGATGTCCTTATTATGACTTACTGACCTCTGAGTTGTGGAGCGAACACCTTGATGGCCAGGAACACTGATGCAAGTTCCAAAAAAATGATGTGGAGCATGGACTGTCGGGGCGTCCAAGCGCCACTTAGGCTGGGCCTCTTAGCAGGGAGCCCCAGCCTAGGCGGGAAGCATCTGAAGTCAGGATCTGGGGGGTTGCCGAATCCGAAAGGGAACCCCTACCCTGAGATTTTCTTTTCCTTGCGCCAGTCAAGAGGCATAAAGGTTTTTGTGATTGGTACTAGTGTTGCAAAAAAGTAATTTTTCTTAGACTAATGAGATCTGAAGAGGCAAGAAAAAAAAAAACCTCAAAGACCTGGCACCTGGGACTACTATGGTCATTGAGACCATGTGGCTAAGTAGCCTGAGGAAGTGTCTGGCTGGTCCCAGTATGCCCAGACTGAACGAATTTAGCAGAGTGAAAAAATACTGAATTCTGTCTGCAGGAAGGGAAGCGTCCCCTCCCCCGCAGTGTGATGAGCTCTGCCCTCATGAATGGCAAGATTTAGGCAGGCTGAAACTGAAAATTTTCCTTTGTTGATTATGAAGCCTGGAGACTGAAGCATGCTTTTTCTGGCTTGAGGCTTCTGAAAATGCCTGAGGAGAGGAAAACTGGGACTCCTTGTCTTCCGAGATAAGTTGCAACCACTGCAGGCGCATGGTGAAAACGCCCTGGAAGCTGATGTCAGCCCGAAAGGCCTGGCTGCAGGCTGATAATGGTCTGGGGCAGTCTGAATTTGAGAAATTTTTTTTGGACTGCCTTACTGGAACTTGAAAGTAGGCTCCTCTAGATCCAAGGAGACTAGTCCGTCCCTTGCTTCAGAAGGTGAATGATCGGAGTCAAGGTTACCATCGTGAACTTTGGTTTCAGTAGGCGCTTGTTCAGGTACCTTAGGTCAAGAACTGGTTGCTTCTCCCCAAATCCCTTTAGGGATTAGAGATACCTGAAGTGGAGGCCCTTCCCTCACTGAGGAAGAGGTACTCTTTTTACGGCTTTGGTCCCCCCAAAAGCCTCGATCTCCATCCCCAATAGCTGTCTTTCTGTTGGGGTAAGAGGTGTAGAGAGCCTGGGACTAAAAAGAGAGGCCATGCTCCACTACCCCTACCAACCACCAATCTGAGGTGATCTGACACCAATGATGGAAGTAGTGGGCGAACCTGTCCTTTGCAGGGAGAAGGCAGGTAACCAAGAAGGAATCAGTATAATTATTGTCTGGATTGAGTAAGGGTAACAAGGGTGAGGTTGGCTCTACGCTGACATCCCCTACCTACAAAAAAAAAAAAACTCTCATTTGGAAACAATCAATAGACACTGGCATAACAAAGAATGCCCTAGGAAAAAGAACCTCTGCCCCTGCCCCCTCGAGACTTCGGGGAGGAAAAAGGGGCTTAACTTTAGCTGAACTGCTTTTGTAATTAATTTTGAATGCATCTAGTCTTCATGTAGACCTTAATTTGGGACCTTGCGAATGGATGTCCTAAGTGAGATTGGAAGTTCTTAACCAAGCAAATGCCGAGAGAAATGGCCTGTACATGACTCTCGAAGCCATGTCATTATTAACTCGGCAGAGAAAAACAGATACCTAGTAGCTTCTACGGCCGGCTTCACAAATTATGACATCCCTGAGCATAGTGACTCCCCATGTTGCACTATGGCCAGGACAGATTTCAGCAGAACTCTTAGATACCTAGCTGTACATGGTATGTAAGTGAACAAGTGTAACAGCAAAGAAGCAGTAAAAACAGGTTACTCACCTGTAACAGTAGTTCTAGGAGTGGTATATGTTGTTCATCCACACTCTTTGGCATATCCCCTTCCACTTTAAGATCAGCCATAAGTCTTCAAGCTGGCTCCTCCCACCCATCCGGGTGGTATATAGCTCTGTTCCGCCCCATGACACCAGATCTTAGCCTGCTGGAAGCCAGGTGTTGTGCGTACGCAGCCGGGGAGGTTGGGTGGGTCCGTGTGGATGAACAACATATACCACTCCTAGAAATGAAAATTACGCACTACCATGTAATTCTTGATCTTCTTGACGCAGTCTCCACCACTCATTCACACTAGTGGGATTAGCGCCGAGGCACTAGGACCCATCAGGAGCAAACTTTTTGCTGGAGGTCGGCATCGAAATGGCGCGCGAGAGGCGCGGTGCCCATGACAGCGGCTCGAGCGGTAATGACTATCTCGGCGACGACCCTCCAACCGCCTCAGTACCTTTTTTACCAAGGAGGTGCAGCGCAACTAACGTAAAGAGTAAATCTAACCTTAAAAAATGGACATAAGATAGTCCGTACGACCCGTGTAAGAAGGGTCAACAAAGAAGTCTTCACGGCCAAAGATCTGAGGAGTGAAGACCAACAGCGGCGAGCTCGGGATGGAGGGGTGTAGAATGAGTGGTGAGACTCGCCCAAGAAGATCAAGAATTACGAGGTAATGCAATTTCTCATATCTTCCTGGACATAAGTCTCCACCACTCATTCACACTCAGTGGAGAGTACCAAGCTGATAATCCCCAAAAGGCGGCAGGAGAGCCAGAGCTCACGCGACTAAGACAGAAGTCCATTAAGGATAGTTCTGCCGAATGCGGAATGACGCCTGGCATGAACATCCAGTGCATAATGCTTAACGAAGGTATGCACTGAGCTCCAGGTGGCGGCGTTGCAGATATCTGCAATTGGAACATTGCGAATTTCCGCTAGGGATGCCGCGACCGCCCTAGTAGAGTGAGCGTACACTCTACCTTCTAATTTAACTTGAGCCATGGAATAGCAATGCCAAAGGCATGCCACTAACCATGATGAGATGCATCTGATAGCGACAGGTTGACCCAGCCGGGTGTCGCTGAAAGAAACAAACAGTTGCTGAGTCTTGTGAACATCCTTGGTTCTATCTAAATAGAACCGCAAGGCTCTCTTAACATCCAAGGAATGAAGAGCTCTTTCCCCTTCATTTGGAAATTAGCTAAGTAAGCGGGAAGTACAGAGGTTGGTTTAGATGGAATTCTGACACAACCTTGGGAAGAAATTTAGGATGAGTACGGAGAACTACCTTGTCTTTATGGAATACAGTATACGGAGGGTCCGTGAATCAGGGCATGTATCTCAGAGACCTCGTGGCTGAGGTAATGGCCACCAGGAAGGCAGTCTTCCAGGTAAGAAATTTTAGCTCACAGGTAGCTAGGGGTTCGAAGGCTTCCGAGTGAGCATGTCCAGCACCAGGTTAATGTCCCAGGCTGCAACTGGACGCTTAACAGGGGTCTGGTATGAAGAATCCCTTAAGAAATCTCTTCACTATAGGTAACTGAGCCAGAGTCAAGGAAGAAACCGCTCATGGAACGCTGAGATGGCACTAAGGTGAACTTTAACTGTGGAGTACTGGAGACCTGAGTTTGATAGGTCCAAAAGATACTCCAGAACCTTGTCAGGAGGACAGGAAAGGGATTCAAGGGACTTTACACACCAGAGAAAAACTTTTCCATTTGGAAGCGTGATTCTGGGTGGCTGGCTTAAGAGCAGCCAGAAGGATGTCTGAGACTTACGAGAGACGTTGAACCATTCACTTCCACCTCTTCAGGAGCCAAGCATGAAGGTGAAGTGATTTCAGGTTGGGATGGACCAACGAACCTTGAGTCAAAAGATTGATTTGCAAGGGAAGTGGTCTCGGAGAGACTGCCAACATACTGTTGAGTAGAGGAAACCATAGTTGCCGAGGCCAGGAGGGAGCAATGAGAATCATTTTGGTCCCCTGAGACTCGAACCTGAGGAGTACTCTCTGGATTAGAGGAAGCGGTGGAAAGGCGTAAAGAAAGCGTTTTGTCCACCGCAGCCTGAACGCATCCTGACAGAAAATGCCAGGCCCTGGATTTCTGGAGCAGAAGAGAGGCAGTTTTGCATTGAGTGGGATGCAAAAAGGTCCAGGTCTGGAGTCCCCACTTTGAACAGAGACCGAGCTACGGCTGGGTCGAGAGACCACTCGTGAGGGTCTGCCTCCGCTCTGCTGAGGTGATTTGCTAGGTCGTTTTGTATACCTGGCAGATAAACCGCTTGAATCAGAGACTTGTGCTCCAAGCACCACTCCCACACCCTCATTGCTTCCCTGCAAAGGGGATAAGAATGAGCACCGCCTTGCTTGTTGATGTAATACATCACAGCTTTGTTGTCCGTTTGAAGGAGAATGTTCTTGTGACAAAGGACATCCTTCAGAGCTCGGATCGCATAGAGGACCGCTCTCATCTCCAGGACATTTATGTGGAGATGAGTTTCGAACTGAGTCCATACACCTTGAGTGTGGAGGGAGTGACAGTGAGCTCCCCATCCCATTAGCGATGCGTCTGTGGTGATGGAGATCTGATGATCCGGGGAGCAAAGGGGAATCCTTCCAGGAGATTGCTCTCTTGAGACCACCAGGTGAGAGCCTCAAGGGGCCCGCTCACCCTGATGGGATAAGACTGGGGTGAGAGGTCGGAGACCACTGGAGTGGAGAGCATCCATTGGGTGGTTCTCATGTGCAACCGGCCAGGGGTACAGTGAACACCGAGGACGCCATGAGACCCAACATGTGTTGCATCGAGAGAGCTGTAACCGATTGGTTCTCCCGATGTAACGGCCATCCAAGGGATGTCGAGTCTCTGTCCTCTGGAAGGAAAGCCTTCATGAAGAGGTGTCTAGAAGCGTCCCTATGAAAGGAGCCTCTGGGAGGGCTGCAGTTGAGATTTTTTCAAATTCAGCAGAACTCCCATGGACATGAGAAGACGAGAAGTCGTTTGCACGGCTTCCAAAGTCCCTTGGCTGGAAGGGCTTGCTAGAAGCCAATCGTCCAGGTAGGGAAACACTCGGAGTCCGATCTTCCTGAGATGCGCTAGAGAACTGCACAACACTTTGTAAAACTCAAGGCCGAGGATAGCCCAAAGGGCAGGACTCTGAACTGATAATGCTGACCAAAGCTACAAACCTGAGGAACTTATGTGGGTCGGTGGACGGGGATATGTGGTAAGCATCCTGCATATCCAGGAGGCCAGCCAGTCGCTAATGCAGCAAGGGCAACAGGGTACCTAGGAATTATTTTGAATTTCTCCTGGGGAGAAATTTGTTTAACTTTCTGAGGTCTAGAATGGGAGCATCCCCAGATTTCTTTGGAACCAGAAAGTAATGGAGAGAACCCTGTGTTTCGAGATGCGGGGCACCAGTTCTATTGCCCTGTTGTTCAGAAGGCCCTGGATCTCGGCGGTGAGGAGGTCTGACTGAGAGGCCGACAACCTGGGTTGTCGCCTGGGAGGACAATTCGGGGTTTCAAGAAATTGAGAGAATAACCTCACAATTATCTGAAGACCCATTTGTCTGAAGTTATGGACTTCCACTGGTTGTAGAAGTACATCAGACCACCTCCACCGAGGAGAAAGTTCCACCTCGGGCAGAGTGGATGGAACTTAGGCCAGCAATTCATAAGGTGGCGCTGGGGCTTTAGGCCCCTGCGCTTGCCGCCTCTTCTTTGAGGTTGGGCAGGTTGGCTTTTGGAGGCTTCCCTGCCTCTGCCTCGAAAGGACTGACGACTCAGAAACTGACGCCTGTTCACATGCCCCGAGAGGGGGCAGGCGGAGGTCTGGCCAATTTAATGGCCGATCTAGTCTTCTGAGTGGCTCTAAGGCTTGCTCCACCTGAGGGCCAAAAGATAGGAGCCATCAAAGGCAGCGCCATTACCTGCTGCTGAGCATCATTCGTGAAGCCAGAAGAACGAGCCAGGAATGGCGCCGAGTACAAATCCTGCGGCTGCTGAGCAAGAAGCAGTGTCGAAAGCGTCCATGGCGGCTTTGACCTGTTGGTTATTGGACTCAATACCTCTAATAATGGTCAGAAGAAGCTTTGACTTGGAGTCCGAATCTGGAAGAGCTTCAACCATTCTTTTCATAGAGTGCCACAGGATATACTCATACTGGAGAAAAATAGCCTTGATAACTGGCAATACGATACTTAGAGTGGAGGCAGCAAAGACTCTCTTACCTAATGTATCAATCTTACGACTCTTTGTTAATAGGTCGAGCTGTAGTAGTTTGAGGAAGAACGACCTTGTCATTCTCTGCCAGGACTACAATAGGATCCGCAAAGGCTTGGGATGCCAAAAGGACGATCCTTGGGAACTGAATACTCTTATCAATGGATTTAGCCACTGAGGGAATAAGAGCAGGATTATTCCATACCATTTGAGACAGCGCCTCAAGGAAAGCTGGATTGGAGGAGTCAAATCAGGGATCTCCGGCATGAAGATACTGGAGTCTTAATATCTTCCCAGGATCGATGTCTGTAGTCTGGAGAGAAAGAGGATCTCAGGTTCTTCAACAGAGACTTAAAGGACAGGTCCTCACCACAGGCTCTGTAGCAAAGAAAGATCCTGTTTCCTCCACTTCATCACCCAACCAAGGTCTGGGTCAGGCTCAACATCATCTCCGATGGTCCAGGAAGGACTGTTTGGACAGGAAAGGAGTGAAAATTAGAGAGGAGGAAATAGCAGAAAACAAGGAGAGTCCCTCGAGGGCCCCGGCGCCTAGACGGCAAACGGGTTGAAAACGCACCGAGGAGGCGACGGCGCTCAAGAGGTACGCGCTGAACCGCAGCGCCTTTAGCGGGCGCCATGGACGGCGCTGCGGATGGCGCCACCGAGCCAACGGCACCGCAAACGGGCGCCGCCACCACGCTGGGCGCCACCGGCGCCGCGAGACCACACGGCGCCGCGGATCGCGCCGGCAAGACCCAGCGGCACCGAAAACAGCGCCCATAAGCTAACAGACTCTCATGAAGGCGCCGAAAGCCCCAGGAACCTGGAAAGCTAGAGGAGGAAAAAACAGGAGATAAGGGCATCAGTGTGGCCTCGCGCCGCAGCCATGTGGGGGAACACCTAGCATCGGAGTCGCTGGCACGCAAGAAGGCGCCATGACTAGGAAGGTCCAACCGCCTTACCTGATCGCAGGAGGAGCCCGAGGCTCTGAGGCAACCGAGCCAGGCAGAAGAACCAACCTCCGAGCCCATCGCTCCACAAGAGCGCCCACTGATGAAACTGCTCATCTGGAGCCCTACCTATAGGCGGAGGGGCCTCATGTCGAGGACCGACGACACGAAGTTGGCGACTCAAGAAGGAGACCGCAACTAGCAACGATAACCGATCGCCGACGCAGAGACATACCAGAGGGCTACTCTAGTGATGCCTTCTTTGACCCGTACGGGAAGAAGAGTTTGAGGCCTAACGGGTGCCGAATGCACTGCTTATTTTATGTCGACGGGGACCGCCCATCCCCTGGGCACGGACTGACCGCTGTCGGAACCCCGCTGAGGAGAAGGAGGCTGACCGGACCCAGCCCGGCTGACTGAATAGCTTTCACTAAGTCTCCCTACCATCACCTGACCTGCTCATGGTCGATCAGCGCCCAGTAGGCCGAGACTTCTTCAAGTAAGTTAAATTTAAAATATTAGAAAAATTTAACGAAAATAGAATAAAATTAGCTATACTACTATTGTGATAATGTTACAAAACAAACTGAAAACTATGCGCTAGTTTGAAGTTTGACTCCTCGACAGGCGAGCGACGCCGCCACTGAAGCGCACTCGACGGGCGGGAAAAAGGAACTGAGGCGGTTGAGGGTCGCCGAGATAGTCATCATTGCCGAGCGCGCTGCTCACGGGCGTCAGGCCTCGCGCCATCTCTCGCGCCACCTCCAGCAAAAGTTTGTTCTCGATGGGTCCTAGTGCCTCCGCGCCAATCCCACTAGTGTGAATGAGTGGTGGAGACTTATGTCCAGGAAGATCTACTGTTACAGGTGAGTAACCTGTTTTTCTAGGAGTGTGGATATGTTGTTCATCCACACTCTTTTGCAGACTCCTAGCAGTTCTCCGGGAGGAGGGAGGGAGGCAGGGTGCACACCCCTATTTAGGGAACAGAGATTGAAGAACTGAGGCCCCAAAACCAGCATCCCGGCGTGACTCAAGATCGACGTGGTAGTGGGTGATGAAGGTGTTTGCTGACTTCCAGGTAGTAGCCCGACAGATCTCCTGGATAGGGATGTCCCTGGAAGCAGCTACTGATGCAGTAGTATGGCAGGCAGAATGAGCTCTTATCCCTCTGGGAGGCTCCTTGCCTGCCAACACATAGCATAAACCTATGCATGATGTGATCCATCTTGCAATAGTCCATTTTGCTGCAGGTCTGCCAGAAGCGGCTTAAGCGTAGGTGACAAACAGCTGGTGAACCTCTCCCCGTAATAGGAGACAGCATGTCCCAGGTCCAAAGTATGGAGCCTGTACTCGCCTCCGAGGTGTAATTAGGGTAGTATACCGGCAGGGTTAACACCTGGTTAAGGTGAAATTCTGACACCACCTACAGAAGAAATTTCTGATGGGGGAGTAGGACAACCTTGTCCCTGTGGAAGACCAGATAAGGGGAGTCCACCGAAAGCATCTGGAGCTCCCCTGTCCTTCTGGCAGATGTTATAGCCACCAGGAAGGCAGTCTTCCACAACAAGTGTGACAACTCACACTTATGCATTGGTTTAAATGGCTTGCCCATGAGCTTTGCTAGTGCCAGCAGAAGATCCCACAGAGGTGGAGGTTCATGCACCGGAGGGGATATATGATCCAGGCCTTTGAAAAAGCACCCGACAGTTGCCTCCTGTGCCAATGTCGACTGACCGGCCCGCGCCCGGTAAGCAGAGATGGCTGGCAGGTGCACCCTAAGGGTCGATGTCCGTAGACCCCCTTTGGAGAGAGACCAAAGGTAGTTGAGAATGTTAGCCACTGGACAGGACAAAGGGTCCAGACCCTTGCCCTGACACCAAATGGAAAACTGTTTCCATTTGAAGGCATAATATTTCCTGGTCGATTCCTTTCTGGATGCCTCCACCACGGTACAGACATCTTTGGAAAGACCCAAAGCCTGGAACTCTAGCCACTCAGGTACCAGGCTGTGAGATGCAGGGACTGAAGGTCCAGATGGAATACCTTCCCCTGATTGAGTGACATCAGGTCCGGGCGTGCTGGAAGACGCTCCGGGGGCCTGCAGCTGAGGCTGAGGAGATATGGATACCAGAAGTGGCACGGCCAGTCTGGAACTACCAGGATCACCTTCGCCTTGTCCCTCCTCACCATGAGGAGCACCTTGTGGATCAAGGGAAATGGAGAGAAGGCGTAGAGGAGGCCTGGGGTCCACGGCCTCGAGAAGGCATCCCCTTGCAGCGAGCCCTGCTGAGGGGGCGGGCATGAAACAGCCTCAGCTTGGTGTTTTCCCTGGAGGCAAACAGGTCCACCATCGGTTTTCCCCAGTGGGAGAACAGTCTGTAAGCTACCTCTGGATAGAGAGACTACTTGTGGGATGTCTAACCTAAGCGGCTGAGAGCATCTGCCAGATGGTTTGAGGCTCCTGCCACATGGATGACTAGGAGATATGTTTCCAATTAGCTCATGAGGGTCCAGATGCAGAGCGCCTCCCTGCACAGCAGACGGGAGTGCGTGGTGCCCCGTTTGTTGAGGTAGTACATGGTCGTGGTATTGTCCATCTGGACTTGAACCACTTTACTCCAGAGCTGAGGAGCGAAAGCTGATAATGCCAGTCTGACTGCTCTGAGCTACAACAGGTTGATGGGGTATCGGGACTCCTCAGGGGTCCAGAGCCAGTGGGCCCTTTTGTCCCCCATGTGGGCTCCCTAGCCCATGAGAGAGGCATCGGTTGTAAGGACGACCGTCGGCTCGAGGCGGACAAACGGGATCCCTTCCGGCAATCAGTCTGGGGCAGTCCACCATTGGAGAGCGTCCCACATCTTCTAGGTTACAGTGATCAGCTGGTTGAAATGACCGTGGCGCTAAGTCCACTGGGCGGCCAGCTCCCACTGGAGGGGGCGCATGTGCAGCTTGGCCCAACGGACCACTGAGGTGCATGCCGTCATGTAACCCAGAAGGTGCAGAAAGTCCCAGGCAGGGCGCAATTGCCCAAACAGAAATAATTGGGCAAAGGAGGAAAGAACCTCTGCTCTGTCTGCCAGTAGCCGAGCTCTGGCTTGACAAGAGTCGAGCTCTGCCCCGATGAAGCCCATCACCTGAGAGGGCACGAGTTTCGACCTGGCCTGGTTGATCAGGAGGCTGAGCTGGGAGCAGGTCTGGAGGGCCAGGTCCTTGGACCTCTCCACCTCCTGTTGGGTGGAACCTGCTAGGAGCCAATCGTTGAGGTAAGGATTAGTCCTGCCCCCAGATGAGCTGCCACCACTGCAATGCATTTGGTGAAGACCCGTGGGGCTGATGACAGCCAAACAGCATGGCTCGGAAGTCGTACAGGGTCCCTTTGACCCTGAAGCAGAGGAAGCACTGATGGGACAGATGGATTGGGATGTGAAAGAACGCATCCTGCAGATCCAGAGAACAGAACCACATGTTTCGTTTCAAGGATGGTATGATCTGAGACAGAGTGACCATCCGAAAGGTGCGTGACCTGAGATACTGATTCAGGTCATGCAACACAGAAACACAGAATGTGACGGCAGATAAGGACCGCTTGGCCCACCTAGTCTGCCCATTTTCCTACCTAACAGATAAGCTGCAGATCCTAGTTAACCAACAGCTTACTTCCTCCTACCCCCCACTAGGACTGCCTTATGTCTGTCCCATGCATTCTTGAATTCCCCCCCACTGTTCTTGACTCCACGGCCTCCTCAGGGAGGCTGTTCCATGCATCCACAACCCTCTCTGTGAAAAAATACTTCCTCACATTACCTCTGAGCCGTCCCCCCTCTATCTTCAAATTGTGCCCCCTTGTTCTTGCACATCTCTTTTTCTGAAAGATGCTACCCTCTTGAACTTTGTTGATTCCCTTGAGGTACTTGAAAGTTTCTATCATGTTCCCTCTCTCCCTTCTTTCCTAAAGGGTATACCTATTAAGCTCCTTTAATTTCTCTTCATATGTCTTCTGGTGCAGACCCTGCACCATTTTGGTTGCCCTCCTCTGGACAGCCTCCACTCTGTCTATGTCTTTGCGGAGATGGGTTCTCCAGAACTGCACACAGTACTCCAGATGGGGTCTAACCAGCTGTCTGTACAGAGAGATAACTTCCTGTTTTCTACTATTGATGCCTCTCCCTATGCATCACAGTATCCCCCCAGCCTTCCTTACTGCCTTCTCACATTGCTTGCCCACCTTTAAGTCATCTGATATAATTACCCCCAGGTCCCTTTCCATTTTTACAACTGTCAGTATCTTACCCCCCATTGTGTACTCTTCCCTTGGGGTTTTGTTTCCCAGGTGCATTACCCTGCACTTCTTTACACTGAATCTGAGCTGCCATACATCTGACCATTCCTCCAACCTTGCCAAGTCCCTTCTCATCCTTTCCACTCCATCTTGTGTATCAACCCTGTTGCAGATCTTTGTGTCGTCTGCAAAGAGGCACACTTTTCCTTCCAGTTCCTCTGCAATGTCACTTACAAAGACATTAAAAAGGACCGGTCCTAGTACTGAACCCTGCGGTACCCCACTAGTAACCCTCCTTTCTTCACTGTGGACTCCATTTACTACTACCCTTTGCGTCCCTGTTGTCTAGCCAATTTTTATCCAGGCTACCACCTTGGGACCCACTCCAAGGCTGGCTAACTTGTGTATTAATCTTTTGTGTGGGACTGTATCGAATGCCTTGCTAAAATCTAAGTAGGCCATGTCCACAGCCCCTCCCTGGTCTACTACTTTGGTCACCCAATCAAAGAAATCTATTAGATTCATCTGACGCAACCTTCCCATCGTGAATCCATGCTGCCTTGGGTCCTGTGCCCCACTGGCCTCTAGGTACTCAACAGCTGTTTCCTTCAGAAGTGATTCCATCATTTTCCCTACCACTGAGGTCAAACTAACTGGTCTGTAGTTTCCTGCCTTTGTCCTGCTCCCACTTTTGTGAAGAGGAATCACATCCGCCTTCCTCCAGTCCTCGGGTACCACCCCATCCTCCCATGATTTGTTAAAGAGAGTAGTCAGCGGTGTCACTAGTTCTATCCTTAGTTCCTTTAGAATTCTTGGGTGAATCCCATCAGGCCCCATTGCTTTGTCCACCTTCAATTTTATTAGTTCTTTCAGAATCCTTTCTTCTGTAAATGGACTGGTATTGACCCCCGTCTTCAGAGTGTTTCTCCTGTTTGGTTTAGGTACCTTCCCCTCCTCTTTCTTTGTGAATACTGTGCAGAAATATTAGTTCAGTATCCCTGCTTTTTCACTGTCACCCTCTACCCACATTCCCTCCCCTTTATTATAAGCCTCAGTATCCCTCTAGTCTCTCTTCGCTCCCTAATGTACCTATAAACGGTCTTATCCCCCTTCTTAACAGAGTTGGCTATCCTTTCCTCGGTTTGGGCCTTTGCTATTCTGACTGCCTTCCCAGCCTCTTTCTGCTTTAACTGATAAAGTTCTCTGCCCTGCTCCTTTTGTGTTTCCTTATATTTCCTGAATGCTATCCTTTTCTCTTTAACTTTCCCTGCCACCTCTTTTGAGAACCATAGCGGTTTTTCCCTTCGTTGTGTTTTGTTGATTTGCTTTACACAAAGGCTTGTTGCCTCTGTGAAGGCTGTTTTGATTACTCCCCATTGTTCCTCCACCCTTCTTTCTTGCCTGTTTGCTAGTGCCTTTCTGAGGCACTCTCTCATTTTCCCCAAAGTCAGCCCTCCTAAAGTCCAATACTCTTGCTTTTGTATGGCTTGACTGTATGGCTGTGTTTATCGTGAACCACACTGTTTGGTGATCGCTTGTCCCCAGATGGCTACCCACTTCTAAATCTGAGATTCTTTCTCCATCCCCATTTGAGAGTACCAGGTCTAAGACTGCTCCCTCCCGAGTGGGTTCCAATACTAGCTGTCTGAGGCATGCCCCTGTAGGGCATCAAGAATGACCATGCTCTTGGATGTGCCTGCAGCAAAGGTGCTCCAGTTAACATCTGGCATATCCAGGTCCCCCATCAACAATATCTCCCCTTTTTCTGCCATTCTAAGGAAGGCTTCTATCATTTCCTTGTCCATTCCCTCCCCCTGAGATGGGGGTCTGTATGCAACCCCCATGCAGATTGTGGCCATTTCCTGTCTCCAGGGTGACCCAGAGTGCCTCATCTGCTCCCTGTTTACTCTTCAGTTCTGTTGCTTTGATCCCTTCCTTTATATAGAGAGCTATTCCTCCTCCCTTTACCCTTCCTGTCCCTCCTGTAGATTGTATATCCTGGTATGTTGACATCCCAGTCATGGTTCTCTGTGTACCATGTTTCTGTGACTGCCACAATATCCAGGCAACCCTCTTCCATCAAGGCCACTAGTTCAGGGAGCTTGTTACACAGACTACGGACATTGGTACTCATCACCCTCATTTCCCTGCTCCTTTTCAGTGCCTCCCCCCTTGTCTAGTTTAAATGCTTGCCAATGAAGCATTTAAACCTCTCACCTAGAATATTGGTCCCCCCCCCCCGGACAGATGCAGACCATCGCACCAGTATAGGTCTGCATCCCTCCAGGTGGCTCCCCAATGAAGCCAAAACCCTGAGCTCCACACCAGTTTTTCAACCATTTATTGAATTCCCTGGTGAGGAGTACCCTAGCATCACCCTTGCCATAGACAGGCAGCACCTCCGAGAAGGTTATCATATGCGCTACTTGTCTAAGGCCCCTCCCCAACTCTACAAACTCCTCTTGCACTGCTCTGATCCCATTCCTAGCCAGGTCATTTGTCCCTAGGTGGACAATGACATCCAGCTCCCTCCCTCGTGCAGTTGCTCCCACGATCCTGAGGATTCGCTTCCTGTCTTTCCAAGCCGATCTAGAATGGGGTACCAGCCCCCCCCCCCCATCTGCTTGGGCACCAGGAAGTACCTAGAGACAAAGCCTCGGTCTGCTGAAGGATCCGCCACTGGAGCTACTGCCTCCATGAGGAGGAGGAGCTGAGCGATGTCTCGGAGAGCCGACCGAGTCTGAGCGGATACTCTTTCCTCCCGATGGGCGCGGGCTCGGCTTGGAGGGTACTGCTTGAATTCCAGAGGCAGTCCCTGACCGACCACCTCGAGAACCCACCTCTCCATAGTGATAAGAGGATCAGGCGGAAAGGAAGTGGTGGAGCTGGCCCCCCACGGGAGGACCCAGAGCTGGCGGGACGGGAGAGGGGGAGGCAGCCACTGACCGACCACTTTGAGAATCCACCTGTCTGAAGTGACAACGGACCAGGTGGAAAGGAACTGGCAGAGCCGGGAGAGGAGTTGACAGCCCCACCCCGCCACTGAGCAGGCTTGGAGAAGGCGGCTCCAGGACCTGAACCTTGGCTTTCTTTACGGGCCTGTGGTGGCCCGGGCTTGGGCCGGGGGCGCCAAGCTTGAGCCTGCTGCTATTGCTGGTGCTGCTGTCCACCTTGAAAGGAGGACTGCTGAGCCACAGGGGAAGAATGCGGAAAAGGCTTCTTTTTCTTCTGCTGGTTCTTGCCGGAAGAACCCTTGGCAGAAGTAGCGTCCAAGGTGGCACTGGACTGCTCAATGCGCTGAAGGTAACCAGCCACTCCCGGGCCGAACAGGTCAGTCCCTAGGCAGAGCACGTCAGCTAGTTTGTGTTGGGTATCCGCCGGGAAGGAGGAGAGCCTCAGGGAAGCCTTGCGATGAGAGGCAACTGCAGCAGCCATTGAACGGGCACAAGAATCTCCAATGTCCAGGGCCGTCTGAAGCTGCTGTTTGGCAACAGCTTGGCCCTGATCCTGGACCTGCTTGACCGTGGTCTGCATGTCAGCAGGGAGATGTGGGAGGACTTCATCCAGAGACCCTAGAAGGGCATGGGAGAAGTGTGCCAGGATGACGGCCGAACTTGCCTGACAAAGGCCCAAGGAGGAAGCCGCATAGACCTTCCTGGCTGAATGGTCCAAAAGTTTGCACTCTATCAGGAGATCAGTCAGTATCGGTAGAATTGCCAGTACGCCTGAACACAGAAGCAGTCACCAGGCTGTCGGCCGAAGGGTGCTCTGTGAACCCCTCAAGGGACCCCATGGGCACCGCATACTTGCGGGCCATGAGGGCAGATGGAGCTGGACAAGAGGCAGGGTGCTGCCAGAGTTCTAGGGCCAAGCCAACAATAGCCTCGGCCAGAAGAAAGGCCTCCACTGGGGTATCCCCTCTCTTAAGGATGTCCGTAAGAGGGTACTCCACCGTTTTCTGGATTGGCTCCAGGGGCATCCCTGTGGACTCAGAGATGAGTCAAAAAATGCCCTGAAAAGACGAGGGACCTTCCTCCGTCTCTAAGTCAATGGTTGATTCATCATCACCTGGATGAGAATGCAAGCCGGTGATGTCTGAATCAGAGGAATCTGGATAGAACGGCTGACTGCCCAGGTCACCTTCGATTCGCCGAGGGCGGTCCGGGATGACCGTGACCAACAAATGCTGGGGAAGCCCGGCGTCAGGCCTGTCTTCCTTGGAAGGAGCCCCTCCCAAAGGCTGCTTGGGCGGTGGTTCCACCACGATCAGTGCAGAGACCATTTTGGGACGAACTGAAGGTTTTAACGGCTCCGCGGGTTGGGGAACAGACTTACTCAGCTCCCGAGCAGGTTGGCTTTGGCCTGGGAGGCCAAAAGTCAGGTAGTGATGTATAGTGGAAGCTGGAGTCAGCTTGTGCCAGGTCAAAATAAACTGCTGCCACGAGGGTCCTCGTAGCACTGGCGGGTTTCATGAGCCTCTCTTCATCGAGGAGGGCGAGGGATGACAGATGGCGCCCTCTTTTTAGGCGTTTATGGCTCTTCCTCAGCCTTCAGTCGAGGGGATCCGAGACCTCGATCAAGATCAGACAGGCAGACTCGGTCGCTCAGGAGACACCGACAGGACTGGTGATGTCCTGGGGTCGGGGACCACTTTCTCGATGCAAGTCCCAGTGGGCTGGGTCTGGTCATCTGGGAAGACTAAATTAGGAGTTCGATCGAGGGAACTGTCGACCGGAGTTGGTGATAAGGGATCAATCGGGTCGACGACGATCTCCACGTCGTTGATCGACAGTTCGGTCGACTGACCAGACGGTAAAGCCGAAAAGCCAGCGGCTGAAGAAGCAGTCTCGACTGAAATCGAGACCGCATGTTCCTGGGACCGAGATCTCTCCCGTTCCCAAGAACGTCTCCATCGAGATAAAGATGATCCCGGATCCTTCTCCTGCTTACGGGATCGAGAGGAGTGCAAGCCCGCAGGCACCTCTCCCTCGGTCGGGAGAGACTGGCACAACTCTCGGAAGGAACCCAAGAAGGTGGAGCCCAGGTTGAGCTGCTTCCTCCTCGAACGCCTGCATGCGTTCCAACTGCTTGGCGGATCCCTCAGCTGCGGAAACCACCCACCGAGCCTCCTTGAATTTCACCGGAGGGTTTCGTTTCTCTGGCCTCCCCAGCTTCAGGCGTGCGAGACAGTCGTCGAGGACGTTAGGATGAAAGGCCAGACACACATCGCATTTCGAGGTGTCATAGTTGACACTGAGGCAGTAAACACACGCGGTGTGGGAATTGGTTCGCAACATTTTCTGGCCACAAGGGCACCAATGAAATCCGGGGAAAGACTTGTCTTCCATAATCGAAGCATTAAACTCAAGATCACTAATGTGAACTAGAAGAATTTTCAGAATAACCAAAGGTTTTTGAGCCAGGGCCTACAAAATGCGTGAGCATGAGGGAGGCAACCTGAATCTTCCAGCGGAAAGGAAGATCTGGTGTCACGGGGCGGAGCCGAGGTATATATCACGAGCCAGCTTGAAGACTTCCGGCTGATCTTAAAGTGGAAGGGGACATGCCAAAGACTGTGGATGAAAAACATATCCATGCTCCTAGAATATATGATTTCTTATCCAAGAATTCAGATTTTTTTTTGAAGTCTTTGTCTGGAAGAGTGTGCAGACAGTGGCACACTGGGTTTGTCAGAGGCCGCTGCCTGCACCACCACTTTTCTACTCTGGATACGAATAGAGAAAATCAGCACTGCACTTACTGAGCTGGTGTTTCCTCTCAATCTTTCTGTCCACCCCTGAGGCAAATGAAGGGGTTTCCAGAATTCTGAAATTTGCTTTCTTCAATGTATCAACTATGAGCAGACCAAATTCTCTGAAGGAGTATGACCCATAAATTCTACATAGTTCTCCTTCAACCCCTGACAGGTGTCGTCCTGGGAAGGAAGTTCCAGGATGTCCACCGTCTGTTTAACTAATGTAAAAAGGAAGAAACTGTATCGTTGCCATCACTCCACAGGGTGGCCGTCTGAGTCTAATGGGTCACCGTGAAGCAATACATCATCATCATCCTCTCCTTTATCATACAAACCTTGGGCATTAGTCATGGAGAGGAGTACTAGGCCCCGAAGGTGCCGAGAAAGTATTGCCCATAGATTGAAAAGTCTGATAAAAAATGGCAAGCTTTAGCTAGTTCATTTCCAGAGGGCATATCTTTATCAACCACTGTTGTCTCCTTATGCCTTTTGCAGGGAGGGACAGCTGTGTTGTTGTATTTCTTATTCTTTTTAGCAGGGACTGGGTCAGAACCCTGCTCATTTTGTCTTTTAGAGGCTTGGCTAGAATTTTTACTTTTATCAGACTTACTTTCACTAGGGACCCTAAGGGACTTAATTTCATGTTGACTTGAGAGACCCTCCTCAGCACTTTTAGAGGAGGAGGAGGCACATTGAGAGGCCATAATGAGAGTTTGGCCAAAAAGCTAAGCCAATCAAAATTAACCTTGCTAGAGATTTTTTTTTCACAACAGTGGAGGAAACAGTAACCACCTCCACACCTTTTGCCCACCGTAGCCCACTGCACATTAAAGGAAGGTTTCACCCCTGAGAATAGAGGGGGATTACCCTTCAGTGTTAACATATGAAATATACAGAAAAAAGGTTCCAGAAAATAGCGCTAATGCACGAAAAAAAATATTGATTTTCAGCACAAATGCGGTAAAAATATCGACTTACAGACGGAATACTATCAAATAAAATAAAAATGCCGCAATTTATCGTGCACGTGGCAAACTTTCACCTCAGGAAAAAAACACTGAAGCGGGAAAAACGGTAAAAATCTCACAAGTGCGTGAAACCAAACACAGCTGCAGTAAAAATGGTAAAAATGAAGTAAATACCTCAAAATACCCCTAAGGCAGCACTCAAAAGTGAGAAAATGTCACAGGAAGATCTCTGAAGAGGGAGAGCTTCGGGGTAGTGTTGCCAGTTCCTCGGAGAAAAAGTTCTGAGGTCCTTCAGACTGACTGCAGGCAGCACTCTCCTCTCCTCTCCATCCTGACTGGCCAATGCCTTCCTCATTTGCATCGACTCCACCTCTCCGGGGCAGCTTAACCCAGCTGGCATACTGCACCTGTCAACACAGCTGAAGAATTACTGGGGTGAGAAAGAACAGGTTACTCACCTGTAACAGTAGTTCTAGGAGTGGTATATGTTGTTCATCCACACTTCTTGGCATGTCCCTTTCCACTTTAAATCTTGCCGGATGTCTTTAAGTTGGCTCCTCCCACCCACCCAGGTGGTATATTCCTCGGTTCCGCCCCGTGACGCCAGATCTTAGCCAGCAGCCGGGGAGGACGGGTGGGTCCGTGTGGATTAACATATACCACTCCTAGAACTACTGTTACAGGTGAGTAACCTGTTGTTCTAGGAGCGTGGATATGTTGTTCTATCCACACTTCTTGGCAGACTCCAAGCAGTTCTCTGGGAGGAGGGAGGCAAGGCGCACACCTCCTACTTAGGAAACAGAGATTGGAGAACCGAGGCCCCAAAACCAGCATCCCGGCGTGACTCAAGGTCGATGTGGTAGTGGGTAATGAAGGTGTTTGCTGACTTCCAGGTAGCAGCCTGACAGATTTCCTGGATAGGGATATCCCTGGAAGCAGCCACCAATGCAGCAGTATGGCCAGCTGAACGAGCTCTTAACCCTCTGGGAGGCTCCTTGCCTGCCAACTCATAGCACAGACCTATGCATGATGTAATCCATCTTGCAATGGTCCGTTTGGCTGCAGGTCTGCCAGAAGTGGCTTCAGCGTAGGTAACAAACAGCTGGTGAACCTGTCTGCAAATTTCCGCTGTCCTCTCCTTATTATAGGAGAGAGCACATCTCAGGTCCAAGGTATGGAGCCTGTACTCTGCATCTGAGGTGTAATTAGGGTAGTATACTGGTGGAGTCAACAGCTGGTTAAGGTGAAACTCTGACACCACCTTCGGAAGGAATTCTGGGTGGGGGCGCAGGACAACTTTGTCCCTGTGGAAGACCAGATAAGGGGAGTTCACTGAAAGCGCCTGGAGCTCCCCTGTCCTGGCTGACGTGATAGCCACCAGGAAGGCTGTCTTCCATAACA